>CM026388.1:17633773-17693283 GCA_014843695.1 Archivesica marissinica
ACCTCGCATCGTCTCCTATGCTTCTATCAGATAAAAAACACAATCAATTTATTCTGGAGTTTTTACACTACCCTTCCTTTTAACCTTGGATCGTCTCCTATGCTTCTATCAGATACAAAACACAATCAATTTATTCTGGAGTTTTTACACTACCCTTCCTTTTAACCTCGCATCGTCTCCTATGCTTCTATCAGATACAAAAACACAATCAATTTATTCTGGAGTTTTTACACTACCTTCCTTTTAACCTTGCATCGTCTCCTATGCTTCTATCAGATACAAAACACAATCAATTTATTCTGGAGTTTTTACACTACCCTTCCTTTTAACCTCGCATCGTCTCCTATGCTTCTATCAGATACAAAACACAATCAATTTATTCTGGAGTTTTTACACTACCCTTCCTTTTAACCTTGGATCGTCTCCTATGCTTCTATCAGATACAAAACACAATCAATTTATTCTGGAGTTTTTACACTACCCTTCCTTTTAACCTCGCATCGTCTCCTATGCTTCTATCAGATACAAAACACAATCAATTTATTCTGGAGTTTTTACACTACCCTTCCTTTTAACCTCGCATCGTCTCCTATGCTTCTATCAGATACAAAACACAATCAATTTATTCTGGAGTTTTTACACTACCCTTCCTTTTAACCTTGGATCGTCTCCTATGCTTCTATCAGATACAAAACACAATCAATTTATTCTGGAGTTTTTACACTACCCTTCCTTTTAACCTTGCATCGTCTCCTATGCTTCTATCAGATACAAAACACAATCAATTTATTCTGGAGTTTTTACACTAAACCTCGCATCGTCTCCTATGCTTCTATCAGATACAAAACACAATCAATTTATTCTGGAGTTTTTACACTACCCTTCCTTTTAACCTCGCATCGTCTCCTATGCTTCTATCAGATACAAAACACAATCAATTTATTCTGGAGTTTTTACACTACCCTTCCTTTTAACCTTGGATCGTCTCCTATGCTTCTATCAGATACAAAACACAATCAATTTATTCTGGAGTTTTACACTACCCTTCCTTTTAACCTCGGATCGTCTCCTATGCTTCTATCAGATACAAAAACACAATCAATTTATTCTGGAGTTTTTACACTACCCTTCCTTTTAACCTCGCATCGTCTCCTATGCTTCTATCAGATACAAAACACAATCAATTTATTCTGGAGTTTTTACACTACCCTTCCTTTTAACCTCGCATCGTCTCCTATGCTTCTATCAGATACAAAACACAATCAATTTATTCTGGAGTTTTTACACTACCCTTCCTTTTAACCTCGCATCGTCTCCTATGCTTCTATCAGATACAAAACACAATCAATTTATTCTGGAGTTTTTACACTACCCTTCCTTTTAACCTCGCATCGTCTCCTATGCTTCTATCAGATACAAAACACAATCAATTTATTCTGGAGTTTTTACACTACCCTTCCTTTTAACCTCGCATCGTCTCCTATGCTTCTATCAGATACAAAACACAATCAATTTATTCTGGAGTTTTTACACTACCCTTCCTTTTAACCTTGGATCGTCTCCTATGCTTCTATCAGATACAAAACACAATCAATTTATTCTGGAGTTTTTACACTACCCTTCCTTTTAACCTCGCATCGTCTCCTATGCTTCTATCAGATACAAAACACAATCAATTTATTCTGGAGTTTTTACACTACCCTTCCTTTTAACCTCGCATCGTCTCCTATGCTTCTATCAGATACAAAACACAATCAATTTATTCTGGAGTTTTTACACTACCCTTCCTTTTAACCTTGGATCGTCTCCTATGCTTCTATCAGATACAAAACACAATCAATTTATTCTGGAGTTTTTACACTACCCTTCCTTTTAACCTTGGATCGTCTCCTATGCTTCTATCAGATACAAAACACAATCAATTTATTCTGGAGTTTTTACACTACCCTTCCTTTTAACCTTGGATCGTCTCCTATGCTTCTATCAGATACAAAACACAATCAATTTATTCTGGAGTTTTTACACTAAACCTTGGATCGTCTCCTATGCTTCTATCAGATACAAAACACAATCAATTTATTCTGGAGTTTTTACACTACCCTTCCTTTTAACCTCGCATCGTCTCCTATGCTTCTATCAGATACAAAACACAATCAATTTATTCTGGAGTTTTTACACTACCCTTCCTTTTAACCTTGGATCGTCTCCTATGCTTCTATCAGATACAAAACACAATCAATTTATTCTGGAGTTTTTACACTACCCTTCCTTTTAACCTTGGATCGTCTCCTATGCTTCTATCAGATACAAAACACAATCAATTTATTCTGGAGTTTTTACACTACCCTTCCTTTTAACCTCGCATCGTCTCCTATGCTTCTATCAGATACAAAACACAATCAATTTATTCTGGAGTTTTTACACTACCCTTCCTTTTAACCTCGCATCGTCTCCTATGCTTCTATCAGATACAAAACACAATCAATTTATTCTGGAGTTTTTACACTACCCTTCCTTTTAACCTTGGATCGTCTCCTATGCTTCTATCAGATACAAAACACAATCAATTTATTCTGGAGTTTTTACACTACCCTTCCTTTTAACCTTGGATCGTCTCCTATGCTTCTATCAGATACAAAACACAATCAATTTATTCTGGAGTTTTTACACTACCCTTCCTTTTAACCTCGCATCGTCTCCTATGCTTCTATCAGATACAAAACACAATCAATTTATTCTGGAGATTTTACACTACCTTTCCCTTTAACCTTATAAGTATGGTCTACTATACTTCTAATACCTAACAGATACAAAAATCAATCAATTTATCTGGATTGTTTACACTACCTTTCCCTTTAAACTTAGATCGTCTCTTATGCTTCTATATAACCACTGGACTACAGATCCGTCTGTGATTCATAAATAAATGCAATCATTGTACGATGGTCGCCAGATCGGACAGGTTGGTTTTCTCCGGGTACTCCAGTTTCCTCCCACATTCATTTTACGCTTTCATCAGAGCCAACGAGAGTGATTAATAAAAGTTGTTAAAACTTGCTTAGCAATCGTTGTAAAATAGATAAAGTTTTTAAAAATGCAGTGGAAGTCGTGATAGCGCAGTGGATGTGCGTTCTCTTCATGCGCGAAAGGACCGGAGTTCGAGCCCCGCTGGAGCCGTTACGATTGTGCCCATAGGCAAGGCATTTAAATTCCACGTTGCCTCTTCTCTCTCCCTCGTAGCGATGGGTTCCATCAGGAATGAGGTCTCGAGAGTGATTAATATAAGTTATAAGAACTTGTTTCGAAATAGAGCGAAAATAAATGTGTATAAACTAAAGCTCGGACCCTGTACATCTCAGACTAAAGCTCGGACCCTGCACATCTCAGACTAAAGCTCGGACACTGCACATCTCAGACTAAAGCACGGACACTGTACATCTCAGACTAGAGCTCGGACACTGCACATCTCAGACTAAAGCACGGACACTGTACATCTCAGACTAAAGCTCGGACACTGCACATCTCAGACTAAAGCACGGACACTGTACATCTCAGACTAAAGCTCGGACCCTGCACATCTCAGACTAAAGCTCGGACACTGCACATCTCAGACTAAAGCACGGACCCTGCACATCTCAGACTAAAACTCAGACCCTGCACATCTCAGACTAAAGCACGGACACTGTACATCTCAGACTAAAGCACGGACACTGTACATCTCAGACTAAAGCACGGAAACTGTACATCTCAGACTAAAGCTCGGACACTGCACATCTCAGACTAAAGCTCGGACACTGTACATCTCAGACTAAAGCACGGACACTGCACATCTCAGACTAAAGCACGGACACTGCACTTCTCAGACTAAAGCTCGGACACTGCACATCTCAGACTAAAGCACGGACACTGCACATCTCAGACTAAAGCTCGGACACTGCACATCTCAGACTAAAGCTCGGACACTGCACATCTCAGACTAAAGCTCGGACACTGCACATCTCAGACTAAAGTTCGGACACTGTACATCTCAGACTAAAGCTCGGACACATCTCAGACTAAAGCTCGGGTACTGTACATCTCAGACTAAAGCACGGACACTGTACTTCTCAGACTAAAACACGGGCACTGTACATCTCAGACTAAAGCTCGGACACTGCACATCTCAGACTAATGCTCGGGCACTGTACATCTCAGACTAAAGCACGGACACTGTACATCTCAGACTAAAGCACGGGCACTGTACATCTCAGACTAAAGCTCGGACATTGCACATATCAGACTAAAGCACGGACAGTGTACATCTCCGACTAAAGCTCGGACACATCTCAGACTAAAGCTCGGACACTGCACATCTCAGACTAAAGCACGGACACTGTACATCTCAGACTAAAGCTCGGACACTGTACATCTCAGACTAAAGCTCGGACACATCTCAGACTAAAGCACGGACACTGCACATCTCAGACTAAAGCTCGGACACTGTACATCTCAGACTAAAGCTCGGACACTGTACATCTCAGACTAAAGCTCGGACACTGCACATCTCAGACTAAAGCACGGACACTGAACATCTCAGACTAAAGCACGGACACTGCACATCTCAGACTAAAGCTCGGACCCTGTACATATCAGACTAAAGCACGGACACTGTACATCTCAGACTAAAGCTCTGATACTGTACATCTCAGACTAAAGCACGGACACTGCACATCTCAGACGAAAACACGGACACTGCACTTCTCAGACTAAAGCTCGGACACTGCACATCTCAGACTAAAGCACGGACCCTGCACATCTCAGACTAAAGCTCGGACCCTGCACATCTCAGAATAAAGCACGGACCCTGCACATCTCAGACTAAAGCTCGGACACTGCACATCTCAGACTAAAGCTCGGACACATCTCAGACTAAGGCACGGACACTGTACATCTCAGACTAAAGCACGGACACTGTACATCTCAGACTAAAGCTCGGACACATCTCAGACTAAAGCTCGGACCCTGTACATCTCAGACTAAAGCTCGGACACTGTACATCTCAGACTAAAGCACGGACACTGCACATCTCAGACTAAAGCACGGACACTGCACTTCTCAGACTAAAGCTCGGACACTGCACATCTCAGACTAAAGCACGGACACTGCACATCTCAGACTAAAGCTCGGACACTGCACATCTCAGACTAAAGCTCGGGCACTGTACATCTCAGACTAAAGCACGGACACTGTACATCTCAGACTAAAGCTCGGACACATCTCAGACTAAAGCTCGGACATTGCACATCTCAGACTAAAGCTCGGGCACTGCACATCTCAGACTAAAGGACGGACACTGTACATCTCAGACTAAAGCTCGGACACTGCACATCTCAGACTAAAGCTCGGACACTGCACATCTCAGACTAAAGCTCGGACACTGCACATCTCAGACTAAAGCTCGGACACATCTCAGACTAAAGCTCGGGCACTGTACATCTCAGACTAAAGCACGGACACTATACTTCTCAGACTAAAACACGGGCACTGTACATCTCAGACTAAAGCACGGACACTGTACATCTCAGACTAAAGCTCGGACACTGCACATCTCAGACTAAAGCACGGACCCTGCACATCTCAGACTAAAAGTCGGACCCTGCACATCTCAGACTAAAGCACGGACACTGTACATCTCAGACTAAAGCACGGACACATCTCAGACTAAAGCTCGGGCACTGTACATCTCAGACTAAAGCACGGACACTGTACATCTCAGACTAAAGCTCGGACACTGCACATCTCAGACTAAAGCACGGACCCTGCACATCTCAGACTAAAAGTCGGACCTGCACATCTCAGACTAAAGCACGGACACTGTACATCTCAGACTAAAGCACGGACACATCTCAGACTAAAGCTCGGGCACTGTACATCTCAGACTAAAGCACGGACACTGTACATCTCAGACTAAAGCTCGGACACTGTACATCTCAGACTAAAGCACGGACACTGCACATCTCAGACTAAAGCACGAACACTGCACTTCTCAGACTAAAGCTCGGACACTGCACATCTCAGACTAAAGCACGGACACTGCACATCTCAGACTAAAGCTCGGACACTGCACATCTCAGACTAAAGCTCGGACACTGCACATCTCAGACTAAAGCTCGGACACTGCACATCTCGGACTAAAGCTCGGACACTGTACATCTCAGACTAAAGCTCGGACACATCTCAGACTAAAGCTCGGGTACTGTACAGCTCAGACTAAAGCACTGACACTGTACTCCTCAGACTAAAACACGGGCACTGTACATCTCAGACTAAAGCTCGGACACTGCACATCTCAGACTAAAGCTCGGGCACTGTACATCTCAGACTAAAGCACGGACACTGCACATCTCAGACTAAAGCTCGGACCCTGTACATATCAGACTAAAGCACGGACACTGTACATCTCAGACTAAAGCTCTGATACTGTACATCTCAGACTAAAGCACGGACACTGCACATCTCAGACGAAAACACGGACACTGCACTTCTCAGACTAAAGCTCGGACACTGCACATCTCAGACTAAAGCACGGACCCTGCACATCTCAGACTAAAGCTCGGACCCTGCACATCTCAGAATAAAGCACGGACCCTGCACATCTCAAACTAAAGCTCGGACACTGCACATCTCAGACTAAAGCTCGGACACATCTCAGACTAAGGCACGGACACTGTACATCTCAGACTAAATCACGGACACTGTACATCTCAGACTAAAGCTCGGACACTGCATATCTCAGACTAAAGCTCGGACCCTGTACATCTCAGACTAAAGCTCGGACACTGTACATCTCAGACTAAAGCACGGACACTGCACATCTCAGACTAAAGCACGGACACTGCACTTCTCAGACTAAAGCTCGGACACTGCACATCTCAGACTAAAGCACGGACACTGCACATCTCAGACTAAAGCTCGGACACTGCACATCTCAGACTAAAGCTCGGACACTGCACATCTCAGACTAAAGCTCGGGCACTGTACATCTCAGACTAAAGCACGGACACTGCACATCTCAGACTAAAGCTCGGACCCTGTACATATCAGACTAAAGCACGGACACTGTACATCTCAGACTAAAGCTCTGATACTGTACATCTCAGACTAAAGCACGGACACTGCACATCTCAGACGAAAACACGGACACTGCACTTCTCAGACTAAAGCTCGGACACTGCACATCTCAGACTAAAGCACGGACCCTGCACATCTCAGACTAAAGCTCGGACCCTGCACATCTCAGACTAAAGCACGGACCCTGCACATCTCAGACTAAAGCTCGGACACTGCACATCTCAGACTAAAGCTCGGACACATCTCAGACTAAGGCACGGACACTGTACATCTCAGACTAAATCACGGACACTGTACATCTCAGACTAAAGCTCGGACACTGCATATCTCAGACTAAAGCTCGGACCCTGTACATCTCAGACTAAAGCTCGGACACTGTACATCTCAGACTAAAGCACGGACACTGCACATCTCAGACTAAAGCACGGACACTGCACTTCTCAGACTAAAGCTCGGACACTGCACATCTCAGACTAAAGCACGGACACTGCACATCTCAGACTAAAGCTCGGACACTGCACATCTCAGACTAAAGTTCGGACACTGCACATCTCAGACTAAAGCTCGGCACATCTCAGACTAAAGCTCGGGCACTGTACATCTCAGACTAAAGCACGGACACTGTACATCTCAGACTAAAGCTCGGACACATCTCAGACTAAAGCTCGGACATTGCACATCTCAGACTAAAGCTCGGCACTGCACATCTCAGACTAAAGGACGGACACTGTCATCTCAGACTAAAGCTCGGACACTGCACATCTCAGACTAAAGCTCGGACACTGCACATCTCAGACTAAAGCTCGGACACATCTCAGACTAAAGCTCGGGCACTGTACATCTCAGACTAAAGCACGGACACTGTACTTCTCAGACTAAAACACGGGCACTGTACATCTCAGACTAAAGCACGGACACTGTACATCTCAGACTAAAGCTCGGACACTGCACATCTCAGACTAAAGCACGGACCCTGCACATCTCAGACTAAAAGTCGGACCCTGCACATCTCAGACTAAAGCACGGACACTGTACATCTCAGACTAAAGCACGGACACATCTCAGACTAAAGCTCGGGCACTGTACATCTCAGACTAAAGCACGGACACTGTACATCTCAGACTAAAGCTCGGACACTGCACATCTCAGACTAATGCACGGACCCTGCACATCTCAGACTAAAAGTCGGACCTGCACATCTCAGACTAAAGCACGGACACTGTACATCTCAGACTAAAGCACGGACACATCTCAGACTAAAGCTCGGGCACTGTACATCTCAGACTAAAGCACTGACACTGTACATCTCAGACTAAAGCTCGGACACTGTACATCTCAGACTAAAGCACGGACACTGCACATCTCAGACTAAAGCACGGACACTGCACTTCTCAGACTAAAGCTCGGACACTGCACATCTCAGACTAAAGCACGGACACTGCACATCTCAGACTAAAGCTCGGACACTGCACATCTCAGACCAAAGCTCGGACACTGCACATCTCAGACTAAAGCTCGAACACTGCACATCTCAGACTAAAGCTCGGACACTGTACATCTCAGACTAAAGCTCGGACACATCTCAGACTAAAGCTCGGGTACTGTACAGCTCAGACTAAAGCACTGACACTGTACTTCTCAGACTAAAACACGGGCACTGTACATCTCAGACTAAAGCTCGGACACTGCACATCTCAGACTAAAGCTCGGGCACTGTACATCTCAGACTAAAGCACGACACTGTACATCTCAGACTAAAGCACGGGCACTGTACATCTCAGACTAAAGCTCGGACATTGCACATCTCAGACTAAAGCTCGGGCACTGTACATCTCAGACTAAAGCACGGACAGTGTACATCTCCGACTAAAGCTCGGACACATCTCAGACTAAAGCTCGGGCACTGTACATCTCAGACTAAAGCACGGACACTGTACTTCTCAGACTAAAGCACGGACACTGTACTTCTCAGACTAAAGCTCTGACACTGCACATCTCAGACTAAAGCACGGACACTGCACATCTCAGACTAAAGCTCGGACCCTGTACATCTCAGACTAAAGCTCGGACACTGTACATCTCAGACTAAAGCTCGGACACTGTACATCTCAGACTAAAGCACGGACACTGCACATCTCAGACTAATGCACGGACACTGAACTTCTCAGACTAAAGCTCGGACACTGCACATCTCAGACTAAAGCACGGACACTGCACATCTCAGACTAAAGCTCGGACACTGCACATCTCAGACTAAAACTCGGACACTGCACATCTCAGACTAAAGCTCGGACACATCTCAGACTAAAGCTCGGGCACTGTACATCTCAGACTAAAGCACGGACACTGTACATCTCAGACTAAAGCTCGGACACATCTCAGACTAAAGCTCGGGCACTGCACATCTCAGACTAAAGCACGGACACTGTACATCTCAGACTAAAGCTCGGACACTGCACATCTCAGACTAAAGCTCGGACACTGCACATCTCAGACTAAAGCTCGGACACATCTCAGACTAAGGCACGGACACTGTACATCTCAGACTAAAGCACGGACACTGTACATCTCTGACTAAAGCTCGGACACTGCACATCTCAGACTAAAGCACGGACAATGCACATCTCAGACTAAAGCTCGGACCCTGTACATATCAGACTAAAGCTCGGACACTGTACATCTCAGACTAAAGCTCGGATACTGTACATCTCAGACTAAAGCACGGACACTGCACATCTCAGACTAAAACACGGACACTGCACTTCTCAGACTAAAGCTCGGACACTGCCCATCTCAGACTAAAGCACGGACCCTGCACATCTCAGACTAAAGCTCGGACCCTGCACATCTCAGAATAAAGCACGGACCCTGCACATCTCAGACTAAAGCTCGGACACTGCACATCTCAGACTAAAGCACGGACCCTGCACATCTCAGACTAAAGCTCGGACACATCTCAGACTAAGGCACGGACACTGTACATCTCAGACTAAAGCACGGACACTGTACATCTCAGACTAAAGCTCGGACACTGCACATCTCAGACTAAAGCTCGGACCCTGTACATCTCAGACTAAAGCTCGGACACTGTACATCTCAGACTAAAGCACGGACACTGCACATCTCAGACTAAAGCACGGACACTGCACTTCTCAGACTAAAGCTCGGACACTGCACATCTCAGACTAAAGCACGGACACTGCACATCTCAGACTAAAGCTCGGACACTGCACATCTCAGACTAAAGCTCGGACACTGCACATCTCAGACTAAAGCTCGGACACATCTCAGACTAAAGCTCGGACACATCTCAGACTAAAGCTCGGGCACTGTACATCTCAGACTAAAGCACGGACACTGTACTTCTCAGACTAAACACGGGCACTGTACATCTCAGACTAAAGCTCGGACACTGCACATCTCAGACTAATGCTCGGGCACTGTACATCTCAGACTAAAGCACGGACACTGTACCTCTCAGACTAAAGCACGGGCACTGTACATCTCAGACTAAAGCTCGGACACTGCACATCTCAGACTAAAGCTCGGGCACTGTACATCTCAGACTAAAGCACGGACAGTGTACATCTCAGACTAAAGCTCGGACACATCTCAGACTAAAGCTCGGCACTGTACATCTCAGACTAAAGCACGGACACTGTACTTCTCAGACTAAAGCACGGACATTGTACATCTCAGACTAAAGCACGGACACTGTACATCTCAGACTAAAGCACGGACACTGCACATCTCAGACTAAAGCACGGGCACTGTACATCTCAGACTAAAGCTCGGGCACTGTGCATCTCAGACTAAAGCTCGGACACATCTCAGACTAAAGCACGGACACTGCACATCTCAGACTAAAGCACGGACACATCTCAGACTAAAGCACGGACACTGCACATCTCAGACTAAAGCTCGGACACAGCTCAGACTAAAGCACGGACACATCTCAGACTAAAGCACGGACACTACACATCTCAGACTAAAGCACGGACACTGTACATCTCAGACTAAAGCTCAGACCCTGCAAGCATCTAAAAACTTGTATTTCTGGAATGTCAGAATCCCCGAGTGGTGCATGTCGGGATATGACATACACGGATATAACATGCAGGGATATAACATACAGGGATATAACATACAGGGATATAACATACACGGATATAACATACACGGATATAACATACAGGGATATAACATACATGGATATAACATACAGGGATATAACATACACGGATATAACATACCTGGATATAACATACAGGGATATAACATACAGGGATATAACATGCAGGGATATAACATACAGGGATATAACATACATGGATATACCATACACGGATATAACATACATGGATATAACATACACGGATATAACATACATGGATATAACATACATGGATATAACATACAGGGATATAACATACACGGATATAACATACACGGATATAACATACATGGATATAGCATACATGGATATAACATACACGGATATAACATAGATGGATATAACATACACGGATATAAGATACACGGATATAACATGCCGGGATGGTTACACAAATATAGCATGATAATACAAATGGTTTGGGGCACAAACCAGTAGGATTCGAACGTGCAGCAGTGATTAGTACGTGAATTGATGTGAACTGCTTGGTAACCGTGGATAAGGTGTTTCTGGATTGAACCGAGGATGACAGGGTGAGCTATTCGGCATGCCATAGCGCCGCCGGGGATTCCAGTGACCACGAGCAGTAAGGATGGCAGGGTGAGCTATTCGACATACCATAGCGCCGCCGGGGATTCCAGTGACCACGAAGAGTAAGGATGGCAGGGTGAGCTATTCGACATGCCATAGCGCCGCCGGGGATTCCAGTGACCAGGAACAGTAAGGATGGCAGGGTGAGCTATTCGACATGCCATAGCGCCGCCGGGGATTCCAGTAACCACGAGCAGTAAGGATGGCAGTGTGAGATACTCGCGATAGAAGCGGCAATGTGGAATTTATATGCATTGCCAAGAATCATTTATCAGTGCCCCCCCCCCACCCCCACACACACACACAGACACATGACATTGCTCATCTCCCTTCATTAAAGCAATTCAATATGGCTTTATCTAGCATGCCAGCCAGGCCCGTCGCTAGGCATAAGCAACTACGCAGTGCTTATCAGTGGTCTCAGAAAATGAAAAAAATGAAATCTCCAAAAATGCATCAAAACCCCCGGGGGGGGGGGGGGGTAATAGGGATACATAGGCGCCGTGATGTGTGGAGTGGTGGAATAATTGAGCACATTGCAAATATGGTGCATCTCGAAATTTAGTTTGTGCTATTTTATTTGCTTGCTTAATTTGATAAGGACGATAGATCGTGTATCTTACTTAAGTACTTAAATATATATACTAGTACCTAAGTACTTAAATATATATACTAGTACCCCCAAATTGCTTCCTCATTTCAAAATATATCAGAGAGGGCATGCCCCCGGACCCCCTAGCTATGCTCACTCGACAAACAAGCATAGTTGGTCGTGCGTATCATCAACATAGCCCCAACGACGGCCCTGCTAACCCCTAGTTGTTCTGACTAACTGCTTTTAATCGTTTCACCAAACTCAACTTTCATTACTTTCAAATATTTTAGTCGTGATAGCGCGGTGGATGCGCGTTCGCTTCAGGTGCGAAAGGTCCGGAGTTCGAGCTCCACTGGAGCCGTTACGATTGTGCCCTTAGACAAGGCATTTAAATTCCACGTTGCCTCTTCTCTCTCCCTCGTGGCGATGGATTCCATCAGGAATGAGGTCTCGAGAGTGAAGTATATAAGTTGAAATAACTTGTTTCGCAATCGAGCTAAAATAAATTTGTATAAACTAATATTTTATTTTAACTATTCATCACGTGCAACATGTCTATGGGAAGATAGACAGATATAACTATGTTCTTAAATTATAGTTTGAAATCACCACTCAGGTAATATCCTATATATTATACCGTGGCCTAGTGGTTAAGGCGTCCGCCTACGGAGCGGGAGGTGAACGGTTCGAACCTCGTCATGGGTTCGTTCTGATATGGCCTGTTTATGAGCCGCCAGCTAGTTAAATAATGGTTACCGATTGCCTACCAGCATGGCGCCTGGCATACATGTATAGGATTCGGGAAGTACTGATGTTCATAAAAAGAGGTGGCTCATAAGTCCGAAATGGCTGACCCTTTAAATAGGGGTGACACTATAATACACAAACACTTTACTTTACTTATATTATATGCCAAGGTGCAGTGTTAGTAGAGTGCAGTACTCTATACCATGGAGATGAAGACTGGTGATCGTGGAAGTCGTGATAGCGCAATGGTAGCCCGTTCGCTAAGGTCCGGAGTTCGAGTCCCGCTGGAGCCGTTACGAGTGTGCCCTTAGGCAAGGCCATTACATTCCACGTTGTCTCTTCTCTCTCCCTCGTGGCGATGGGTTCCATCAATAATGAGGTATCGAGAGAGTGATTAATATAAGTTATAATAACTTGTTTCGCAATCCAGCTAAAATAAATTTGCATAAACTAAGACTGGTGCTGCTATGCAATATAGAAGTGGGTATGGTACCGACAGTGGAATCGAAACATTACCTGGCAAAACAACTAAGCGAGCTGTGAGAGCTAAACACTTCAAAGACGTTGATTCAGTAAATATCGTTGATCGAAGAGTATCGAAAGATTCGCGATCATACACGATCATACGCGATCATACACGACCATGCACGATCATACACGATCATGCACGACCATACACGATCATACACGGCCATACACGATCATACACGATCATACACGACCATACACGATCATACACGATCATACGCGATCATGCACGATCATACACGATCATACACGACCATACACGATCATACACGATCATGCACGACCATGTACGATCATACACGATCATACACGATCAGATCATACACGATCATACACGACCATACACGATCATACGCGATCATGCACGACCATGTACGATCATACACGATCATACACGATCAGATCATACACGATCATACACGATCATACACGATCATACACGACCATACACGACCATACACGACCATACACGATCATACACGATCATACACGATCATACACGATCATGCACGATCATACACGATCATACACGATCATACACGATCAGATCATACACGATCATACACGATCATACACGATCATACACGATCATGCACGATCATACACGATCATACACGATCAGATCATACACGATCATACACGATCATACACGATCATGCACGATCATACACGATCATACACGATCAGATTATGCACGACCATACACGATACACGATCATGCACGATCATACGCGATCATACACGATCATGCACGACCATCGCGATCATACACGATCATGCACGATCATGCACGATCATACACGATCATGCACGATCATACACGATCATACACGATACACGATTATGCACGATCATACGCGACCATACACGATCATACACGATCATACACGATCATACACGATCATACACGATCAGATCATACACGACCATACACGATTATACACGATCATACACGATCAGATCATACACGACCATACACGATCATACACGATCATACACGATCATACACGATCATACACGATCAGATCATACGCGATCATACACGATCATACACGATCATACACGATCAGATCATACACGATCAGATCATACACGATCATACACGATCATACACGATCATACACGATCATACACGATCATACACGATCAGATCATACACGATCATACACGATCATACACGATCATGCACGATCATACACGATCATACACGATCAGATTATGCACGACCATACACGATACACGATCATGCACGATCATACGCGATCATACACGATCATGCACGATCATACGCGATCATACACGATCATACACGATCATACGCGATCAGATCATGCACGACCATACACGATACACGATCATGCACGACCATGCACGATCATACGCGAGCATACACTATTCCATTTGCTCACACAGAACAGTTCAAGCAATTTGTGTGCGAAAGCACTCATAGATTGGAACCACCTAGATGATTGTATGGTGCATGCAAAGACAGTATATGGTTTCAGGTCAGCCACACTCTCCCACAGCGTGGTCAATACGCTCATTCCCTGATCATATCAGTACAGTAGCCAAAGGCAATCTAGAGGGTTGGGTCCTGGGGAATGTTCCCCTTAGAAGCGACCTCCTGCGTTTTCTTATTTAATGAGCTTAGACGTATCATTATGTATTGATCTTTCAGCTCTCTAGCAGTCAACATTTTATACAGCAAATGGATATGTTTTGCATTTTATTTATTTCATTGTTTTTTTATTTGGAAATTTTAACCGGGTTGCTGTCTCGGTGTGCCACGGTGTGCCTCAGTGTGGCTATGGGCATGTAATGACGGCTACAGGTCTGCAATGACGCAACGGGATATATTTTAAAATTTACAAAGCAAAAAAAGCCTCAGTGTTTTTTGTGTTTTTTTAACGTTTATTTATCGTCGCTATCGGTTGCCCATATGAGCGACGCCTCCTGAAGAGATTAGTTATTTTATATTTTGGAGGATAGTGCATGATACAGACAAGAGACCCATTCCAGAATCTCCTCTGGTTCTTTTACATGCACGGTGTAAAGCACCGACACGAGACCTCGGTTTAACGTCCCATCTGAAAGACTGTTAATTTTATTAGGGTCAGACGGGGGATCGAACCTGCGATCCCTGGATTACCAGTCCAGCGTGTTACCACTGGACTACATATCCGTATGTGTGCCTCAGTGTGGCTACGGGCCTGCATATATACAAGTAATGGGCCAGGTATGTATCATAATAATAATTCAATATATGAATTCGTTAGGGTTTTAGCCATTGTTTACATTGGAAATTTAGCACTTTTTATATTCCTACTCATATATTTCAGTATTTATTTATGCTTTGCATTCAGCGTATGGGCCATTCTAAATCAACTTAAACATAATGAAGGAAAGAAGAAGAAAAATATGAGATTTATACCTATTCATTTGATTAAATGTCATCTACCAAATATAAGAACTATTTTATTTGGCGCAGGCAGCATATTTGGGTTCTGAGGCTATTCTCAACAAAAGAATCCAAACCCAGCTAATATTCACAATTACATCTATGTATGACATTGTTCTATCGTGTGCTACATATATATGTGATCTCAGATTATGTAAATATTGCGTAAATGCTCTGTCAGTTCTTTATTTTTATGTTTAACATATACAGGTAGAGTAACATTGGACGCGGCCCTAACACTAACGGTAACACTAACAGCCTAAGCCTAGACCAATATCCAGCTAAGCTTATCGAGACAAAACGAATATGGGACAGGTGAGACCCTGGACAGGTGTGACCCCGTTTAGGGACCAGGTATAGGTATGACCAGGTTATATGATAGGTATGACCACATTATTTTAGATTAAGGTGTAGTTTAACATGTATGTGTATTGTACCATAAAATAGGTTATAGAACAAGGTGTATTGTACATCAAGAAGGTTGTGTGTGTAGTGTATTTCGGCGTGGGTAGAACAGCGGCCCGGCTAGCTCAGTTGGTAGAGCTGTCCGACTAGTGTTCGGGAGGTCGTGGGTTCGAGTCCCACGTCGGGTCACTAACTTTTCCGCTCTTTGCATGGTCACTTTAATGGCGACGAGGATATATGGTACGGGCAAAGGAGTAGGAGTGCGGCTCCAGGAATCGGAGTGCGGCTCCTAAAGAATAAAAGAGGGAAGAGTGTAGTGTATTTCGGCGTGGGTAGAACAGCGGCCCGGCTAGCTCAGTTGGTAGAGCTGTCCGACTAGTGTTCGGGAGGTCGTGGGTTCGAGTCCCACGTCGGGTCACTAACTTTTCCGCTCTTTCTTTGCATGGTCACTTTAATGGCGACGAGGATATATGGTACGGGCAAAGGAGTAGGAGTGCGGCTCCAGGAATCGGAGTGCGGCTCCTAAAGAATAAAAGAGTGAAGAGTGTAGTGTATTTCGGCGTGGGTAGAACAGCGGCCCGGCTAGCTCAGTTGGTAGAGCTGTCCGACTAGTGTTCGGGAGGTCGTGGGTTCGAGTCCCAAGTCGGGTCACTAACTTTTCCGCTCTTTGCATGGTCACTTTAATGGCGACGAGGATATATGGTACGGGCAAAGGAGTAGGAATGCATCTCCAGGAATCGGAGTGCGGCTCCTAAAGAATAAAAGAGGGAAGAGTGTAGTGTATTTCGGCGTGGGTAGAACAGCGGCCCGGCTAGCTCAGTTGGTAGAGCTGTCCGACTAGTGTTCGGGAGGTCGTGGGTTCGAGTCCCACGTCGGGTCACTAACTTTTCCGCTCTTTCTTTGCATGGTCACTTTATGTGTTTGTGTCCCAAACAGGGTCACACCTGTCCAGGGTCACACCTGTCCCATTACCAGACAAAACGTACCAATATATGTATATAATTAGAGTGGTGGAACCTTTGCTCGTGGTATTTTACATTTATTATAGACATATAAAAAAATTAACGTTCTGGTTTTTTCTCCGAAAATGTAATGTTAACCTTGAAGATACATGCTTTTTTTTTGCTGGCTATCTACACGTCATATGTAAACAGTGTGGAAGTCGTGATAGCGCAGTGGATGCGCGTTTGCTTCAGGTGCGAAAGGTCCGGAGTTTGAGCCGCACTGGAGCCGTTACGATTGTGCCCTTAGGCAATGCATTTAAATTCCACGTTGCCTCTTCTCTCTACCTCGTGGCGATGGATTCCATCAGGAATGAGGTCTCGATAGTGATTTATATAAGTTGAAATAACTTGTTTCGCAATCAAGCTAAAATAAATTTGTATAAACTATGTAAACAGCGGAGTTCTTTTAAAGCACCGACATAAATACATAAACATAAATATTATGAATTAAGTTTAGTAATGTTATAAGTAATCTTCATAAGTGAAGGAGTGCTGTATATACAAAGAAGAAGAAGTACATATATGTTATTATTCTAAAACATTACATTTTCCCGTAAGAAAAATCAATGATTTATGAAATTGTAAGTTATTATGTCATGAAATGTTTGTATGTATACATGTATGTTCCTTTACTGTCAAACCCTCACGGGGACTTAGACATGTTTTCCTGGGCAGGCTTAGCCGACCTAAGCGATTAACCAGTACTAAGCAATGTGTGTGAGGTGCCTTGCTCAATGACACTACATACCTGGCCTGACCGAGTATCGAACCCTGGACCGTTCGATTCCAAATCCGACGCTCTACCACTGGACCATGGACGGCGTGTATATTATTTAGAAAGGAGAGGACAATCGTAAGCTATACAGCTGTCTGTCCAATTCCTTATATCAGTTGTTGTTCAAATAATCATGTATTGACAGAAAATAAATATGTTTAAACTAAAGAACCGACACGAGAATTAAAGTTCCATCTGAAAAACTGTTAAATGCAATATGTAGGTGATCTAAACTGCTAAATACAAGGTTCCCTCTCTCTGAATGTTTGTCTGCACCACTTCTGTCGCCAATTAAAAAAACTTGGAGCCAACTAAGAGCCATATAGTTCACAAATAAATAATTGAAGCCATTCCTTTGACAAAACAGGTGCCAAAATTTATCGCCAATATTTGTTTTTTTGTCGCCCTGAAATATATATCTATTCAGAGACAAAACAATTTTCTTATAACTTATATTTATCACTCTCGAGACCTCATTCCTGATGGAATCTATTTCCACAGGGGAGAGAGAAGAGGCATGTGAATTTAAACGCCTTGCCGAAGGACACAGTCGTAACGGCTCCAGCATCGCTCAAACTCGGGGCCTTTCACACCTGAAGCGAATGCGCTATCACGACGTACACAGTTTTTCTTTACACGTGATGAATGATTGCTAATATATGACAAGTTAAATTGTTCACTCTTTCTGACAGGTGTACAAACACAGGGGTCATTTTAGAGGGCGATGTGGGCGAAATAGTGGCCCTAGGGACCTTGACTTCGCCCTCTGGGGGTCCCACTTCTCCTTTTTTTACAGTGTTCATACAAAATGTTGTCCAGTAAGATACACTGGCCATTATAAAGCACTCCTTCTATTATAATGTTGTATTTAGTGGTCATACTGTGCATTTTAACCATATTTCGTTGAAATTTATTAAATAACACCATTTAAGGACACGATCAAACGCTTTCTCACTTCTCCCAAACATTCTGACCTAGAATGAACCCTGCAAACACATTAATTAATAGTCATTCTGTAGGTCTATATATATAAGCATGGCTTATCATGGATATGTCCGTTTACAAACAGATCTGTAATCCAGTTGTTGGACTGGTAATGCAAGGATTGCAGGTTCGATCCCCCGTCTGACCGTAATAAAATTAGCAATCTTTCAGTTGGGACTTTAAACCAAGGTCTTGCGTCGGTGCTTTACACCGTGCATGTAAAAGAACCAGAGGAGACTCTGGAATGTGTCTCTGTCTGTATCATTGCACTATTCTCCAAAAATCTAAAATAACTAATTTCTTCACGAGACGTTGCTCCTATGGGCAACCAGTACCGACGATAAATAAGTGTAAAACATACACACGAAGCGTTCATCGTCCGACCCTGTTGTAGAGTGGTTAAGAGGTCGCTGATGGTCACAGGATTCGAGCCACGGTCAGACCATTTCTCTTTATATGAAAACATTGACAGTTTCTTATGGAGGTTGGTGACCGTACTTGCTAACCACTGGAGTCTGCCCAGGAAAGTATTTGTTAGGTAAACCGCCCCAGGTAAACTGCCCGTCGCTCAATTGGCCAACTGGTAGCGACATTAAATAAATTTAAATTAAAAGTATCTCACTGCCCATTAGAATATTTAAAACTTTATTTATTTGACAACGGTTGCGAAACAAGTTTCAACAACTTCCCACCGAGATCCACTCGATCAGAACGTAAATGTTAAAATATTATTACCACACTGTCATAAATACATTTTTGGCTGTGACGGCAGCGCGGACACCGTATCCGTATCGTACGTGACAGTGCATGCATATTACCCTGCGTTACCGCTGCGGACACCGTATCGTACATGACAGTGCATGCATATTACCCTGCGTTACCGCTGCGGACACCGTATCATACGTGACAGTGCATGCATATTACCCTGCGTTACCGCTGCGGACACCGTATCGTACATGACAGTGCATGCATATTACCCTGCGTTACCGCTGTGGACACCGTATCGTACGTGACAGTGCATGCATATTACCCTGCGTTACCGCTGTGGACACCGTATCCATATCGTACGTGACAGTGCATGCATATTACCCTGCGTTACCGCTGCGGACACCGTATCTGTATCGTACGTGACAGTGCATGCATATTACCCTGCGTTACGCTGCGGACACCGTATCGTATCGTACGTGACAGTGCATGCATATTACCCTGCGTTACCGCTGCGGACACCGTATCCGTATCGTACGTGACAGTGCATGCATATTACCCTGCGTTAGTGCTGCGGACACCGTATCGTACGTGACAGTGCATGCATATTACCCTGCGTTAGCGCTGCGGACACCGTATCGTACGTGACAGTGCATGCATATTACCCTGCGTTACCGCTGCGGACACCGTATCGTACGTGACAGTACATGCATATTACCCTGCGTTACCACTGTGGACACCGTATCCGTATCATACGTGACAGTGCATGCATATTACCCTGCGTTACCGCTGCGGACACCGTATCGTACGTGACAGTGCATGCATATTGCCCTGCGTTACCGCTGCGGGCACCGTATCTGTATCGTACGTGACCGTGCATGCATATTACCCTGCGTTACCGCTGTGGACACCGTATCGTACGTAACAGTGCATGCATATTACCCTGCATTACCGCTGCGGGCACCGTATCGTACGTGACAGTGCATGCATATTACCCTGCTTTACCGCTGCGGGCACCGTATCCGTATCGTACGTGACAGTGCATGCATATTACCCTGCGTTACCGCTGTGGACACCGTATCCGTATCGTACATAACAGTGCATGCATATTACCCTGTGTTAGCGCTGCGGACACCGTATCTGTATCGTACGTGACAGTGCATGCATATTACCCTGCGTTACCGCTGCGGACACCGTATCTGTATCGTACGTGACAGTGCATGCATATTACCCTGCGTTACCGCTGCGGGCACCGTATCGTACGTGACAGTGCATGCATATTACCCTGCGTTACCGCTGCGGGCACCGTATCGTACGTGACAGTGCATGCATATTACCCTGCGTTACCGCTGCGGTCACCGTATCGTACGTGACAATGCATGCATATTACCCTGCGTTAGCGCTGCGGACACCGTATCGTACGTGACAGTGCATGCATATTACCCTGCTTTACCGCTGCGGGCACCGTATCGTATCGTACGTGACAGTGCATGCATATTACCCTGCGTTACTGCTGTGGACACCGTATCCGTATCGTACGTGACAGTGCATGCATATTACCCTGCGTTACCGCTGTGGTCACCGTATCGTACGTGACAATGCATGCATATTACCCTGCGTTACCGCTGCGGGCACCATATCGTACGTGACAGTGCATGCATATTACCCTGCGTTACCGCTGCGGGCACCATATCGTACGTTACAGTGCATGCATATTACCCTGCGTTACCGCTGCGGACACCGTATCCGTATCGTACATGACAGTGCATGCATATTACCCTGCGTTACCGCTGCGGTCACCGTATCGTACGTGACAGTGCATGCATATTACCCTGCGTTACAGCTGCGGGCACCATATCGTACATGACAGTGCATGCATTTACCCTGCGTTACCGCTGTGACACCGTATCGTACGTGACAGTGCATGCATATTACCCTGCGTTACCGCTGCGGACACCGTATCCGTATCGTACGTGACAGTGCATGCATATTACCCTGCGTTACCGCTGCGGACACCGTATCCGTATCGTACGTGACAGTGCATGCATATTACCCTGCGTTACCGCTGTGGACACCATATCGTACGTGACAGTGCATGCATATTACCCTGCGTTACCGCTGCGGACACCGTATCTGTATCGTACGTGACAGTGCATGCATATTACCCTGCGTTACCGCTGCGGACACCGTATCGTACGTGACAGTGCATGCATATTACCCTGCGTTACCGCTGCGGACACCGTATCGTACGTGACAGTGCATGCATATTACCCTGCGTTACCGCTGCGGACACCGTATCCGTATCGTACGTGACAGTGCATGCATATTACCCTGCGTTACCGCTGCGGACACCGTATCCGTATCGTACGTGACAGTGCATGCATATTACCCTGCGTTACCGCTGCGGACACCGTATCCGTATCGTACGTGACAGTGCATGCATATTACCCTGCGTTACCGCTGCGGACACCGTATCCGTATCGTACGTGACAGTGCATGCATATTACCCTGCGTTACCGCTGTGGACACCGTATCGTACGTGACAGTGCATGCATATTACCCTGCGTTACCGCTGCGGACACCGTATCGTACGTGACAGTGCATGCATATTACCCTGCGTTACCGCTGTGGACACCGTATCGTACGTGACAGTGCATGCATATTACCCTGCGTTACCGCTGTGGACACCGTATCATACGTGACAGTGCATGCATATTACCCTGCGTTACCGCTGTGGACACCGTATCGTACATGACAGTGCATGCATATTACCCTGCGTTACCACTGTGGACACCGTATCGTACGTGACAGTGCATGCATATTACCCTGCGTTACCGCTGCGGACACCGTATCATACGTGACAGTGCATGCATATTACCCTGCGTTACCGCTGCGGACACCGTATCGTACGTGACAGTGCATGCATATTACCCTGCGTTACCGCTGCGGACACCGTATCGTACGTGACAGTGCATGCATATTACCCTGCTTTATCGTATAAATGCCTGTAAGTTGTCCATGGATTCGTTCTGATATACACATTGTCTCAGTTCTCTCCCTTATGTCTTCGATACGCCATTTACCACAAAAAATCGTCTGTGTGGAGGGTCGCTGTATGTCGGTGGAGGGTCGCTGTATGTTGGTGGAGGGTCGCTGTATGTCGGTGGAGGGTCGCTGTATGTTGGTGGAGGGTCGGTGGAGGGTCGCTGTATGTCGGTGGAGTGTCGCTGTATGTCGGTGGAGGGTCGCTGTATGTCGGTGGAGGGTCGCTGTATGTCGGTGGAGGGTCGCTGTATGTCAGTGGAGGGTCGCTGTATGTCGGTGGAGGGTCGGTGGAGGGTCGCTATATGACCTAAGCTGTTGGTGCGACATTAAATAAATACACATGTAGACAAACAGACAAAGTATTTTTTAGATTACATCCCTTTTCGGGTGTTTATTTACAAAACCATTAATCAATAGTAGCTTTGTAAATGGTCGTTTCCTGACTGTTATATGTTATATTTCTGGTTGTACGCCTGCATCAGCACCATTTTGGGCTATATCGCCGGCGGGCAGTTTACCTAACAACACCTTTCCTGGGCAGGCTCCAGCGGTTAACCAGTACTTGGGTGCACCAACCTCCGTAAGAAGCTGCCAACTTTTTCATATAAATGAGACAAGGTCTGAGCGGGGCTCGAACCCATGACCATCAGTGATGATAGGTTACAGTGGTATACAAGTCAGCGACCTTAACCACTCGACCACGGAGGCGGACAATTTCCTGACTGTAAACTGACATAAATCTGAATTTTGTTTGTCAATTTAAAGAAAATAAACACACATGAAGACTTTAAAGTAATGTTTTATGATTTATCTTTTTCCATCTCTTTTCAGATCTGTCTACGCGCAAATAAAAATAAATTCCAAGAATGGTTTCTACGCACCAACCAAATCATGATGTACCCAGCTCCAGTTACCTCCCCTGACGTTCCACAAATGAAAGAAATGTGATAATAATGATGACATGTTGCGCGTAGCACCTATGGTCGAGTCTTAACTCTTTCAACCCCAAGTAACTGACATGGACTGGTGCGTGATATTTTCAGACCAATAAATTAATAAGAATAAGATTTATATTGAAAGGGCCAATCTTTGGACCAGTTCATTTATCAAAATGGGTAATTTTATCTAAAAATAGTAATAATTATTACTGGCAAAAAAGTGCAGATCCTGATGAGACGGCTCGTCACGAGCCGGCTCATCTGGATCTACACTTTTCATAAGCCTATTTAGAGGCCTGTGGGGTTGAAAGGGTTAAAGATCATCGTATAAAATGAAAAATACAATAGAAAAGTGGATTGGCATGTGTGTATTGCTATAGAATCTATAGACCAGAGCTCACATTATCTCACTACAATATCATATATATATATATATATATATATATATAAATTGTTTGTAGTCAATGTGACATTTCATAACAAAATTAGACATAACATATTTTAGATATAATATCGGTTAGACATAATATCGGTTTATACATGATATATTTTAGACATGATATACATCACATAGTTTAGACATAATTTTAGACATAATGCATTTTAGACATGGTATACATCTACAGACATAGCATAGTTTAGACATAATTTTAGACATAATACATTTTAGACATGCTATCCTTTAGACATAATATCGTGGATCATAGTCATTCTAGGATTCAACTTGTTCCCTCTAGCACCATCGTACCTTTGCTGCTCAATTTATTTTTCGGGCCTACAGATTCCTAAATGCTAGCTACGCCTCTGCTGTGTAATGATTGATTTCCGTTCTGATAATCTGGTGCCCCAAAACTAAATCTGCGCTAACAATTATTCGCAACTGGTGCGCAACCGGAGAATGTAGCAAGCATGCACGTGGAGTAACGATGTCAGATAAATATGACTGATAAGTCTACGGAGAACCATCAATCTCACAGTCCTGTTGCCGATCTAAAAACTGAAACTGGCAAAAAGCCGTACCCTGTCAACCATCCAAACTTCATACCAGAACCCAGTGCTGTGTTGTCGGATCAGAAATCAAAAGTGAGGGCATTTCTAACAGAAAGTAAGCCGCCAAGCGGACATTCGGATTCGAACTGCACGAAGTCAAAAACTCAAGTAAGTATAGTGTCATTTATATTGAAAGGGCCAATCTTTTCTGACTGATGAGATACCTCTTATGAACATCAGTACCATTCTTCGGCATCCGTCAGCAGGGATCATTCTAGAGGGCGATGCGGGCGAAATAGTCGCCCTAGGGACCCTGGCTTCGCCCTCTGGGGGCCCCACTTCTCCATTTTTTTTTGGATTTTACGATTTTCAAAAAAAAATTTGTCTAGTAAGATATGGCCCATTATAAAGCACTCCTTCTATTCAAATGTTGTATTTAATGGTTCTGTGCATTTTAACCCTATTTTGCAGAAGTATATTAAAGAACACCACTTAAGGAAGCGATCACGCGCTTTCTCACTTCTCCCAAAAATTCTGACCTAGATTGAACCCTGCCGTCAGTCATGTCAGACTATGGAATTTGCGCCCGTTGAGTCTAAAGATGAGCACCATCTGCTGTGACTGTACAGTCCGATGCGTGACCTGCAATGGCGGTTGCAACCATCACACATACCAGTGCATCCCTAATCCTGTCCTTTAGGGCAGGCGCGAGCCTGATAGGCAATCGGTTACCAGGGATGGGGTCGAATACTTCAAAATGTATTGAATATGAATACTTTCGTGTGATTGGTTCTGGTATATACCATCATGGAGGGAGTAGGGGCTGGATCAAGCTGGTGGTGGAGGTAGTAGGGGTTGGATCAACCTGGTGGTGTGATTGGTTCTGGTATATACCATCATGGAGGGAGTAGGGGCTGGATCAAGCTGGTGGTGGAGGTAGTAGGGGCTGGATCAACCTGGTCGTGTGATTGGTTCTGGTATATACCATCATGGAGGGAGTAGGGGCTGGATCAAGCTGGTGGTGGAGGTAGTAGGGGCTGGATCAACCTGGTGGTGTGATTGGTTCTGGTATATACCATCATGGAGGGAGTATGGGCTGGATCAACCTGGTGGTGTGATTGGTTCTGGTATATACCATCATGGAGGGAGTAGGGGCTGGATCAACCTGGTCGTGTGATTGGTTCTGGTATATACCATCATGGAGGGAGTAGGGGCTGGATCAACCTGGTCGTGTGATTGGTTCTGGTATATACCATCATGGAGGGAGTAGCACAACCCACAACCACATGGAGGAGTAGGGCTGGATCAACCTGGTCATGTGATTGGTTCTGGTATATACCATCGTGGAGGGAGTAGGGGCTGGATCAACCTGGTCATGTGATTGGTTCTGGTATATACCATCATGGAGGGAGTAGGGGCTGGATCAACCTGGTCGTGTGATTGGTTCTGGTATATACCATCATGGAGGGAGTAGGGGCTGGATCAACCTGGTCATGTGATTGGTTCTGGTATATACCATCGTGGAGGGAGTGGGGGCTGGATCAACCTGGTGGTGTGATTGGTTCTGGTATATACCATCAGGGAGTAGGGTATATTATATAGTCTATGTTATACGTGTATTAAAGCTTGTATATTATATAGTCTATGTTATATGTGTATTAAAGCTTATATATTATATAGTCTATGTTATATGTGTATTAAAGCTTGTATATTATATAGTCTATGTTATATGTGTATTAAAGCTTGTATATTATGTAGTCTATGTTATATGTGTATTAAAGCTTGTATATTATATAGTCTATGTTATATGTGTATTAAAGCTTGTATATTATATAGTCTATGTTATATGTGTATTAAAGCTTGTATATTATGTAGTCTATGTTATATGTGTATTAAAGCTTATATATTATATAGTCTATGTTATATGTGTATTAAAGCTTATATATTATATAGTCTATGTTATATGTGTATTAAAGCTTGTATATTATGTAGTCTATGTTATATGTGTATTAAAGCTTGTATATTATATAGTCTATGTTATATGTGTATTAAAGCTTGTATATTATATAGTCTATGTTATATGTGTATTAAAGCTTGTATATTATGTAGTCTATGTTATATGTGTATTAAAGCTTATATATTATATAGTCTATGTTATATGTGTATCGAAGCTGGTATATTATATAGTCTATGTTATATGTGTATTAAAGCTTGTATATTATGTAGTCTATGTTATATGTGTATCAAAGCTGGTATATTATGTAGTGTATGTTATATGTGTATTAAAGCTTGTATATTATGTAGTCTATGTTATATGTGTATCAAAGCTTGTATATTATATAGTCTATGTTATATGTGTATCGAAGCTTGTATATTATATAGTCTATGTTATAGGTGTATCGAAGCTTGTATATTATATAGTCTATGTTATAGGTGTATCGAAGCTTATATATTATGTAGTCTATGTTATATGTGTATCGAAGCTTGTATATTATGTAGTCTATGTTATATGTGTATCGAAGCTGGTATATTATGTAGTCTATGTTATATGTGTATTAAAGCTGGTATATTATGTAGTCTATGTTATATGTGTATTAAAGCTTGTATATTATATAGTCTATGTTATATGTGTATTAAAGCTTGTATATTATATAGTCTATGTTATATGTGTATTAAAGCTTATATATTATATAGTCTATGTTATATGTGTATCGGAGCTGGTATATTATGTAGTCTATGTTATATGTGTATTAAAGCTGGTATATTATGTAGTCTATGTTATATGTGTATTAAAGCTTGTATATTATGTAGTCTATGTTATATGTGTATTAAAGCTTGTATATTATGTAGTCTATGTTATATGTGTATTAAAGCTGGTATATTATATAGTCTATGTTATATGTGTATTAAAGCTTGTATATTATATAGTCTATGTTATATGTGTATTAAAGCTTGTATATTATATAGTCTATGTTATATGTGTATTAAAGCTTGTATATTATATAGTCTATGTTATATGTGTATTACAGCTTGTATATTATATAGTCTATGTTATATGTGTATTAAAGCTGGTATATTATGTAGTCTATGTTATATGTGTATTAAAGCTTGTATATTATATAGTCTATGTTATATGTGTATTAAAGCTGGTATATTATGTAGTCTATGTTATATGTGTATTAAAGCTTGTATATTATGTAGTCTATGTTATATGTGTATTAAAGCTTATATATTATGTAGTCTATGTTATATGTGTATTAAAGCTTATATATTATGTAGTCTATGTTATATGTGTATTAAAGCTTGTATATTATATAGTCTATGTTATATGTGTATTAAAGCTTGTATATTATGTAGTCTATGTTATATTTGTATTAAAGTTTGTATATTATATAGTCCATGTTATATGTGTATTAAAGCTTGTATATTATATAGTCTATGTTATATGTGTATTAAAGCTTGTATATTATGTAGTCTATGTTATATGTGTATTAAAGCTTGTATATTATGTAGTCTATGTTATATGTGTATTAAAGCTTGTATATTATGTAGTCTATGTTATATGTGTATTAAAGCTTGTATATTATGTAGTCTATGTTATATGTGTATTAAAGCTGGTATATTATATAGTCTGTTATATGTGTATTAAAACTTGTATATTATATAGTCTATGTTATATGTGTATTAAAGCTTGTATATTATATAGTCTATGTTATATGTGTATTAAAGCTTGTATATTATGTAGTGTATGTTATATGTGTATTAAAGCTTGTATATTATGTAGTCTATGTTATATGTGTATTAAAGCTTATATATTATATAGTCTATGTTATATGTGTATCGGAGCTGGTATATTATGTAGTCTATGTTATATGTGTATTAAAGCTTGTATATTATATAGTCTATGTTATATGTGTATTAAAGCTTGTATATTATATAGTCTATGTTATATGTGTATTAAAGCTTGTATATTATGTAGTCTATGTTATATGTGTATTAAAGCTTATATATTATATAGTCTATGTTATATGTGTATCGAAGCTGGTATATTATATAGTCTATGTTATATGTGTATTAAAGCTTGTATATTATGTAGTCTATGTTATATGTGTATTAAAGCTTATATATTATGTAGTCTATGTTATATGTGTATCGAAGCTGGTATATTATATACAAATGTAGTGTATGTTATATGTGTATCGAAGCTGGTATATTATATACAAATGTAGTGTATGTTATATGTGTATCGAAGCTGGTATATTATATACAAATGTAGTGTATGTTATATTGGTATCGAAGCTGGTATATTATATACAAATGTAGTGTATGTTATATTGGTATCGAAGCTGGTATATTATATACAAATGTAGTCTATGTTATAGGTGCATGGACCCCATCGCAATGACAATCGGGGCTCCGTCGGATCGTTCGGGTCATGTGACAGTAAGACTTATGAAGATCAGGAAGTGGTAATCTCGTACCGGGATGAGGCCGTCGATATCGAGGAGACCGGTGCTGGTTCAGGTAATTAATGTGGATGGTCCAGAGTTCGAGCCCCGCTGGAGCCGTTACGATTGTGCCCTTAGGCAAGGCATTTAAATTCCACGTTGCCTCTTCTTTCTCCCTCGTGGCGATGGATTCCATCAGGAATGAGGTCTCGAGAGTGATTAATATAAGTTGAAAGAACTTGTTTCGCAATCGAGCTAAAATAAATTTGTATAAACTAACTAGTATTGTTATAACAACCTATTTAGAAATTGTTAAAATCATTTTGAACATGAATACCGTAGTCGTTTGAGTATAAGACGCAAATAAAAGTTTTTTCCCCTGGAATTTCTCTGTATTTTTAACTGCGTCTTATACTCCAGTGCGACCGATACTCGAACGATTACGGTATCTCTTTTAATAACATCAGGGTTACCTCTGTCTGAATTTGTTTCTGCGCCACTTCTGTCACCAATTGAAAAAAAACTGGGAGCCAATTTGATAACCTTGGAGCCAACTAGTAGCCATATAGTTCACAGATAAATATTTGAAGTCGTGTATTTGACAAAACATGTGCCAAAAAAAAAAAAGAAGAAAAACGTTGCACCAAATATTTTTGCCAGTTCACAAAATTTAACGCCAGTATTAATTTTTTTTTGTCGCAATTTGCGCCATTGGTAACTGACAGCGGGAACCCTGAAATATCTGAACTGTTGTTTACAGATCCCTGTGGTATTGACCTATATTTCAAGCACGGATGTTTCGTGCAGGTTGGTATATCTGAACTGTTGTTTACAGATCCCTGTGGTATTGACCTATATTTAAGGCACGGAGGTTCCATGCAGGTTGGTATATCTGAACTGTTGTTTACAGATCCCTGTGGTATTGACCTATATTTCAGGCATGAAGGTTTCGTGCAGGTTGGTATATCTGAACTGTTGTTTACAGATCCCTGTGGTATTGACCTATATTTCAGGCATGGAGGTTTCGTGCAGGTTGGTATATCTGAACTGTTGTTTTCAGATCCCTGTGGTATTGACCTATATTTCAGGCACGGAGGTCAGGCACGGAGGTTCCGTGCAGGTTGGTATATCTGAACTGTTGTTTACAAATCCCTGTGGTATTGACCTATATTTCAGGCATGGAGGTCAGGCACGGAGGTTCCGTGCAGGTTGGTATATCTGAATTGTTGTTTACAGATCCCTGTGGTATTGACCTATATTTCAGGCATGGAGGTTCCGTGCAGGTTGGTAATCATATCTAGTAAGATGAGAAACACGGCCGCCATACGGCACGCACTACAGCCCAACGTGGTCCTTGTACAATACAAGTACCACAACTCCACCTCGGAGGCCATTCTAGGTTTGTGGATTGCTTCATTTTGTTTTTTACGTTTATTTATTGTCGCTACGGCACGCACTACAGACCAACGTGGTCCTTGTACAATACAAGTACCACAACTCCACCTCGGAGGCCATTCTATGTTTGTGGATTGCTTCATTTTGTTTTTTACGTTTATTTATTGTCGCTACGGTTGCCCATATGAGTGACTCTTCCTGAATTGATTAGTCATTTAAATTTTTTGGAGGATAGTGCATGATACAGACGGTGCACGGTGTACAGCACCGACACGAGACCTCGGTTTAAAGTCACATCTGAAAGACTGTTAATTTTATTAGGGTCAGACGGGGATCGAACCTGCGATCCCTGGATTACCAGTCCAGCGTGTTACCACTGGGCTACAGATCCGTCTGTTCCTTTTGTTTTGTTTTTGTTTGTTTTAAGTTAACATCGCTACCGGTTGCCCATTTCCATTTGAGCGACAGGCGGTTTACCTAACGACACCTTTCCTGGTCAGACTCCAGCGGTTAACCAGTACTTGGTGCACTAACCTCCGTTAGAAACTCAACTTTTTCATATAAAGAGACACAGTCTGAGCGGGGCTCGAACCCAAGTGTGGATTCATTAATTTAGCATGTATATTTAATAAGTTTCCTCGTTAAATACAAGGCTCATTCTAGATGGTGACTTGGGCGAAATAGCCACCCTAGGGACCCTGCATTTGACCCCCTGGGGGCCCACTTCTTCTCACTATAGATATAGAAATAAATTCATTTTTAAAAATTTTTTTTGTTTACAATTTTATGACAAAATGTTGTCCAGTAAGATACACTGGTCCATTATAAAGCACTCCTTCTATTCAAATGTTGTTATTTAATGGTCATATTTCACGCCATGCATAATTATTTCATGCCATGCATATTTCATGCATATTTCATGTATATTTCACACCATGCATATTTCATACCATGCATATTTCATGCATATTTCATGCCATGCATATTTCATACCATGCATATTTCATGCCATGCATATTTCATACCATGCATATTTCATACCATGCATATTTCATGCCATGCATATTTCATACCATGCATATTTCATACCATGCATATTTCATGCATATTTCATGCCATGCATATTTCACACCATGCATATTTCATGCATATTTCATGCCATGCATATTTCACACCATGTATATTTCATGCATATTTCACACCATGCATATTTCACACCATGCATATTTCATGCCATGCATATTTCACACCATGCATATTTCATGCCATGCATATTTCATGCATATTTCATGCCATGCATATTTCACACCATGTATATTTCATGCCATGCATATTTCATGCCATGCATATTTCATGCCATGCATATTTCATGCATATTTCATGCCATGCATATTTCACACCATGCATATGATATTTCATGCATATTTCACACCATGCATATTTCATGCATATTTCACGCCATGCATATTTCATGCCATGCATATTTCACACCATGCATATTTCACACCATGCATATTCATGCATATTTCATGATCACACAAACGTTGGGATTCTGTTTTTACAATGCTTGTGTCATGAATGACAAAAGATTTATTGTGGATTATTATTAATTCTTCCGGCCAAGGCCGCCAATATATTCATATTAAACTCACCACCAATATAAACATGTGTTCAATAAGGGATGTAGCAGTGAATGATATTACATTTTGTGTCTCGCTAAGCTACATGTTATGGCCGAATTGTTAAAATTATTTGTCTATCACCACTGTATGTTCAAATCCCACTGGGGGATGTGTCGATTTCTTTCAAGTGAGGAAGCTATCCAGCTGGCTTGCAGAAGGTGGGTGGTTCTACCCGGGTGCCCGTCTGTCGGCGCTCAATCTATAGGGCGACTCGGGCATCCCCTGGGAGCTCCACTTCTCTCAATTTTCATCCAAATTTTGGCCAGTAACTTACACTGGCCCCATTATAAAGCACTCCTTCTATTCAAATGTTGTATTTGTATATGTGGAAGTCGTGATAGCGCAGTGTAGCTGGAGCCGTTACGATTGTGCCCTTAGGCAAGGCATTTAAATTCCACGTTGCCTCTTCTCTCCCTCGTGGCGATGGATTCCATCAGGAATGAGGTCTCGAGAGTGATTTATATAAGTTGAAATAACTTGTTTCGCAATCGAGCTAAAATAAATTTGTATAAACTAAATGTTGTATTTAATGGTCATAATGTGTATTTTAACCATATTTTGTTGAAATTTATTAAATAACATGCAAACACGTGTTTTCTCACTTTCTGATTCAGTGTACAGTCAAACCTGTGTTAGTGGTCACCTCTATTAAGCAGCCACCTGTGTTAAGCAGCCAGTTTCCAGATTCCCAATATGTTGTTTTATTATACATTTGACCTCTATTAAGCAGCCACCTGTGTTAAGCAGCCAGTTTCCAGATTCCCAATATGTTGTTTTATTATTCATTTGACCTCTATTAAGCAGCCACTTGTGTTAAGCAGCCAGTTTCCAGATTCCCAATATGTTGTTTTATTATTCATTTGACCTCTATTAAGCAGCCACCTGTGTTAAGCAGCCAGTTTCCAGATTCCCAATATGTTGTTTTATTATTCATTTGACCTCTATTAAGCAGCCACCTGTGTTAAGCAGCCACCTTCCAGATTCCCAATATGTTGTTTTATTATACATTTGACCTCTATTAAGCAGCCACCTGTGTTAAGCAGCCAGTTTCCAGATTCCCAATATGTTGTTTTATTATTCATTTGACCTCTATTAAGCAGCCACCTGTGTTAAGCAGCCAGATTCCCAATATGTTGTTTTATTATTCATTTGACCTCTATTAAGCAGCCACCTGTGTTAAGCAGCCAGATTCCCAATATGTTGTTTTATTATTCATTTGACCTCTATTAAGCAGCCACCTGTGTTAAGCAGCCAGTTTCCAGATTCCCAATATGTTGTTTTATTATTCATTTGACCTCTATTAAGCAGCCACCTGTGTTAAGCAGCCACCTTCCAGATTCCCAATATGTTGTTTTATTATACATTTGACCTCTATTAAGCAGCCACCTGTGTTAAGCAGCCAGTTTCCAGATTCCCAATATGTTGTTTTATTATTCATTTGACCTCTATTAAGCAGCCACCTGTGTTAAGCAGCCAGTTTCCAGATTCCCAATATGTTGTTTTATTATTCATTTGACCTCTATTAAGCAGCCACCTGTGTTAAGCAGCCACCTTCCAGATTCCCAATATGTTGTTTTATTATACATTTGACCTCTATTAAGCAGCCACCTGTGTTAAGCAGCCAGATTCCCAATATGTTGTTTTATTATTCATTTGACCTCTATTAAGCAGCCACCTGTGTTAAGCAGCCAGATTCCCAATATGTTGTTTTATTATTCATTTGACCTCTATTAAGCAGCCACCTGTGTTAAGCAGCCAGATTCCCAATATGTTGTTTTATTATTCATTTGACCTCTATTAAGCAGCCACCTGTGTTAAGCAGCCAGTTTCCAGATTCCCAATATGTTGTTTTATTATTCATTTGACCTCTATTAAGCAGCCACCTGTGTTAAGCAGCCAGTTTCCAGATTCCCAATATGTTGTTTTATTATTCATTTGACCTCTATTAAGCAGCCACCTGTGTTAAGCAGCCAGTTTCCAGATTCCCAATATGTTGTTTTATTATTCATTTGACCTCTATTAAGCAGCCACCTGTGTTAAGCAGCCACCTTCCAGATTCCCAATATGTTGTTTTATTATTCATTTGACCTCTATTAAGCAGCCACCTGTGTTAAGCAGCCAGTTCCAGATTCCCAATATGTTGTTTTATTATTCATTTGACCTCTATTAAGCAGCCACCTGTGTTAAGCAGCCAGTTTCCAGATTCCCAATATGTTGTTTTATTATTCATTTGACCTCTATTAAGCAGCCACCTGTGTTAAGCAGCCACCTTCCAGATTCCCAATATGTTGTTTTATTATACATTTGACCTCTATTAAGCAGCCACCTGTGTTAAGCAGCCAGTTTCCAGATTCCCAATATGTTGTTTTATTATTCATTTGACCTCTATTAAGCAGCCACCTGTGTTAAGCAGCCAGTTTCCAGATTCCCAATATGTTGTTTTATTATTCATTTGACCTCTATTAAGCAGCCACCTGTGTTAAGCAGCCACCTTCCAGATTCCCAATATGTTGTTTTATTATACATTTGACCTCTATTAAGCAGCCACCTGTGTTAAGCAGCCAGTTTCCAGATTCCCAATATGTTGTTTTATTATTCATTTGACCTCTATTAAGCAGCCACCTGTGTTAAGCAGCCAGTTTCCAGATTCCCAATATGTTGTTTTATTATTCATTTGACCTCTATTAAGCAGCCACCTGTGTTAAGCAGCCACCTTCCAGATTCCCAATATGTTGTTTTATTATACATTTGACCTCTATTAAGCAGCCACCTGTGTTAAGCAGCCAGATTCCCAATATGTTGTTTTATTATTCATTTGACCTCTATTAAGCAGCCACCTGTGTTAAGCAGCCAGTTTCCAGATTCCCAATATGTTGTTTTATTATTCATTTGACCTCTATTAAGCAGCCACCTGTGTTAAGCAGCCAGTTTCCAGATTCCCAATATGTTGTTTTATTATACATTTGACCTCTATTAAGCAGCCACCTGTGTTAAGCAGCCAGATTCCCAATATGTTGTTTTATTATTCATTTGACCTCTATTAAGCAGCCACCTGTGTTAAGCAGCCACCTTCCAGATTCCCAATATGTTGTTTTATTATACATTTGACCTCTATTAAGCAGCCACCTGTGTTAAGCAGCCAGTTTCCAGATTCCCAATATGTTGTTTTATTATTCATTTGACCTCTATTAAGCAGCCACCTGTGTTAAGCAGCCAGTTTCCAGATTCCCAATATGTTGTTTTATTATTCATTTGACCTCTATTAAGCAGCCACCTGTGTTAAGCAGCCAGTTTCCAGATTCCCAATATGTTGTTTTATTATTCATTTGACCTCTATTAAGCAGCCACCTGTGTTAAGCAGCCAGTTTCCAGATTCCCAATATGTTGTTTTATTATTCATTTGACCTCTATTAAGCAGCCACCTGTGTTAAGCAGCCAGTTTCCAGATTCCCAATATGTTGTTTTATTATTCATTTGACCTCTATTAAGCAGCCACCTGTGTTAAGCAGCCAGTTTCCAGATTCCCAATATGTTGTTTTATTATACATTTGACCTCTATTAAGCAGCCACTTGTGCTAAGCAGCCACTTTCTGTCATTCCCTTGGCTGGCTGCTTAAGGCAGGTTTGACTGTATATTTTATGTTTCAGATTTGGTAGCAAGGAGTTTAGGGGACAGGAAATGCAGTAGTGTGGCTCTGATATTGAGTTGCTCCGGCCCCACGATACAACTGTGTGGGAAGGAAGATAAGGTTGGTTTGTTATGCAGTTGGGCCAAGAGCAAATCCCAGGCATGTTTTATGTTTATTTATCGTTACTACCGGTAACGATTTAGTGGTCATATACCAGTCATTATCACGACTCATAATTCTTACAAATCACAGTCAGTTTTTATATATTTACGAAATTGGCATTTTCTTCGCTCGAAGATCATGTGCGTTTTATATATCAAATAAGCTTTTTTCCCGGATTTTCGCTGTTTTTTTAACTGCGTCTTATACTCCCGTGTGACCTATATATAGATTCTTCTTCTTCTCTGTTAATGGCTAACCGTCAACAGTTGAGCTATTACAGCCATGTGTGGGGGCGGGGGGGGGGGGGGGAGAGGTTAGAAAAGAGAGCTACCATGACTCCTCAGCTACTATAATTCCACAAAAGAGGACACTTGTAGTGTGATAAAAAATGTGCAAAAACCTTAAAAGCCAATAAGCCTACAATATGTACATATACTAGAAGTGTGCAAAGAGAGGTTAATAGTTGTTAAAGAGAGGTTAGTAGTTGTTAAAGAGAGGTTAGTAGTTGTAAAAGAGAGGTTAGTAGTTGTTAAGAGAGGTTAGTAGTTGTTAAAGAGAGGTTAGAAGTTGTTAAAGAGAGGTTAGTAGTTGTTAAGGAGAGTAGTTGTTAAAGAGAGGTTAGTAGTTGTTAAAGAGAGGTTAGTAGTTGTTAAAGATATGTTAGTAGTTGTAAAAGAGAGGTTAGTAGTTGTTAAAGAGAGGTTAGTAGAGAGGTTAGTAGTTGTTAAACAGAGGTTAGTAGTTGTTAAACAGAGGTTAGTAGTTGTTAAGAACAAGATAAAATCAAGTGTGTTTACGATTACGGTACCTTATATCTGTACTTCTCTGAGACCACCGGGCCGCCCGAGGTTATAAAACTTGGGAAGAACATGAGATACTCTTCCTATCCCAGGCATTTATTGCAGTCTCTCTAAAATGCTGGTATAATAAGTTACAACGTTTTACTTTTACAAAGATTTACAAAGTTTTGCTACAAAGTTTTACAAAGTTTTACGTTTACAAAGATTTACAAAGTTTTACGACAAAGTTTTACAAAGCTTTACTACAAAGTTTTACAAAGTTTTACAAAGTTTTACAAAGTTTATGTTTATTTTACATCAGGATTATATACACTTTAGTTTATACAAATTTATTGTAGCTCGATTGCGAAACAAGTTCTTGCAACTTATATTAATCACTCTCGAGACCTCATTCCTGAGAAGAAGAGGCAACGTGGAATTTAAATTCATTGTCAGTGTTTCAACAGTGATTGAGAGACTGGGTCACAGTGCTTCAACAGTGATTGAGAGACTGGGTCACAGTGTTTAAACAGTGATTGGCAGACTGGGTCACAGTGTTTAAACAGTGATTGGCAGACTGGGTCACAGTGTTTAAACAGTGATTGAGAGACTGGTTCACAGTGTTTAAACAGTGATTGAGAGACTGGGTCACAGTGTTTAAACAGTGATTGACAGACTGGGTCACAGTGTTTAAACAGTGATTGAGAGACTGGGTCACAATGTTTAAACAGTGATTGACAGACTGGGTCACAGTGTTTAAACAGTGATTGACAGACTGGGTCACAGTTTTTAAACAGTTACTGACAGACTGGGTCACAGTGTTTCAACAATTACTGACAGACTGGGTCACAGTGTTTAAAGTTTAAACAGTTACTGACAGACTGGGTCACAGTGTTTAAAGTTTAAACAGTTACTGACAGACTGGGTCACATTGTTTAAACAGTGATTGACAGACTGGGTCACAGTGTTTAAACAGTGATTGAGAGACTGGGTCAAAATATTTAAACAGTGATTGGCAGACTGGGTCACAGTGTTTAAACAGTGATTGAGAGACTGGGTCACAGTGTTTAAACAGTGATTGAGAGACTGGGTCACAGTGTTTAAACAGTGATTGACAGACTGGGTCACAGTGTTTAAACAGTTACTGACAGACTGAGTCACAGTTTTTAAACAGTTACTGACAGACTGGGTCACAGTGTTTCAACAATTACTGACAGACTGGGTCACAGTGTTTAAAGTTTAAACAGTTACTGACAGACTGGGTCACAGTGTTTAAAGTTTAAACAGTTACTGACAGACTGGGTCACAGTGTTTAAACAGTTACTGACAAACTGGGTTACAGTGTTTAAAGTTTAAACAGTTACTGACAGACTGGGTCACAGTGTTTATTAAACAGTTACTGACAGACTGGGTCACAGTGTTTCAACAATTATTGACAGACTGTGCCACAGTGTTTCAACAATTATTGACAGACTGTGTCACAGTTTTTAAAGTATGAGTGAAGGCCAAACTAAGCCTCGTTTCTTTCCTTAATTAATAGACCCAGACTTCAGCTATATTGTTACTTATTAGTTTAGTTTATAGAAATTTAGTGGAAGTCGTGATAGCAAAGTGGTAGCGCAGTGGCAGCGCGTTCGCTTCAGGTGCAAAAGGTCCAGAGTTTGAGCCCTGCTGGAGCCGTTATGATTGTGCCCTTATGCATTGAATTTTTTCAGATCCAGTCTATTACCTGTAAAACCATCGCAGAAAACCAGTCTGTACGGGAGTTTTTCATATCTCTCGTCAACAATCATGTGGACCAGTCTAATTCTTGCCCTAGACTGGACTTCCTCGTCTGTAGCTTGTTGCTTCACACGGATGGTGGCTCCATCGACAAAGAGATCGAAAACTGTATTGGGGTAAGTCTTTTTCTAGTCCCCTTTTGCGGGAACCCCGTTTATTTTCTAGTCCCCTTTTGCAGGAACCCTGTTTATTTTCTAGTCCCCTTTTGTGGGAACCCCGTTTATTTTCTAGTCCCCTTTTGCAGGAACCCTGTTTATTTTCTAGTCCCCTTTTGCGGGAACCCCGTTTATTTTCTCAAGTATAGAAAGTTTAATCATGTTTTAATGCATTAATTCTATATATACAATGTACAGAACAAAACAAATTAACACACTTGTATAATTATGCATAGTATATAAGTTATGAACACACTTGTATAATTATGCATAGTATATAAGTTATGAACACACTTGTATAATTATGCATAGTATATAAGTTATGAACACACTTGTATAATTATGCATAGTATATAAGTTTAATCATATTTTATTGCATTCATTCTATATATACAATGTACAGAACAAAACAAATTAACACACTTGTATAATTATGCATAGTATATATGACATCATGCATATTTCACACCATGCATATTTCACGCCATGCATATTTCACATCATGCATATTTCACACCATGCATATTTCACGCCATGCATATTTCACATCATGCATATTTCACGCCATGCCTTGCATGACTTATATTAATCACTCTCGAGACCTCATTCCTGATGGAATCCATTGCCACGAGGGAGAGAGAAGAGGCGATATGGAATTTAAATTCCTTGCTTAAGGGCACACTCGTTAAGGGCACAGCTGGGTGTGAGTGTGGAGCCAATCAAAAACCAGGTTAGAACTGAGCTCTGTCTGAGCCATCAAAATGTCTGAAGCTGAAGACGCCAGGCCAGTATTTGGAAGTAAGAAGTAAATCATGGTGTTACTCAAGCTTCTACATTGATAAATTTATTTACGTTTTTAAGTTTAAATTTATTGGAAGTTGGTATAGCGCAGTGGTAGCACATTTGCTTCAGGAGCGAAAGGCCGGAGTTCACGCCCATCTGTAGCCATTACGATAGTTCCCTTAGGCAAGGCATTTAAATTCCACATCACAGACGGATATGTAGTCCAGTGGTAACACGCTGGACTGGTAATCCAGGGATCGCAGGTTCGATCCCCCATCTGACCCTAATAAAATTAACAGTCTTTCAGATGGGACGTTAAACCGAGGTCTCGTGTCGGTGCTTTACACCGTGCACGTAAAAGAACCAGAGGAGATTCTGGAATGGGTCTCTGTCTGTATCATGCACTATCCTCCAAAATCTAAAATAACTAATCTCTTCAGGAGGCGTCGCTCATATGGGCAACCGGTAACGACGATAAATAAACGTAAAACACACAAAAATTCCACATTGCCTCTTCCCTCTCCCTCGTTGTGATGGATTCCATCAATACTTAAGGTTTCGTGAGTGATTAATATATAATATGTAAGAACTTGTTTCGCAATCGAGCTAAGATAATTTTATATAAACTAAACTGATAACATTTATTTCTAAAACACAGTTTATGGATAACTGTGAAAGTTAAACTGTAATGTTGCTTCTAATGTTTATACATAACTGTGAAAGTTAAACTGTAATGTGGCTTCTACTGTTTATAGATAACTGTGAGAGTTAAACTGTAATGTGGCTTCTAATGTTTATACATAACTGTGAGGGTTACACTGTAATGTGGCTTCTAATGTTTATAAATAACTGTGAGGGTTAAACTGTAATGTGGCTTCTAATGTTTATAGATAACTGTGAGGGTTAAACTGTAATGTGGCTTCAACTGTTTATAGATAACTGTGAGGGTTAAACTGTAATGTGGCTTCTAATGTTTATAGATAACTGTGAGGGTTAAACTGTAATGTGGCTTCTAATGTTTATAGATAACTGTGAGGGTTAAACTGTAATGTGGCTTCTAATGTGTATAGATAACTGTGAGAGTTAAACTGTAATGTGGCTTCTAATGTTTATAGATAACTGTGAGGGTTAAACTGTAATGTGGCTTCTAATGTTTATAGATAACTGTGAGAGTTAAACTGTAATGTGGCTTCTAATGTTTATAGATAACTGTGAGAGTTAAACTGTAATGTGGCTTCTAATGTTTATAGGTAACTGTGAGGGTTAAACTGTAATGTTTATAGATAACTGTGAAAGTTAAACTGTAATGTGGCTTCTAATGTTTATAGATATCTGTGAGGGTTAAACTGTAATGTTTATAGATAACTGTGAAAGTTAAACTGTAATGTGGCTTCTAATGTTTATATATAACTGTGAGAGTTAAACTGTAATGTTGCTTCCACTGTTTATAGATAACTGTGAGAGTTAAACTGTAATGTGGCTTCTAATGTTTATAGATAACTGTGAAGAGTTGAACTGTAATGTTGCTTCTAATGTTTATAGATAACTGTGAGGGTTAAACTGTAATGTGGCTTCTAATGTTTATAGATAACTGTGAGAGTTAAACTGTAATGTTGCTTCTAATGTTTATAGATAACTGTGAGAGTTAAACTGTAATGTTGCTTCTAATGTTTATAGATAACTGTGAGGGTTAAACTGTAATGTGGCTTCTAATGTTTATAGATAACTGTGAGGGTTAAACTGTAATGTGGCTTCTAATGTTTATAGATAACTGTGAAAGTTAAACTGTAATGTTGCTTCAAATGTTTATAGATCCCTGTGAGGGTTAAACTGTAATGTGGCTTCTAATGTTTATAGATAACTGTTAAAGTTAAACTGTAATGTGGCTTCTAATGTTTACAGATAACTGTGAGAGTTAAACTGTAATGTTGCTTCTAATGTTTATAGATAACTGTGAGAGTTAAACTGTAATGTTGCTTCTAATGTTTATAGATAACTGTGAGAGTTAAACTGTAATGTGGCTTCTAATGTGTATAGATAACTGTGAGAGTTAAACTGTAATGTGGCTTCTAATGTTTATAGATAACTGTGAGAGTTAAACTGTAATGTGGCTTCTAATGTTTATAGATAACTGTGAGAGTTAAACTGTAATGTTGCTTCCAATGTTTATATATAACTGTGAGAGTTAAACTGTAATGTTGCTTCTACTGTTTATAGATAACTGTGAGAGTTAAACTGTAATGTGGCTTCTACTGTTTATAGATAACTTGAGAGTTAAACTGTAATGTGGCTTCTACTGTTTATAGATAACTGTGAGAGTTAAACTGTAATGTTGCTTCTAATGTTTATAGATAACTGTGAGGGTTAAACTGTAATGTGGCTTCTAATGTTTATATATAACTGTGAGGGTTAAACTGTAATGTGGCTTCTACTGTTTATAGATAACTGTGAGAGTTAAACTGTAATGTTGCTTCTAATGTTTATAGATAACTGTGAGAGTTAAACTGTAATGTTGCTTCTAATGTTTATAGATAACTGTGAGAGTTAAACTGTAATGTTGCTTCTAATGTTTATAGATAACTGTTAGGGTTAAACTGTAATGTGGCTTCTACTGTTTATGGATAACTGTGAGAGTTAAACTGTAATGTTGCTTCTAATGTTTATAGATAACTGTGAGAGTTAAACTGTAATGTTGCTTCTAATGTTTATAGATAACTGTGAGAGTTAAACTGTAATGTTGCTTCTAATGTTTATAGATAACTTTGAGAGTTAAACTGTAATGTGGCTTCTAATGTTTATAGATAACTGTGAGGGTTAAACTGTAATGTGGCTTCTAATGTTTATAGATAACTTTGAGGGTTAAACTGTAATGTGGCTTCTAATGTTTATAGATAACTGTGAGAATTAAACTGTAATGTTGCTTCTAATGTTTATAGATAACTGTGAAGAGTTAAACTGTAATGTTGCTTCTAATGTTTATAGATAACTGTGAAAAGTTAAACTGTAATATTGCTTCTAATGTTTATAGATAACTGTGAGAGTTGAACTGTAATTTGACTGTTCTAATGTTTACAGATCCCTGTGAGAGTTGAACTGTAATTTGACTGTTCTAATGTTTACAGATCCCTGTGAAAGTTGAACTGTAATTTGACTGTTCTAATGTTTACAGATCCCTGTGAGAGTTGAACTGTAATTTGACTGTTCTAATGTTTACAGATCCCTGTGAGAGTTGAACTGTAATTTGACTGTTCTAATGTTTACAGATCCCTGTGAAAGTTGAACTGTAATTTGACTGTTCTAATGTTTACAGATCCCTGTGAGAGTTGAACTGTAATTTGACTGTTCTAATGTTTACAGATCCCTGTGAGAGTTGAACTGTAATTTGACTGTTCTAATGTTTACAGATCCCTGTGAAAGTTGAACTGTAATTTGACTGTTCTAATGTTTACAGATCCCTGTGAAAGTTGAACTGTAATTTGACTGTTCTAATGTTTACAGATCCCTGTGAGAGTTGAACTGTAATTTGACTGTTCTAATGTTTACAGATCCCTGTGAGAGTTGAACTGTAATTTGACTGTTCTAATGTTTACAGATCCCTGTGAAAGTTGAACTGTAATTTGACTGTTCTAATGTTTACAGATCCCTGTGAGATTGTATAAAGATCTGGGAGGAACGGAAGTTATTAAAACAAATGGCGACGATACATCAAAAAGGTACCCTGATTTTATATAAATATCTGCATGTTTAAATTTTCTGATACTGTTTTTCTACGTAACACAAGAAGCTCCCATGTTGGATACTCCCAGAGGTCGAGTCCCACTGAAGGTCCGGAGTTCGAGTCCCACTGGAGGCATTACGATTGTGCCATTAGGCAAGGAATTTAAATTCCACATTGCCTCTTCTTTATCCCTCGTGGCGATGGATTCCATCAGGAATGAGGTCTCGAGAGCGATTAATATAAGTTTGTATGAACTTGTTTTGCAATCACTGGCTATTGTAAAGCAACTCTTTCTATTCAAATGTTGTATTTAATGGCTGATCAATGTGCAAAAGATGCACTTAAACTAGACTGTATAAATTCTAAAATACATGTACCATACACTGATGCTAGACAATCGATTCTTTCTTACATTACTTCAAAATGGCAAACCACTTGGAATAACATACAATTCAATAAACTGCAATTAATTAAACCAAACATTGGTAAATCATCTTCTGTTTATCACTCCAACCGTAGAGAGGAAACAGTAATGTCACGGCTGAGATTTGGACATACCCGTTTCACACACTCATTTTTATTGAAAAGAGAGGGGATCCACCATGGTGTATACCATGCCATTCCTCTATAAATGTTGAACACATCTTAATTCACTGTGTAGATTTAGCACTCGTTCGTCAAAACTATTATATAGTTAACACAATGAAGAAGCTTTTCGGCACAGTCAATATTAAATACATCATTGCACTATCCTCCAAAAATCTAAAATGACTAATCTCTTCAGGAGGCGTCGCTCATATGGACGACCGGTAGCGACGATAAATAAACGTAAAACACACACACGCGTCGTTAAACCAAATACTCACTCACCATTTAACCCTTTCAACACCATAGACCTCTAAATAGGCTTACAAAAAGTGTAGATCCAGATGAGCTGGCTCGTGACGAGCCGTCTCATCAGGATCTGCACTTTTTGCCAGTAATATTACTATTAGACATAATTACCCATTTTGATAAATGAACTTGTCCAAATGTGATTTTCTGATTCATTTATTGGTTTAAGAATATCATGGACCAGTCCATTGGTGTTCAATGGGTTAAGTATGCAATAACGCTCTATCTACTCCCAAAAATTCTGACTTAGAGTTAGCTCTTGTTTTAAAGCGACACTACATTGGTGAAAAAAGAAAATATCAACAGAATGTAATTTCCTATTATATCTTTTGCCACTAAATCTTGAGTATTTCAACAAAATAACAAACGTTGTATACGTTGATATAATAACAAAATAATGTAAATAGGGTAAACAGCCATGCGTAATACAACGCGTGTATCCTGAATAACAACATTTATTACAGGGTGCATTCTAGGTCAGAATTTTTGGGAGAAGTGAGAAAGCGCGTGATCGCTTCCTTAAATGGTGTTCTTTAATATACTTCTGCAAAATAGGGTTAAAATGCACAGTACAGCCATTAAATACAACATTTGAATAGAAGGAGTGCTTTATAATGGGCCAGTGTATCTTACTAGACACAATTTTGTTTGAAAATCGTAATACAACGCGTGTATCCTAAATAACAACATTTATTGTACAAATTTACTGTTATATCTCACATTTGTGTCAATTCTGGAGCGTGACTGACCATTATATGAAATCCTACTTTCACTTTTGCGAGTTTGTAGACCGCAAAAACACTGTTCAAATTTTTTTGGAAGAATTGGTAGTAGCAATGCTATTTATATGTATTTTAGCTCGATTGTGAAACAAGTTCTTAAAACTTATATTAATCACTCTCGAGACCTCATTCCTTATGGAATCCATCGCCACGAAGGAGAGAGAAGAGGCAATCTGGAATTTAAATGCCTTGCCTAAGGGCACAATCATGGCTTCTATTGCTGGGCTCGAACTCCGGGCCTTTCGCACCTGAAGTGATCGCCCTACCACTGCGCTAACACGACTTTTGGGGCTTTTGTGATATAATGTCGCTTTAAAAAGTTTTACAAAGAGATTGTGATAAACTCACTTTCAACAAATATTGAGTGCCTAATGCGACATTGCAACGCAAATGTGGACATTCCATCTGAAGACAGACATTCACACTTGAAGGTGTACCTTACCACCTGAGAGGGGGAGAGTGGATACTGACATTTTAAAAACAAATCTTACCCCACCCACCTGCATTTTAAAAATCTTTTTAAAAATCTATATATAGATCTACAGCAGATCTAAATATAGTTTTCAATTTCAAGTGAATTTTTTTTCCATGAATTTCCTATTGTGTATTATGTGAGAAATTGTTTGTTTGTAGTTCTGTAGTGTATTATGTGGGAAATTGTTTATGTTTGTCGTTCTGTCGTGTATTATGTGAGAAATTGTTTATGTTTGTAGTTCTGTCGTGTATTATGTGGGAAATTGTTTATGTTTGTAGTTCTGTCATGTATTATGTGGGAAATTGTTTATGTTTGTAATTATGTCATGTATTATGTGGGAAATTGTTTGTGTTTGTAGTTCTGTCGTGTATTATGTGGGAAATTGTTTATGTTTGTAGTTCTGTCGTGTATTATGTGGGAAATTGTTTGTAGTTCTGTCTTGTATTATGTGGGAAATTGTTTGTGTTTGTAGTTCTGTCGTGTATTATGTGGGAAATTGTTTGTAGTTCTGTCTTGTATTATGTGGGAAATTGTTTGTAGTTCTGTCGTGTATTATGTGGGAAATTGTTTGTAGTTCTGTCGTGTATTATGTGGGAAATTGTTTGTAGTTCTGTCGTGTATTATGTGGGAAATTGTTTGTAGTTCTGTTGTGTATTATGTGGGAAATTGTTTGTAGTTCTGTCGTGTATTATGTGGGGAATTGTTTGTAGTTCTGTCGTGTATTATGTGGGAAATTGTTTGTGTTTGTAGTTCTGTCGTGTATTATGTGGGAAATTGTTTATGTTTGTAGTTCTGTCGTGTATTATGTGGGAAATTGTTTGTGTTTGTAATTATGTCATGTATTATGTGGGAAATTGTTTATGTTTGTAGTTCTGTCGTGTATTATGTGGGAAATTGTTTATGTTTGTCGTTCTGTAGTGTATTATGTGGGAAATTGTTTATGTTTGTAGTTCTGTCGTGTATTATGTGGGAAATTGTTTATGTTTGTTGTTCTGTCGTGTATTATGTGGGAAATTGTTTGTAGTTCTGTCATGTATTATGTGGGAAATTGTTTGTAGTTCTGTCGTGTATTATGTGGGAAATTGTTTATGTTTGTAGTTCTGTCGTGTATTATGTGGGAAATTGTTTGTAGTTCTGTCATGTATTATGTGGGAAATTGTTTGTAGTTCTGTCGTGTATTATGTGGGAAATTGTTTATGTTTGTAGTTCTGACGTGTATTATGTGGGAAATTGTTTATGTTTGTAGTTATGTCGTGTATTATGTGGGAAATTGTTTGTAGTTCTGTCGTGTATTATGTGGGGAAATTGTTTGTAGTTCTGTCGTGTATTATGTGGGAAATTGTTTGTAGTTCTGTCGTGTATTATGTGGGAAATTGTTTATGTTTGTAGTTCTGTCGTGTATTATGTGGGAAATTGTTTGTAGTTCTGTCATGTATTATGTGGGAAATTGTTTGTAGTTCTGACGTGTATTATGTGGGAAATTGTTTGTAGTTCTGTCGTGTATTATGTGGGAAATTGTTTGTAGTTCTGTCGTGTATTATGTGGGAAATTGTTTGTAGTTCTGATGTGTATTATGTGGAAAATTGTTTGTAGTTCTGTCGTGTATTATGTGGGAAATTGTTTGTCGTTCTGTCGTGTATTATGTGGGAAATTGTTTGTAGTTCTGTCGTGTATTATGTGAGAAATTGATTGTGTTTGTAGTTCTGTCGTGTATTATTTGAGAAATTGATTGTGTTTGTAGTTCTGTCGTGTATTATTTGAGAAATTGTTTATGTTTGTAGTTATGTTGTGTATTATTTGAGAAATTGTTTGTGTTTGTAGTTCTGTCGGGGAGCTGTATTTCAAGTTAGAGAAATTACGTGGCTGGAGTGGACAACAACAACAAACTCTCGCCGGATTTGAAAAAATTCAGACTGTTGGAAAAGGTAATTTAGTATTACCACAGGAGTGTGAAATGTTATCCATAAACGATAAAATCCATAAAAAGAAAAGCCCTATATTTCTAGCCTAGACGGTAAATAACCCACAGGAGTATGTGTCAATCCCCCCACCTATTTATAGACCACAGGAGCGTGAAATATTGTGCATAAACCAAAAAAAAACCTTACATCTCTAGTAACCCACAGGAGTTTGAAATATTATCCATCAGCCACGAAATGTCCTGTATCAATAACGTCCCACCTCCCATATATATAGACCACAGGAGTTTGAAATCTTGAAAAGTCCTGTATCAACCCCACCTGTATATGGGATACGGTGTCTCCCTGGTATAAGGTATACGGTGTCTCCCCGGTATAAGGTATACAGTGTCTCTCTGGTATAAGGTATACAGTGTCTCCCCGGTATAAGGTATACAGTGTCTCCCCGGTATAAGGTATACAGTGTCTCCCCGGTATAAGGTATACAGTGTCTCCCCGGTATAAGGTATACAGTGTCTCCCCGGTATAAGGTATACAGTGTCTCCCCGGTATAAGGTATACAGTGTCTCCCTGGTATAAGGTATACAGTGTCTCCCTGGTATAAGGTATATGGTGTCTCTCTGGTATAAGGTATACAGTGTCTCCCTGGTATAAGGTATACAGTGTCTCCCCGGTATAAGGTATATGGTGTCTCTCTGGTATAAGGTATACAGTGTCTCCCCGGTATAAGGTATACAGTGTCTCCCCGGTATAAGGTATATGGTGTCTCTCTGGTATAAGGTATACTGTGTCTCCCCTGGTATAAGGTATACAGTGTCTCCCTGGTATAAGGTATACAGTGTCTCCCTGGTATAAGGTATACAGTGTCTCCCCTGGTATAAGGTATACAGTGTCTCCCCGGTATAAGGTATATGGTGTCTCTCTGGTATAAGGTATACTGTGTCTCCCCTGGTATAAGGTATACAGTGTCTCCCCGGTATAAGGTATATGGTGTCTCTCTGGTATAAGGTATACAGTGTCTCCCCGGTATAAGGTATATGGTGTCTCTCTGGTATAAGGTATACTGTGTCTCCCCTGGTATAAGGTATACAGTGTCTCCCTGGTATAAGGTATACAGTGTCTCCCTGGTATAAGGTATACAATGTCTCCCTGGTATAAGGTATACAGTGTCTCCCCGGTATAAGGTATACAGTGTCTCCCCGGTATAAGGTATACAGTGTCTCCCCGGTATAAGGTATACAGTGTCTCCCCGGTATAAGGTATACAGTGTCTCCCTGGTATAAGGTATACAGTGTCTCCCTGGTATAAGGTATATGGTGTCTCTCTGGTATAAGGTATACAGTGTCTCCCTGGTATAAGGTATACAGTGTCTCCCCGGTATAAGGTATATGGTGTCTCTCTGGTATAAGGTATACAGTGTCTCCCCGGTATAAGGTATATGGTGTCTCTCTGGTATAAGGTATACAGTGTCTCCCCGGTATAAGGTATATGGTGTCTCTCTGGTATAAGGTATACTGTGTCTCCCCTGGTATAAGGTATACAGTGTCTCCCTGGTATAAGGTATACAGTGTCTCCCTGGTATAAGGTATACAGTGTCTCCCCTGGTATAAGGTATACAGTGTCTCCCCGGTATAAGGTATACGGTGTCTCCCTGGTATAAGGTATACAGTGTCTCTCTGGTATAAGGTATACAGTGTCTCCCCCGGTATAAGGTATATGGTGTCTCTCCCCGGTATAAGGTATATGGTGTCTCCCCGGTATAAGGGATATGGTGTCTCCCTGGTATAAGGTATACAGTGTCTCCCCGTATAAGGTATATGGTGTCTCCCTGGTATAAGGTATACAGTGTCTCCCCGGTATAAGGTATATGGTGTCTCTCTGGTATAAGGTATACAGTGTCTCCCCGGTATAAGGTATATGGTGTCTCTCTGGTATAAGGTATACAGTGTCTCCCCGGTATAAGGTATATGGTGTCTCCCTGGTATAAGGTATACAGTGTCTCCCTGGTATAAGGTATACAGTGTCTCCCCGGTATAAGGTATACAGTGTCTCCCCGGTATAAGGTATACGGTGTCTCCCTGGTATAAGGTATACAGTGTCTCTCTGGTATAAGGTATACAGTGTCTCCCCCGGTATAAGGTATATGGTGTCTCCCCGGTATAAGGTATACAGTGTCTCCCTGGTATAAGGTATACAGTGTCTCCCCGGTATAAGGTATACGGTGTCTCCCTGGTATAAGGGATACGGTGTCTCCCTGGTATAAGGGATATTGTGTCTCCCTGGTATATGGAATACAGTGTACATTGTTGAAAAGTATATAATCTTAATCGTCCGCTTCCGTGGTCGAGTGGTTACGGTCGCTGACTTGTATACCACTGTAACCTATCATCACTGATGGTCACGGGTTCGAGCCCCGCTCAGGCCGTGTTTCATTTATATGAAAATGTTGGCAGTTTCTTACGGAGGTTGGTGCACCCAAGTACTGGTTAACCGCTGGAGCCTGCCCAGGAAAGGTGTTGTTAGGTAAACTGCCCGCCGGCGATATAGCCCAAAATGGTGCTGATGCAGGCGTAAAACCCGAAATATAAGAATATAATAATATAATCTTAATCAGCTCTCTTCGTACGTCTGCTTCTCCATAGCTAATCATAATTACCAAAAATTATGTGCATACATCACTTTTTGTTTTATTATTTAACATTAATACAACTTTGGCATCCGTGGTCCAGTGGTAGAGCGTCGGATTTGGAATCGAACGGTCCCGGGTTCGATACTCGGTCAGGCCATGTATGTAGTGTCATTGAGCAAGGCACCTCACACACATTGCTTAGTACTGGTTAACCACTTAGGTCGGCTAAGCCTGCCCAGGAAAACATGTCTAGGTGCCCGCAAAGGGTTTGACATTAATGGAACATACATACATACATACATAACCCTTTACACCACATAAACACCATACAAAACCTTTATAGCTTCCCACATACATGTATAGATGCCACTCCACACCATTATCTATTCCCATAGATATTGAGTATGTAATACAGTGTGCCTATTGCTTATTTATACAGCTGTAGTTCTACACCATTATCTATTCACATAGATATTGGTTATTGAGTATGTAGTACAGTGTGCCTATTGCTTATTTATACAGCTGTAGTTCTACACCATTATCTATTCACATAGATATTGGTTATTGAGTATGTAGTACAGTGTGCCTATTGCTTATTTATACAGCTGTAGTACTACACCATTATCTATACCCATAGATATTGGTTATTGAGTATGTAATACAGTGTGCCTATTGCTTATTTATACAGCTGTAGTACTACACCATTATCTATACCCATAGATATTGGTTATTGAGTATGTAATACAGTGTGCCTATTGCTTATTTATACAGCTGTAGTACTACACCATTATCTATACCCATAGATATTGGTTATTGAGTATGTAATACAGTGTGCCTATTGCTTATTTATACAGCTGTAGTACTACACCATTATCTATACCCATAGATATTGGTTATTGAGTATGTAATACAATGTGCATATTGCTTGGTTTATACAGCTGTAGTACTACACCATTATCTATACCCATAGATATTGGTTATTGAGTATGTAATACAATGTGCATATTGCTTGGTTTATACAGCTGTAGTACTACACCATTATCTATACCCATATATATTGGTTATTGAGTATGTAATACAATGTGCATATTGCTTGGTTTATACAGCTGTAGTACTACACCATTATCTATACCCATAGATATTGGTTATTGAGTATGTAATACAGTGTGCCTATTGCTTATTTATACACCATTATCTATTCCCATAGATATTGGTTATTGAGTATGTAGTTCAGTGTGCCTATTGCTTATTTATACACCATTATCTATTCCCATAGATATTGGTTATTGAGTATGTAATACAATGTGCATATTGCTTGGTTTATACAGCTGTAGTACTACACCATTATCTATACCCATAGATATTGGTTATTGAGTATGTAATACAGTGTGCCTATTGCTTATTTATACACCATTATCTATACCCATAGATATTGGTTATTGAGTATGTAATACAGTGTGCCTATTGCTTATTTATACACCATTATCTATACCCATAGATATTGGTTATTGAGTATGTAATACAGTGTGCCTATTGCTTATTTATACACCATTATCTATTCCCATAGATATTGGTTATTGAGTATGTAGTTCAGTGTGCCTATTGCTTATTTATACACCATTATCTATTCCCATAGATATTGGTTATTGAGTATGTAATACAGTGTGCCTATTGCTTGATTTATACAGCTGTAGTACTACACCATTATCTATTCCCAGAGATATTGGTTATTGAGTATGTAATACAATGTGCCCATTGCTTATCAGCAGTATGGATATACAAAGAGTATGTAGTACAGTGTGCCTAATGCTTATCAGCAGTATGGAGATACAATGAGTAATTGACCACTTCTGTTGTAGAGTTAAGTGTTAAAACAACACTTTTAGCAAGTGTTGCAAACAAAAAATTTCCTCATGTGGCACTACTACTGGGAACCATGGGAAGATAATCTTCACTTTGCAGGTGCTTACGGGGCGGCTGTACTTTACAAGAAGAAGGACGACGACTCTCTCGTAATCTTGAAGGAAATTAACATGCATGACCTGAAGGCGGCTGAGAGACAGATGGCGCTAAATGAGGTAAAACACAAATGCTCATGCTTTCAGTTGATGATAAAAAAGCTTTTGTCTGCCCAAATTTCATAAAGACAATTAAATAGAAAATGTTTATAGAATATACAGTCTACATCCGTTACGTCGAATTCCGTCAGATCGAACAAAATACTTCGACATAACCGAAGTTTGACTTAGCGAAATTCGATATAAACAGAGTCAGTTATATGTACAATGATAGTGTCTGAAACGGGACTCTGATGCGACTTCGAGATAACCGGAGAATTCGACATAACCGACTTTGAAAAACCGGTTGTAGACTATATATCGTGTGAAATAACATGTTGTACTATACCTCATTATTCCTATTGGCAACCAGTTAATATTATTTACTGTTCACCCCTGACACAATTTCCATAATATTGAATGTTTTTGACATTCAGTCTGAGTCAGTAAAACGCTCATTGAGATATTGCTTTTGGTTTTCGATCTGAATCATTAAAATGCTCATTGAGATATTGCTTTCAATCTGGATCATTAAAACGCTCATTGAGATATTGCTTTCAATCTGGATCATTAAAACGCTCATTGAGAAATTGCTTTCGGTCTGGATCATTAAAACGCTCATTGAGATATTGCTTCAGCTTTCGGTCTGGATCATTAAAACGCTCATTGAGATATTGCATTCGGCTTTCGGTCTGGATCATTAAAACATTCATTGAGATATTGCTTTCGGCTTTCAGTCTGGATCATTAAAACACTCATTGAGATATTGCTTTCGGTCTGGATCATTAAAACATTCATTGAGATATTGCTTTTGGCTTTCGGTCTGGATCAATAAAACGCTCAATGAGAAATTGCTTTCGGTCTGGATCATTAAAACGCTCATTGAGATATTGCTTTCGGTCTGGATCAATAAAATGCTCATTGATATATTGCGTTCGGCTTTCGGTCTGGATCAATAAAATGCTCATTGAGATATTGCTTTCGGCTTTCGGTCTGGATCATTAAAACATTCATTGAGATATTGCTTTCGGCTTTCGGTCTAAATCATTGAAAACGCTCATTGAGATATTGCTTTCGGTCTAAATCATTGAAACGATCATTGAGATATTGCTTTCGGCTTTCGGTCTGGATCATTAAAACATTCATTGAGATATTGCTTTCGGCTTTCATTCTGGATCATTGAAACCTCATTGAGATATTGCTTTCGGCTTTCGGTCTGGATCATTAAAACATTCATTGAGATATTGCTTTCGGCTTTCGGTCTGAATCATTAAAAACGCTCATTGAGATATTGCTTTCGGCTTTTGGTCTGGATCATTAAAACATTCATTGAGATATTGCTTTCGGCTTTCGGTCTGAATCATTAAAAACGCTCATTGAGATATTGCTTTCGGCTTTCGGTCTGGATCATTAAAACATTCATTGAGATATTGCTTTCGGCTTTCGGTCTGAATCATTAAAAACGCTCATTGAGATATTGCTTTCGGCTTTCGGTCTGGATCATTAAAACATTCATTGAGATATTGCTTTCGGCTTTCGGTCTGAATCATTAAAAACGCTCATTGAGATATTGCTTTCGGCTTTCGGTCTGGATCATTAAAACATTCATTGAGATATTGCTTTCGGCTTTCGGTCTGCATCAGTAAAACGCTCATTGAGATATTGCTAAACACATTGAAATACAAACATAAAAGCTTCTAAATACATACAGATTATATAAATAGATTCACTGAAACAAGTCAAATCTTTTCAAATTCTTCCTCCTGTGTTCAGTATAATAAAATAAATAATGCATTCCTGAGTGGGCAATATGAAAAATGTTTACCTCGGCTGTAGCCTCTGTTCATATTCATGTTCTTGGGGTGATATTTTTCATATTGCCCAATCAGGAATGCAATATTATTCCACTGGTTGAAAGTGCTGCCCCAGCTTATGGTTTCCAGCCGCTGAAGTTGACATGTTGTCAACGGGAACCCTTTCGCGAGTCATCAGGGTTCCCTCTGTCTGAATGTTTGTCTGAGCCACTTCTGTCGCCAATTGAAAAATACTGGAGCCAATTAAAAAAACTTGGAGCCAACTAAGAGCCATATAGTTCACAAATAAATATTTGAAGCCATATATTTGACAAAACATGTGCAAAAAAAAAAAAAGTGCCAATATTTGTAATTTGTCGCAATTGGCTCCATTGGCGACCGACAGCGGGAACCCTGGTCATGTATGACATCGTCTCAGTTTCACGTTTCAGTCTAAAATAAAATGAAAATTTGTTTAAGTGAATGATCGAATTATATATCACTGAATGAACATTGAAACTAATATTATCACAAGTTCGAGTCCCGCTGGAGCCGTTACGATTGTGCCCTTAGGCAAGGTATTTAAATTCCACATTGTCTCTTCTCTCTCCCTAATGGCGATTGATTCCATCAGGAATGAGGTCTCGACAGTGATTAATATAAGTTGTAAGAAATTGTTTCGCAATCGAGCTAAAATAAATTTGTATTAGCTAGATTCCAGTTTCCAATATGTTATTTTATTAAACGGTTACCTATGTACATATTGCCATGTGAATGTAGTGTACGCACCATGTAAGGTGATATCACCTATAAGACGACCCCCCCCCCCCATACTTTGGTCCTGAAATCTGTCAGTGTCAGGGAGATTGCTTTCTTTTCTAAAACGTAATTATTATTTTTGTTTTAAATTTTTTTTAGCACTCACTTATAAAGACGGAAAGCCACTTTGAGGCCATAATCTGGTGGTAAGTCGTCTTATAGGCGAGTATGGTCAGTAGGCGTCGTTGATGGATATGCACAATGAATATTTCAGGTGAATATTCTTGCGATGTTGGAGCACCCAAACATAATCAGTTATTTTGACTCGTTTGAAGAGGATGGTGTTATCATGATAGAAATGGAGTATGCAGATGGAGGGTAAGTACGGTATATATCCAAATCATGATAGAAATGGAGTATGCAGATGGAGGGTAAGTACGGTATATATCCAAATCATGATAGAAATGGAGTATGCAGATGGAGGGTAAGTACGGTATATATCCAAATCATGATAGAAATGGAGTATGCAGATGGGGGGTAAGTACGGTATATATCCAAACCATGATAGGAATGGAGTATGCAGATGGAGGGTAAGTACGGTATATATCCAAATCATGATAGAAATGGAGTATGCAGATGGAGGGTAAGTACGGTATATATCCAAACCATGATAGGAATGGAGTATGCAGATGGAGGGTAAGTACGGTATATATCCAAATCATGATAGAAATGGAGTATGCAGATGGAGGGTAAGTACGGTATATATCCAAACCATGATAGGAATGGAGTATGCAGATGGAGGGTAAGTACGGTATATATCCAAACCATGATAGGAATGGAGTATGCAGATGGGGGGTAAGTACGGTATATATCCAAACCATGATAGGAATGGAGTATGCAGATGGAGGGTAAGTACGGTATATATCCAAACCATGATAGGAATGGAGTATGCAGATGGGGGGTAAGTACGGTATATATCCAAATCATGATAGGAATGGAGTATGCAGATGGGGGGTAAGTACGGTATATATCCAAACCATGATAAGAATGGAGTATGCAGATGGAGGGTAAGTACGGTATATATCCAAACCATGATAGGAATGGAGTATGCAGATGGAGGGTAAGTACGGTATATATCCAAACCATGATAGGAATGGAGTATGCAGATGGAGGGTAAGTACGGTATATATCCAAACCATGATAGGAATGGAGTATGCAGATGGAGGGTAAGTACGGTATATATCCAAACCATGATAGGAATGGAGTATGCAGATGGGGGGTAAGTACGGTATATATCCAAACCATGATAGGAATAGAGTATGCAGATGGAGGGTAAGTACGGTATATATCCAAACCATGATAGGAATGGAGTATGCAGATGGAGGGTAAGTACGGTATATATCCAAACCATGATAGGAATGGAGTATGCAGATGGAGGGTAAGTACGGTATATATCCAAACCATGATAGGAATGGAGTACGCAGATGGAGGGTAAGTACGGTATATATCCAAACCATGATAGGAATGGAGTATGCAGATGGAGGGTAAGTACGGTATATATCCAAACCATGATAGGAATGGAGTATGCAGATGGGGGGTAAGTACGGTATATATCCAAACCATGATAGGAATGGAGTATGCAGATGGAGGGTAAGTACGGTATATATCCAAACCATGATAGGAATGGAGTATGCAGATGGAGGGTAAGTACGGTATATATCCAAACCATGATAGGAATGGAGTATGCAGATGGAGGGTAAGTACGGTATATATCCAAACCATGATAGGAATGGAGTATGCAGATGGGGGAAGTACGGTATATATCCAAACCATGATAGGAATGGAGTATGCAGATGGGGGTAAGTACGGTATATATCCAAACCATGATAGGAATGGAGTATGCAGATGGAGGGTAAGTACGGTATATATCCAAACCATGATAGGAATGGAGTATGCAGATGGAGGGTAAGTACGGTATATATCCAAACCATGATAGGAATGGAGTATGCAGATGGAGGGTAAGTACGGTATATATCCAAACCATGATAGGAATGGAGTATGCAGATGGGGGGTAAGTACGGTATATATCCAAACCATGATAGGAATGGAGTATGCAGATGGAGGGTAAGTACGGTATATATCCAAACCATGATAGGAATGGAGTACGCAGATGGAGGGTAAGTACGGTATATATCCAAACCATGATAGGAATGGAGTATGCAGATGGAGGGTAAGTACGGTATATATCCAAACCATGATAGGAATGGAGTATGCAGATGGAGGGTAAGTACGGTATATATCCAAACCATGATAGGAATGGAGTACGCAGATGGAGGGTAAGTACGGTATATATCCAAACCATGATAGGAATGGAGTATGCAGATGGAGGGTAAGTACGGTATATATCCAAACCATGATAGGAATGGAGTATGCAGATGGAGGGTAAGTACGGTATATATCCAAACCATAATAGGAATGGAGTATGCAGATGGAGGGTAAGTACGGTATATATCCAAACCATGATAGGAATGGAGTATGCAGATGGGGGGTAAGTACGGTATATATCCAAACCATGATAGGAATGGAGTATGCAGATGGAGGGTAAGTACGGTATATATCCAAACCATGATAGGAATGGAGTATGCAGATGGAGGGTAAGTACGGTATATATCCAAACCATGATAGGAATGGAGTACACAGATGGAGGGTAAGTACGGTATATATCCAAACCATGATAGGAATGGAGTATGCAGATGGGGGGTAAGTACGGTATATATCCAAACCATGATAGGAATGGAGTATGCAGATGGAGGGTAAGTACGGTATATATCCAAACCATGATAGGAATGGAGTATGCAGATGGAGGGTAAGTACGGTATATATCCAAACCATAATAGGAATGGAGTATGCAGATGGAGGGTAAGTACGGTATATATCCAAACCATGATAGGAATGGAGTATGCAGATGGAGGGTAAGTACGGTATATATCCAAACCATGATAGGAATGGAGTATGCAGATGGAGGGTAAGTACGGTATATATCCAAACCATGATAGGAATGGAGTACGCAGATGGAGGGTAAGTACGGTATATATCCAAACCATGATAGGAATGGAGTACGCAGATGGAGGGTAAGTACGGTATATATCCAAACCATGATAGGAATGGAGTATGCAGATGGAGGGTAAGTACGGTATATATCCAAACCATGATAGGAATGGAGTACGCAGATGGAGGGTAAGTACGGTATATATCCAAACCATGATAGGAATGGAGTATGCAGATGGAGGGTAAGTACGGTATATATCCAAACCATGATAGGAATGGAGTATGCAGATGGAGGGTAAGTACGGTATATATCCAAACCATAATAGGAATGGAGTATGCAGATGGAGGGTAAGTACGGTATATATCCAAACCATGATAGGAATGGAGTATGCAGATGGAGGGTAAGTACGGTATATATCCAAACCATGATAGGAATGGAGTATGCAGATGGAGGGTAAGTACGGTATATATCCAAACCATGATAGGAATGGAGTACGCAGATGGAGGGTAAGTACGGTATATATCCAAACCATGATAGGAATGGAGTATGCAGATGGAGGGTAAGTACGGTATATATCCAAACCATGATAGGAATGGAGTATGCAGATGGGGGGTAAGTACGGTATATATCCAAACCATGATAGGAATGGAGTACGCAGATGGAGGGTAAGTACGGTATATATCCAAACCATGATAGGAATGGAGTATGCAGATGGAGGGTAAGTACGGTATATATCCAAACCATGATAGGAATGGAGTATGAAGATGGAGGGTAAGTACGGTATATATCCAAACCATAATAGGAATGGAGTATGCAGATGGAGGGTAAGTACGGTATATATCCAAACCATGATAGGAATGGAGTATGCAGATGGAGGGTAAGTACGGTATATATCCAAACCATGATAGGAATGGAGTATGCAGATGGAGGGTAAGTACGGTATATATCCAAACCATGATAGGAATGGAGTACGCAGATGGAGGGTAAGTACGGTATATATCCAAACCATGATAGGAATGGAGTATGCAGATGGAGGGTAAGTACGGTATATATCCAAACCATGATAGGAATGGAGTATGCAGATGGGGGGTAAGTACGGTATATATCCAAACCATGATAGGAATGGAGTACGCAGATGGAGGGTAAGTACGGTATATATCCAAACCATGATAGGAATGGAGTACGCAGATGGAGGGTAAGTACCAATGGAGTATGCAGATGGGGGTAAGTACGGTATATATCCAAACCATGATAGGAATGGAGTACGCAGATGGGGGGTAAGTACGGTATATATCCAAACCATGATAGGAATGGAGTATGCAGATGGAAGGTAAGTACGGTATATATCCAAACCATGATAGGAATGGAGTATGCAGATGGGGGGGGGTAAGTACGGTATATATTCAAACTGTGATAGGAATGGAGTATGCAGATGGGGGTAAGTACGGTATATATCCAAACCATGATAGGAATGGAGTATGCAGATGAGGGTAAGTACCGTATATATCCAAACCATGATAGGAATGGAGTACGCAGATGGAGGGTAAGTACGGTATATATCCAAACCATGA
>CM026388.1:17694283-17714437 GCA_014843695.1 Archivesica marissinica
CGCGACGTTCTTGTGTCAGTTAATGTATTTAAAACACTGTCGTGACGTCATACCGTTGTACATACAGTCCATTATTATTAATATTGGACTTGTACAAACGGCCAGAGTATTATACTAAATCCAACGCGTATATTTACGAAATTAACAATTTTAATTAGTAGGATCTTGTTATATAAATGTGTGTTTTAAGTAAGATATAAGTCTCAAACGGATCCAATATGTAAAATATTGGTACTGTCTTCGGCGTCTCACACTGTCCACTATATTTACATATTGGATCGTTTTCGGCTTAACACATCGATTTCTATCACGAAAGAAGTACAGTACTGTTTAAATAAAAGGAAAATTAGTTCATTTGTTCATAATGATATAGTTTATACAAATATATTTTAGCTCGAGTGCGAAACAAGTTCTTACAACGTATATTAATCACTCTCGAGACCTCATTCCTGATGGAATCCATCGCCACGACGGAGATAGAAGAGGCAATGTGTAATGTATATACCTTGCCTAAGGGCACAATCGTAACGGCTCCAGCGTGGCTCAAACTTCGGACCACAAAGTCCACATCATTATATAGTTAATCTATGACGTTATTCACTGTAGTACTGTTTATGAACGTGTTATCTTTATGAAATGTTATTCGATCATACACTGAAGCAAACAAGCACAATCAAATAGAGGCATCGGTCAGTTACTGCCTCTGAATACTCCCTAAAAGTATATAGGTTCTATTAAGTATTTTCCTCTGTTTTTATCGTTGTTTCCTTTGCACAACATGCTAGAAATTTTATTCCACTATCGCTTCTTATAATTATTAAATTACAATATCTCAACAGGTCTCCTACAGTATATGCCATGGGTACTTATTTGTAAAATAATGCTATCACTTAATTAACATGTTTTGATAAAATCACATTTATCATACCGCAACAGCTGGTTAGGGCACAACACTAAAAACAAGGATTCTAACTAAAAGAACCTATTCCCATTTTGGAATAAATCAGACTTTATCTGCCAAGGGATGTAATAGAAAATTACAGATGTCTCTCATTAATATGCAGGATTGCTTAAATTATACTCCTTTTCCCTTTCTATAATATCGCTTTTTCTTTTCTGAAATAAATAAAGTCATTTGAAAATAAATAGTTGGGTTAATTAATAAATAGTTGGGATAATTAATAACTAGTTGGGTTAATTAATAAATAGATTCCAAATCCGACGCTCCACCACTGGACCACGGACCATCGGTTTAAACAGTATTATTATCACACTTTTCTGAAACATAAAAATACGGTGACCTTTGCCATTGCCGTAGATAACAGTTGGCTCTACATTGAGGCTATGTAAAGTTATGATAATGTTCACGCACCAATGAATATTGTTTTCAACTTCTCAATTATATATGTACTCATACTTAATATAAAACATGCGTGAATATTAGAGCAAACACCATGCTGTGTTGCTATTTACATGAATTATGATTTTTTAATATTTCAGATTATTAACACCTTTTTACAGAATACAAGTTTATTTCAACGTGCATATACGTATAGAGTCAAGTACACGTATACAATAATATCGTTTGGTCCATTTGTATATTTTTCACATACAATGTAGATATATAGGATATATTTATTTGGGCTACATTCGAACACTAGCATTGAATCAATAAATATTTTTTGTTATCTACAAACTTTCAAAATTGAAAGTAGGATTTCATATAGCGATCATCCACGCTCCTGAATTGATGTTTGTTTGTCATGGGAGTCAATACTAAACTGAGATAATGCCAATTAAAGATAATTTAACTAAGACTAATCTACAAATAAATATGCAAGTGAGATTTAACGGTAAATCTGTACCATAAATCGTGTTATTCAATATACACGAATTGTATTATGCATGAATGTCGACACTATTTACATGATTTTGTTATTTCAACAACCCGCGTATACGACGTTTGCTTATTAGTTGAAATACTCAGTATTTGAGGCAAATATTTGGAATTAAATTATACCATACAATAGGAAAATACATTCTGTAGAAATTTGCATTTTCACTAATGTAGTGTCGCATTAAAGACTATGGTATTACTTGTTTGTGTGTTTTACGTTTATTTAACACTGCTACCCATTGTCCATATTAGCGATATTAGTTTTTTTGATATATACGGTATAACCTACATACCCTACACTGTCCAATGGTTAACACGCCGGACTGGTAATCCAGGGATCGCAGGTTCGATCCCCCGGATGACCCTAATAAAATTAACAGTCTTTCAGATGGGACGTTAAACCGAGGTCTCGTGTCTGTGCTTTACACCGTGCACGTAAAAGAACCAGAGGAGATTCTGGAATGGGTCTCTGTCTGTATCATGCACTATCCTCCAAAATCTAAAATAACTAATCTCTTCAGGAGGCGTCGCTCATATGGGCAACCGGCAGCGACGATAAATAAACGTAAAACAAACACATACCATACACTCCTTGCATTACCAGTCAAGCGTGTTAACAGCTGGACCAATGTTATTCATGGGAAAGTTACTCATGTGCATATCGACATTAACTATCGCTCCCTTTTTGGAATGTTTATTGACTGTGTGACAAACCCATTTCAAATTAACGACTATGCATCTGATGTAGGTTTGCGTTACGCTAAGCTTAGACGCAGCACGACCCACAGTAAATCAAATATAATGCGCACTATTTTATTCAACTGCCATATAACGGACATAATTTATACTGTAATACAATACAATATTAAATATTTCAGTAAATACCTCATACTTATTAACATTTATAAAAAGCATTCCATGTGTTGCTAACTTATTTTTCTAAATATAGATCTAGTTTGGGTACTATTAAATTGAGTCTAAGAATAACGTATTTTAAAGCGACACTATGTGTTATGCTGTTTTAAAGCGATACTACATCGATGAAAAAGAAAATGCATCCATGCCTAATACATGTATCTTGAATAAAAGTTTTTATTGTAATTTTTTACCGTTATAATATCTCATATTTGTGCATATTTATATTTTTAGATTAATCTGATTTGAAAATATCTCTAACTGACAGAATCACGCGTTTAGCATAGAATCCAATAATACACGTCAATTCAGGAAAGTGGCTGACCGTTATATGAAATCCTACTTTCGCTTTTGAGTGTGTGTATTCTTGACTGCAAATACATGTTTATTGATTTAAAATTAATGTTCGAATTAGATAGGAAGGCCTAAGTGTGCTTTTTATACGTAAGCAATGCATTTTGCTTTCTGCCATGTCATGTCGCTTTAATATAATTAATGCAAAGTTAATACATCCACGCCAACACCACATGACACACACGCATCACGGTGTAACTGGTTGAAAATAACGTCAAATTTGAATTTGTTTACTATGAATATTAATGAGTTTGAACTGATCTATAATAAAGCATCCTAACGTATCACCGAACAACGCCCTATATTGACACCTCGTGAACGAGTGTTGTTCTGAAGTTCGTAAATCGAGAGTAACTTTAATCCCCTCAAATCGTACCCCACGGACAAGAACTGTCACAATAAAACATTAATACCATAAAGAATATGAACACAGTTTCAACGAATAATAGTTTAATTTGTTGTAAGCGACTTGGTGTCGACTGCACATGTACACAAACATTCGTATATAATCATTATCAATATAAACACAACATAATTCATTTTATTCAAAATTAAATTGAATAATGTTTACGTTTCCATTCGTAGTATTGAGTGAACTTTCATTAACAGTTAATCACATGTCCAGCATGAATATAATATCATGATCTCATATACACCGAACCGATTAACAAAAACAAGTGATTTTCTATCTAATCAACTTATAACTATCCTGCCTCTAAATCCGTTCAGTGTATAATTTTATTTACCAAATGGAACACAGACATGAAATACAAGTGTTAAAACACGGACATGTTGACAGTCGAGTGACCAAGCGCTGAAGTGAACTGACCACTTCGCAAAGCGAAACAATCGTGCTCGCAAGAGCGCAAAAAAGCGCCCCGCAGTGGTCCGTCAGGAACAATACGAGGGGAAATAATTCTCTTCTAATTCACTTCGTTTAGCCGAAAAGAATTATATTACTATTTTTATTGCACCCCCATACATTACATTACAATTATACACACAATGAAATACGTATAATTTATTATTATTGCTGTATACGATTTCATCTGGGTGAAAACGCAAATGGGTTGGGCTACAAGTTATGACAACATTATTTACAGCCCTTCCCATATATCGAGTCTGTCTGATTAGCTCAGTGGTTAGCGCAGTGGTTAGCGCGCTCGCTTCTCGCTAATGCGACCCGGGTTCGATCCTCGGACCGGGAAGTATGTGAGATGGTACGATGGTCGCCAGATCGGACAGGTGGGTTTTCTCCGGGTACTCCGGTTTCCTCCCACATGAATGACCACATATACGCTTTCATTCGAGCCAACGAGAGTGATTAATATAAGTTAGAACTTGCTTCGCAATCATTGTAAAATAAATAAAGTTTAAAAACACCCTAACTCACATGTATCCATGTATCACGACTATTCCCACTACACCTCCAATCATGCGACTCTTCCATTATATGTGTTGTTTTAGTTTAAAGCGACACTATATCGGTGAAAATGCAGAATATAATTTTCCCCCAAATATTTGCCTCCAAAACTGAGTATTTCAACAAATAAACAAACGTCGTATACGCGGCTTGTTGACATAATAAAATAATGTAAATATGGTCGACATTTATGCGTAATACAACGCGTTTATCCTGAATAGCACGATTTATGGTACATATTTATCGTGATATTTCACATTTGTGGCTAATCTTCGTTAAATTAACTCTAAGCGAAAGTATCGCATGTTTAGTAATTGACTCCAATGACAAGCAAAACGACACTTCAAGAGTGTAGATGACCGTTATAATAAATCCTACTTTCCGTTTTGAAAGTTTGTATACCACAAACACACTGTTTATTGATTCAATGTTAGTGTTCGAATTTATTCAGAATAATTTGTAGTAGCAATGCATTAATAGGTGAAAAGTGCATTTTATTTCCATTTTGCGATGTAATAGTGCTTTAAGCTGACATTCCGTTATGAAGACTATATTGATCAAATTTCTAGTGATAGTTTACGTCAATGTTTTACATGTTGAAGATTAACATCCCATAAATTAGAAATTGAATTTGGAAGATTTAATGGTATTGATAGAAACAATATATTATGTAATTTATGCTACCATAATGTAATTAAATCTGAATACAATTTTATATTATGTTGTGAAAAATACACCGATATAAGATTGAAATATTTGGTCTACATAGCATGGCCATTAATAAATAAATGTATACCTATCATGTCACGCAAAAAAATTTAATAAATTTGATAAATGTTTGTAAGTACACCAAAGAAGCTATGCCATTACATCAATTACTACTGTTTCTTAAATGTATTGTATTTGTTTATATATGTATACCTGTAACATGTTTTGTGGTGTCTTTGTCATATTTCTATCGTTGTAAATGACCAAAGGCAATATAGTTGCTGATTATGCCATTACATTTGAAACTTGAAACTTGTTGTGTTAGTTAACCATTTCCCTCATAGAAGCACCTCTCGACGCCATTACCAATACGACATACATTGACAATGTAGTAGCCAAACCAATGTTCATAAACCATTTCCCTCATAGAAGCGCCTCTCGACGCCATTACCAATACGACATACATTGACAATGTAGTAGCCAAACCAATGTTCATAATAAAGACCAGCATCTCATGTAGTCCCAGTAATATCTATGGAGATGGGATAGGTATGGTGACTACTTATCCACTGCATGATAGCTAAATGGCTGTCGTTTGTATGGAGATATAGTTTATACAAATTTATTTTAGCTCGATTGCGAAACAAGTTATTTCAACTTATATAAATCACTCTCGAGACCTCATTCCTGATGGAATCCATCGCTACGAAGGAGAGAGAAGAGGCAACGTGGAATTTAAATGCCTTGCCTAAGGGCACAATCGTAACGACTCCAGTGGGGCTCGAACTCCGGACCTTTCGCACCTGAAGCGAATGCGCATCCACTGCGCTATCACGACTTGAGATATAATAGTATATTAACCTAAATCTCATGTAGTCCCAGTAATATCTATGGAGGTGGGATAGATATGGCGACTACTTATCCACTGTATGATAGCTAAATGGCTGTCGTTTGTATGGAGATATAATAGTATACATGTATTAACCTAAATCTCATGTAGTCCCAGTAATATCTATGGAGGTGGGATAGATATGGTGACTACTTATCCACTGTATGATAGCTAAATGGCTGTCGTTTGTATGGAGATATAATAGTATATTAACCTAAATCTCTATAATTATTAGTTACCTATACTACTTATTTTGCTTTAATCATTGAATCATTTTTTATTCTGTTTTTCAGTCAATTAGTTTAATCAAACAGTTAGCTTAATTGACGTTCTGGTGTGTGCCGTTGTCTAATACTAATGTCTAGTACTGCTACATATTACAGGGGAATATACAGATACTGATACATATTACAGGGGAATATACGGATACTGCTACATATTACAGGGGAATATACGGATACTGCTACATATTACAGGGGAATATACGGATACTGCTGCATATTACAGGGGAATATACGGATACTGCTACATATTACAGGGGAATATACGGATACTGCTACATATTACAGGGGAATATACGGATACTGCTACATATTACAGTAGAATATACGGATACTGCTACATATTATAGAGGAATATACGGATACTGCTACAAATTACATGGGAAATACGGATACTGCTACATATTACAGTAGAATATACGGATACTGCTAAATAGTACAGGGGAATATACGGATACTGCTACATATTAAAGGGGAACTACGGATACTGCTACATATTACAGGGGAATATACGGATACTGCTGCATATTACAGGGGAATATACGGATACTGCTGCATATTACAGGGGAATATACGGATACTGCTGCATATTACAGGGGAATATACGGATACTGCTACATATTACAGGGGAATATACGGATACTGCTACATATTACAGGGGAATATACGGATACTGCTGCATATTACAGGGGAATATACGGATACTGCTACATATTACAGGGGAATATACGGATACTGCTACATATTACAGGGGAATATACGGATACTGCTACATATTACAGTAGAATATACGGATACTGCTACATATTATAGAGGAATATACGGATACTGCTACAAATTACATGGGAAATACGGATACTGCTACATATTACAGTAGAATATACGGATACTGCTAAATAGTACAGGGGAATATACGGATACTGCTACATATTAAAGGGGAACTACGGATACTGCTACATATTACAGGGGAATATACGGATACTGCTGCATATTACAGGGGAATATACGGATACTGCTGCATATTACAGGGGAATATACGGATACTGCTGCATATTACAGGGGAATATACGGATACTGCTACATATTACAGGGGAATATACGGATACTGCTACATATTACAGGGGAGTATACGGATACTGCTACATATTACAGGGGAATATACGGATACTGCTACATATTACTTGGGAATATACGGATACTGCTACATATTACAGGGGAATATACGGATACTGCTACATATTACAGGGGAATATACGGATACTGCTACATAGTACAGGGGAATATACGGATACTGCTACATATTACAATAGAATATACGGATACTGCTACATATTACAGGCTAATATACGGATACTGCTATATAGTACAGGGGAATATACGGATACAGCTACATATTACAGGGGAATATACGGATACTGCAACATATTACAGGGGAACTACGGATACTGCTACATATTACAGTAGAATATACGGATACTGCTACATATTACAGGGGAATATACGGATACTGCTACATAGTACAGGGGAAATACGGATACTGCTACATATTACAGGGGAAATACGGATACTGCTACATATTACAGGGGAATATACGGATACAGCTACATATTACAGGGGAATATACGGATACTGCTACATATTACAGGGGAATATACGGATACTGCTACATATTACAGGGGAATATACGGATACTGCTACATATTGCAGGGGAATATACGGATACTGCAACATATTACAGGGGACTATACGGATACTGCTACATATTACAGGGGAATATACGGATACTGCTACATATTACAGGGGAATATACGGATACTGCTACATAGTACAGGGAAATTACGGATACTGCTACATATTACAGGGAAATACGGATACTGCTACATATTACAGGGGAATATACGGATACAGCTACATATTACAGGGGAATATACGGATACTGCTACATATTACAGGGGAATATACGGATACTGCTACATATTACAGGGGAATATACGGATACTGCTACATATTGCAGGGGAATATACGGATACTGCAACATATTACAGGGGACTATACGGATACTGCTACATATTACAGGGGAATATACGGATACTGCTACATAGTACAGGGGAAATACGGATACTGCAACATATTACATGGGAAATACGGATACTGCTACATATTACAGGGGAATATACGGATAGTGGTACATATTACAGGGGAATATACGGATACTGCTACATATTACAGGGGAATATACGGATACTGCTACATATTACAGGGGAATATACGGATACTGCTACATAGTACAGGGGAAATACGGATACTGCTACATATTACAGGGGAATATACGGATACTGCTACATATTACAGGGAATATACGGATACTGCTACATATTACAGTGGAATATACGGATACTGCTACATATTGCAGGGGAATATACGGATATTGCAACATATTACAGGGGAATATACGGATACTGCTACATATTACAGGGGAATATACGGGTAAAGTGACATATTACAGGGACATATACGGATACTGGTACATATTACAGGGGAATATACGGATACTGCTACATATTACAGGGGAAATACGGATACTGCTACATATTACAGGGGAATATACGGATAAAGTGACATATTATAGGGGAAATACGGATACTGCTACATATTACACGGGAAATACGGATAAAGTGACATATTACAGGGGAAATACGGATACTGCTGCATAGTACAGGGGATTATACGGATACTGCTACATATTACAGTAGAATATACGAATACTGCTACATATTACAGGGGAATATACGGATAATGCTACATATTACAGGGGAATATACGGATACTGCTACATATTACAGGGGAATATACGGATACTGCTACATATTACAGGGGGAATATACGGATACTGCTACATATTACAGGGGAATATACGGGTAAAGTGACATATTACAGGGAAATATACGGATACTGATACATATTACAGGGGAATATACGGATACTGCTAAATAGTACAGGGGAATATACGGATACTGCTACATATTACAGGGGAATATACGGATACTGCTACATATTACAGGGGAATATACGGATACTGCTACTTATTACAGGGGAATATACGGATACTGCTACTTATTACAGGGGAAGATACGGATACTGCAACATATTACATGGGAAATACGGATACTGCTACATATTACAGGGGAAATACGGATACTGCTACATATTACAGGGGAATATACGGATACTGCTACATATTACAGGGGAATATACGGGTAAAGTGACATATTACAGGGAAATATACGGATACTGGTACATATTACAGGGGAATATACGGATACTGCTACATATTACAGGGGAAATACGGATACTGCTACATATTACAGGGGAATATACGGATAAAGTGACATATTATAGGGGAAATACGGATACTGCTACATATTACACGGGAAATACGGATAAAGTGACATATTACAGGGGAAATACGGATACTGCTGCATAGTACAGGGGATTATACGGATACTGCTACATATTACAGTAGAATATACGAATACTGCTACATATTACAGGGGAATATACGGATAATGCTACATATTACAGGGGAATATACGGATACTGCTACATATTACAGGGGAATATACGGATACTGCTACATATTACAGGGGGAATATACGGATACTGCTACATATTACAGGGGAATATACGGGTAAAGTGACATATTACAGGGAAATATACGGATACTGATACATATTACAGGGGAATATACGGATACTGCTCAATAGTACAGGGGAATATACGGATACTGCTACATATTACAGGGGAATATACGGATACTGCTACATATTACAGGGGAAGTTACGGATACTGCTACTTATTACAGGGGAATATACGGATACTGCTACTTATTACAGGGGAAGATACGGATACTGCAACATATTACATGGGAAATACGGATACTGCTACATATTACAGGGGAAATACGGATACTGCTACATATTACAGGGGAATATACGGATACTGCTACATATTACAGGGGAATATACGGATACTGCTACATATTACAGGGGAATATACGGATACTGCTACATATTACAGGGGAAATACGGATACTGCTACATATTACAGGGGAATATACGGATACTGCTACATATTACAGGGGAATATACGGATACTGCTACATATTACAGGGGAATATACGGATACTGCTACATATTACAGGGGAATATACGGATACTGCTACATATTACAGGGGAATATACGGATACAGCTACATATTACAGGGGAATATACGGATACTGCTACATATTACAGGGGAATATACGGATACTGCTACATATTACAGGGGAATATACGGATACTGCTACATAGTACAGGGGAAATACGGATACTGCTACATATTACAGGGGAATATACGGATACTGCTACATATTACATGGGAACTACGGATACTGCTACATATTACAGGGGAATATACGGATACTGCTACATATTACAGGGGAATATACGGATACTGCTACATATTACAGGGGAATATACGGATACTGCTACATAGTACAGGGGAAATACGGATACTGCTACATATTACAGGGGAATATACGGATACTGCTACATATTACATGGGAACTACGGATACTGCTACATATTACAGGGGAATATACGGATACTGCTACATATTACAGGGGAATATACGGATACTGCTACATATTACAGGGGAATATACGGATACTGCTACATATTACAGGGGAATATACGGATACTGCTACATAGTACAGGGGAAATACGGATACTGCACATATTACATGGGAAATACGGATACTGCTACATATTACAGGGGAATATACGGATAGTGGTACATTACAGGGGAATATACGGATACTGCTACTATTACAGGGGATATACGGATACTGCTACATATTACAGGGGAATATACGGATACTGCTACATAGTACAGGGGAAATACGGATACTGCTACATATTACAGGGAATATACGGATACTGCTACATATTACAGGAATATACGGATACTGCTACATTTACAGTGGAAGATACGGATACAGCTACATATTACAGGGGAATATACGGATACTGCACCATATTACAGGGGAATATACGGATACTGCTACATATTACAGGGGAATATACGGATACTGCTACATATTACAGGGGAATATACGATACAGCTACATATTACAGGGGAATATACGGATACTGCAACATATTACAGGGGAATATACGGATACTGCTACATATTACAGGGGAATATACGGATACTGCTACATAGTACAGGGGAAATACGGATACTGCTACATATTACAGGGGAATATACGGATACTGCTACATATTACATGGGAACTACGGATACTGCTACATATTACAGGGGAATATACGGATACTGCTACATATTACAGGGGAATATACGGATACTGCTACATATTACAGGGGAATATACGGATACTGCTACATAGTACAGGGGAAATACGGATACTGCTACATATTACAGGGGAATATACGGATACTGCTACATATTACATGGGAACTACGGATACTGCTACATATTACAGGGGAATATACGGATACTGCTACATATTACAGGGGAATATACGGATACTGCTACATATTACAGGGGAATATACGGATACTGCTACATAGTACAGGGGAAATACGGATACTGCTACATATTACAGGGGAATATACGGAGACTGCTACATATTACAGGGAATATACGGATACTGCTAAATATTACAGTGGAATATACGGATACTGCTACATATTGCAGGGGAATATACGGATACTGCAACATATTACAGGGGAATATACGGATACTGCTACATATTACAGGGGAATATACGGATACTGCTACATAGTACAGGGGAAATACGGATACTGCAACATATTACATGGGAAATACGGATACTGCTACATATTACAGGGGAATATACGGATAGTGGTACATATTACAGGGGAATATACGGATACTGCTACATATTACAGGGGAATATACGGATACTGCTACATATTACAGGGGAATATACGGATACTGCTACATAGTACAGGGGAAATACGGATACTGCTACATATTACAGGGGAATATACGGATACTGCTACATATTACAGGGAATATACGGATACTGATACATATTACAGTGGAATATACGGATACAGCTACATATTGCAGGGGAATATACGGATACTGCACCATATTACAGGGGAATATACGGATACTGCTACATATTACAGGGGAATATACGGATACTGCTACATATTACAGGGGAATATACGATACAGCTACATATTGCAGGGGAATATACGGATACTGCAACATATTACAGGGGAATATACGGATACTGCTACATATTACAGGGGAATATACGGGTAAAGTGACATATTACAGGGAAATATACGGATACTGGTACATATTACAGGGGAATATACGGATACTGCTACATATTACAGGGGAAATACGGATACTGCTACATATTACAGTGGAATATACGGATAAAGTGACATATTACAGGGGAAATACGGATACTGCTACATATTACACGGGAAATACGGATAAAGTGACATATTACAGGGGAAATACGGATACTGCTGCATAGTACAGGGGAATATACGGATACTGCTACATATTACAGTAGAATATACTAATACTGCTACATATTACAGGGGAATATACGGATAATGCTACATATTACAGGGGAATATACGGATACTGCTACATATTACAGGGGAATATACGGATAGTGCTACATATTACAGGGGGAATATACGGATACTGCTACATATTACAGGGGAATATACGGGTAAAGTGACATATTACAGGGAAATATACGGATACTGATACATATTACAGGGGAATATACGAATACTGCTAAATAGTACAGGGGAATATACGGATACTGCTACATATTACAGGGGAATATACGGATACTGCTACATATTACAGGGGAAATACGGATACTGCTACATATTACAGGGGAATGTGACATATGACGGGAATATGTACGAGTAATGTGACATATGACGAGAATATGTACGAGTAATGTGACATATGACGGGAATAAAGTACGAGTAACGTGACATATACTGGGGATATGTACGAGTAACGTGACATATAATGGGGATATGTACGAGTAACGTGACATATAATGGGGATATGTACGAGTAACGTGACATATAATGGGGATATGTACGAGTAACGTGACATATCATGGGGATATGTACGAGTAACTTGACATATAATGGGGATATGTACGAGTAATGTGACATATGACGGGAATATGTACGAGTAATGTGACATATGACATGGTTATATACGAGTAATGTGATATATGACGGGCATATATACGAGTAACGTGACATATGACGGAGATATGTACGAGTAACGTGACATATGACGGGGATATATACGAGTTACGTGACATATGGCGGGGATATGTACGAGTAACGTGACATATGACGGGGATATATACGAGTAACGTGACATATGACGGAGATAAATTCGAGTAACGCGACATATGACGGGGATATGTATGAGTAATGTAACATATAACTGGGATATGTACGAGTAATTTGACATATGACGGGGATATAATACGAGTAACGTGACATATGACGGGAATATATACGAGTAATGTGACATATGACGGGGATATGTACGAGTAACGTGACATATGACGGAGATATATACGAATAACGTGACATATGACGGGAATATGTACAAATAACGTGACATATGACGGGGATATATACGAGTAACGTGACATATGGCGGGGATATATACGAGTAACGTGACATATGACGGGGATATATACGAGTAACGTGACATATGGCGGGGATATATACGAGTAACGTGACATATGACGGGGAATATACAGGCCGATGTCTGACAACATTGAATACATCAGACGCTGTACAAAACGAAATGAGAAACACAACACAAATACATATGATGCTTTCTTTCAGGCAGCTATTCTAGGTTCACATATCAATAGAGATCAGTTGCTTTTCTACATGGATTTTTATTGTATGCCCAATCCACTATATCTGGAATAGTTGTATGGTATTTCTCCTGATTGTTCATTCTCTCACATAAATCACACATGGCACGGTGATACACGGCAGTATATCCCGGGGAATAATACTGACTCTTCTGTTTTAGCATCGCCGCATAATCGCTGACAGACCACGACAACTTGCCTAGGTATGCCCCAAGGCCTTCTATAGTTTTAAAGGAATCCGTTGAAATTATTATCCCTTTTGGAAAAACCGATAGGGCTTCTTTATAGCTACCCCCTCTGACGACAATTATGATGTCATAATTAAAATTTTCATACAATTTTTCGGAAAAGTATTGATTGCAAAAAGTGTTTTCAAATGCAAAGAAAAATTTGTACGTGGTGTTTAGGAGATTGAAACATTCGTCGTGTACGTAATGGGTACCACAGTTCCAGGCCTTTCCACATGACCCTAATACTTCTATTGGTATGTATTGACTCAATTTTTTAACAAATAGTTCACGGTAGGAAGATGTTTTGCAATGCGAGTTTATCATAAGTGCTCCTTGTGTTTTTAATAATGTCAGACGTTTGTAATCACGATTCACGATCTTCGGGTATTTCCGTATTTCTCCGTAAGGTAAATAAATATCAGTATTATCTTTATCATAGGTCATTGTCCAGTTGAAACCATGCCGCCACTGAGGTTGCTTCCACCAGCCCCCTAGACCTTCAAATGTCACTGGCGCTTCATGTGCAGCAAAGACCCAGACTTGGCCCGGTGGCCGTACGAAGCCAACTCTTTCAAAAACCCTTCTTCCATCAAAAAGTACAACGTCACTTTTTGTTCTATCCTTTCTGTTAGTGGTAACATTACAATTCTTGTACTTGCAGGTCTTGAAGTCATAATACAAGGCATCTGGCCTGAATCGGATATACGGCGGTACGTTGTACCAGTTAATGAGATAATGTTTCTGTTGCGGAACGTGTTTCTGTGTTGGTCGTCTAGGGATAACGATGAATGGATCAAAGGGCGTCTTTGTGTTTGTAGACTTGTTTTCGGACATGTTCATGCTTTCGGGTACTAGTAGATTAATCTGTAAGTTGAGTAATATAATAAGTTATGACATGTGTTAATTTCGGATAATACTTATGGTATATCCTACACCAGTAGCATCATACTACATATGGTATATCCTACACCAGTAGCATCAACACTACATATGGTATATCCTACACCAGTAGCATCAACACTACATATGGTATATCCTACACCAGTAGCATCAACAATACATATGGTATATCCTACACCAGTAGCATCAACACTACATATGGTATATCCTACACCAGTAGCATCAACACTACATATGGCATATCCTACACCAGTAGCATCACACTACATATGGTATATCCTACACCAGTAGCATCATAATACATATGGTATATCCTACACCAGTAGCATCAACACTACATATGGTATATCCTACACCAGTAGCATCACACTACATATGGTATATCCTACACCAGTAGCATCAACACTACATATGGTATATCCTACACCAGTAGCATCAATACTACATAAGGTATATCCTACACCAGTAGCATCATACTACATATGGTATATCCTTCACCAGTAGCATCAACACTACATATGGTATATCCTACACCAGTAGCGTCATACTACATATCGTATATCCTACACCATTAGCATCATAATACATATTGTATATCCTACACCAGTAGCATCATACTACATATGGTATATCCTACACCAGTAACATCATACTACATATGGTATATCCTACACCAGTAGCGTCAACACTACATATGGTATATCCTACACCAGGAGCGTCAACACTACATATGGTATATCCTACACCAGTAGCATCAACACTACATATGGTATATCCTACACCAGTAGTGTCAACACTACTTATGGTATATCCTACACCAGTAGCGTCAACACTACATATGGTATATCCTGCACCAGTAGCATCATACTACATATGGTATATCCTACACCAGTAGCATCATACTACATATGGTATATCCTACACCAGTAGCGTCATACTACATATGGTATATCCTACACCAGTAGCATCAACACTACATGTGGTATATCCTACACCATTAGCATCAACACTACATATGGTATATCCTACATCAGTAGCATCAACACTACATATGGTATATCCTACACCAGTAGCGACATACTACATATGGTATATCATACACCAGTAACGTCAACACTACATATGGTATATCCTACACCAGTAGCATCATACTACATATGGTATATCCTACACCAGTAGCGTCAACACTACATATGGTATATCCTACACCAGGAGCGTCAACACTACATATGGTATATCCTACACCAGTAGCATCAACACTACATATGGTATATCCTACACCAGTAGTGTCAACACTACTTATGGTATATCCTACACCAGTAGCGTCAACACTACATATGGTATATCCTGCACCAGTAGCATCATACTACATATGGTATATCCTACACCAGTAGCATCATACTACATATGGTATATCCTACACCAGTAGCGTCATACTACATATGGTATATCCTACACCAGTAGCATCAACACTACATGTGGTATATCCTACACCATTAGCATCAACACTACATATGGTATATCCTACATCAGTAGCATCAACACTACATATGGTATATCCTACACCAGTAGCATCATACTACATATGGTATATCCTACACCAGTAGCATCATACTACATATGGTATATCTTACACCAGTAGCATCAACACTACATATGGTATATCCTACACCAGTAGCATCAACACTACATATGGTATATCCTACACCAGTAGCATCAACACTACATATGGTATATCCTACACCAGTAGCGTCAACACTACATATGGTATATCCTACACCAGTAGCATCAACACTACATATGGTATATCCTACACCAGTAGCGTCAACACTATATATGGTATATCCTACACCAGTAGCGTCAACACTACATATGGTATATCCTACACCAGTAGCATCAACACTACATATGGTAATATCCTACACCAGTAGCATCAACACTACATATGGTATATCCTACACCAGTAGCATCAACACTACATATGGTATATCCTACACCAGTAGCATCAATACTACATAAGGTATATCCTACACCAGTAGCATCATACTACATATGGTATATCCTTCACCAGTTGCATCAACACTACATATGGCATATCCTACACCAGTAGCGTCATACTACATATGGTATGTCCTACACCAGTAGCACCATACTACATTTGGTATATCCTACACCAGTAGCATCATACTACATATGATATATCCTACACCAGTAGCATCATACTACATATGGTATATCCTACACCGGTAGCGTCATACTACATATGGTATATCCTACACCAGTAGCATCAACACTACATATGGTATATCCTACATCAGTAGCATCAACACTACATATGGTATATCCTACACCAGTAGCATCAATACTACATAAGGTATATCCTACAACAGTAGCATCATACTACATATGGTATATCCTACATCAGTAGCGTCATACTACATATCGTATATCCTACACCAGTAGCATAAGCACTACATATGGTATATCCTACACCAGTAGCATCATAATACATATGGTATATCCTACACCAGTAGCATCAACACTACATATGGTATATCCTACACCAGTAGCATCATACTACATATGGTATATCATACACCAGTAGCATCAACACTACATATGGTATATCCTACACCAGTAGCGTCATACTACATATGGTATATCCTACACCAGTAGCATCATACTACATATGGTATATCCTATACCAGTAGGATCATACTACATATCGTATATCCTACACCAGTAGCATCATACTACATATGGTATATCCTACACCAGTAGCATAAACACTACATATGGTATATCCTACACCAGTAGCATCAACACTACATATGGTATATCCTACACCAGTAGCATCATACTACATATGGTATATCCTACACAAGTAGCATCATACTACATATGGTATATCCTACACCAGTAGCATCAACACTACATATGGTATGTCCTACACCAGTAGCATCAACACTACATATGGCATAGCCTACACCAGTAGCGTCATAATACAAGTGATATATTCTACACCAGTAGCATCATGCTACATATGGTATATCCTACACCAGTATCATCACACTACATATGGTATATCCTACACCAGTATCATCATACTACACATGGTTTGTCCTACACCAGTAGCCTCATAATACACATGGTATATCCAACACCAATAGCATATTACCACATATGGTATATCCTACACCAGTAGCATCATACTACATATGGTATATCCTACACCAGTAGCATCATACTACATATTGTATATCCTACACCAGTAGCATCAACACTACATATGGTATTTCCTACACCAGTGGCATCATACTACACATGGTATGTCCTACACCAGTAGCCTCATAATACACATGGTATATCCTACACCAGTAGCATCATACCACATATGGTATATCCTACACCAGTAGCATCATACTACATATGGTATATCCTACACCAGTAGCATCAACACTACATATAGTATATCCTAAACCAGTAGCATCATACTACATATGGTATATCCTACACCAGTAGCATCATAATACATATGGTATATCCTACACCAGTAGCATCATAATACATATGGTATATCCTAGACCAGTAGCATCATAATACATGTGGTATATCCGACACCAGTAGCATCATACTACATATGGTATATCCTACACCAGTAGCATCAGCACTACATATGGTATATCCTACACCAGTAGCGTCATACTACATATAGTATATCCTACACCAGTAGCACCATACTACATATGGAATATCCTACACCAGTAGCATCAACACTACATGTGGTATATCCTACACCAGTAATATCAACACTACATGTGGTATATCCTACACCAGTAGCATCAGCACTACATATGGTATATCCTACACCAGTAGCGTCATACTACATATAGTATATCCTACACCAGTAGCACCATACTACATATGGAATATCCTACACCAGTAGCATCAACACTACATGTGGTATATCCTACACCAGTAATATCAACACTACATGTGGTATATCCTACACCAGTAGCATCAGCACTACATATGGTATATCCTACACCAGTAGCGTCATACTACATATAGTATATCCTACACCAGTAGCACCATACTACATATGGAATATCCTACACCAGTAGCATCAACACTACATGTGGTATATCCTACACCAGTAATATCAACACTACATATGGTATATCCTACACCAGTAGCGTCATACTACATATGGTATATCCTACACCATTAGCATCATAATACATATTGTATATCCTACACCAGTAGCATCATACTACATATGGTATATCCTACACCAGTAACATCATAATACATATGGTATATCCTACAACAGTAGCGTCAACACTACATATGGTATATCCTACACCATTAGCATCATACTACATATGGTATATCCTACACCAGCAGCATCAATACTACATATGGTATATCCTTCACCAGTAGCATCATAATACATATGGTATATCATTCACCAGTAGCATCATACTACATATGGTATATCCTACACCAGTAGCATCATAATACATGTGGTATATCCTACACCAGTAGCATCATAATACATATGGTATATCCTAC
>CM026388.1:17715437-17725510 GCA_014843695.1 Archivesica marissinica
CAGTGATTCATTGGGGTGTCAAAAATATGGAATGGAAGGGTTGCCCAAAATTTGAGCCGGGGAAAGCGGCCATTTTGGATTTCAAAATGGCGGACTCTAAATTTACCCTTTTTATGCGTATCTCAGCTAAAAAAGCACCTAGAGTTCTGATTTCAGGTGCAAAGTATATGCTATTGGTACAACTTATATTTTGATTGCATGGCAGCCATTTTGAATTCCATGATGGCCGCCGTTAAAATATTGTTTCAATATGTATTGTGTAGAGCCTTAGCCTAATTCATAGATCGCTGCCATTGAATTAAAAAAACAAGAACTGTCTTACAACGTTATCAACATATCTAAGCAATAGTGTCATCGACCAGTTTGAAAATGATGGACTGGTATATCCCCTTTCATTGCGAAGCAATCTCTTCACCACGCATGCTGTTGACAACATTGACCACAATCCCAGTTCTAGAACAGCCAAGGATTCAGCATCCCATAGACAAAGATGATGGATGCATCATGCCACCCCTAGATGTTCAGAGGGACACACTAAGCAAAAATACATTGAAGCAGCTCCCTACCGAATACACTAGTATTTCCCCATATGTTCTGAAGAGAAAGATTAGAGATGGAGCAAATCATGAGGTGAGTAATAATTTACCTTTCCCGTTACAATTTAAAGATAAACCCAAAAAGTGTACTCTAGTTAGAAATGATCTAAAAGCTCTATTTTACCTAATACATATACCCGTAACCTGTAGCAGTTTCAACTTTGTACTCAAATACCAGGCAACCAGTTGTGTTGTGCATTATGTCTATTTTCTTGTTATTTAGTGGAAGCTCCAAGATGATACTTATGTTCTGTATCGTTATACTTTTATATCACTTTGTTTGTATCCAAGGTGATTGGCTCGATGGCAGTGGGTGCGTTCGTCTTCTGACATTCTCCACAGTTGTCACGTCAGGAAAGGCCAATGCCATGCTTCATGCTTCTTCCAACATCACGTTGTGCCGATACGCCCACCAAGTTACAGCCTGCGTCTTATACCAACACAGGAAGGATGTATATTGAAGTTCGTAGTATTGCAACAAAACAGCGACCCCTCTACCTGAGGCTGAATGGTTCAGTGAAAGTATGAAGCATCCTATGTTCAAGTTCTAGTCAATCACACTGAAGATGGAACTTATCTTGCTGCAGTTTGTCAAAGCCATTAGGTCGGCAGATTTCGACTTGTATGTAAATGCATTGCAGCTAATAGTTCCATGGATGTTCAGCCTAGATCACTATAACTACGCTAGGTGGTTACCAGTGCATATCAATAGTATGATCACACTGCATGATATTCCCCAGATGTATATGTGCAGTTTACATAGGGCTTCTTGACAGCACAGAAATCGAACAGGAAGTTCTCCCGCATAGGATTGGACCATAACCATGAATAAACCAATGCCAAAATCAAAGGTGTCGGCGGAGCCATTGGACTAACTGAAAATGATGCATCCCTCGCGAAGTGGCTGATCGCAGGTCCTGAAGTTTCTCAGATGGTAGAGGAGTTCGAGGACTGTAATAGGCTAGCTGAGTCGGATAACCTCCTAGAACATCATGACTCCACCGCAAGTGCACATACTCACTTTTGTGCCGACGTCAAGACAATGTACAATAGCCTAGCTGAGTTTGGGAATCCATTCATGGATGATAGTGAATATTTGTATGCATTGGATACAAAGCTAGTGCCTGGAAAAGAAGCAATTGAAAACTTGCACGCTATTGAAGCAATGGGGAAAGAGCAGTTTGAAACCTATATGAATTACCACATATTAAAGGAAGAGCCGATTTCGGACATCATCAGAGAAACAACGTGCAAATCGTCAATTGTGCTAAACCAAAGACCAAAACAAAGAAAGACACACAGCTGAAAGCAGCGAGAAGTGATTGTACTCCTACTATACATTGCATGTCAAAATAGAGATGGGGACCTTGAAGAGATTTTCTCCCACGAAAACTAACGAGCACCTCCAAGCCTTTCTGACAATGGGAATCTACGACCAGGCAAGAACAAATCAGGTTAGTTAATGATAATTTATATTGTAGTTCTGACATAATATGAGTATCCATTATCCATCAGTGAACTAATCATCACTCTGTTTTTTGTTGCAGATACTATAGATACCATTGTGGCTGTTGAACACACAGAGGGCAATGCAGCATCAGCAGTAGATGCCAAAGTGTTTGATGGACCAGCAATTGTTAATATACTAAGGCCTAATGATTGCAAGACATTCACAGATTATACATCATGTGTCATCCAACCTTATATAGAGCATCATCTTAGGTCAGCGGTACGACTAGATTTGGTTTTTGATAGATACTTTTAAAAATAGTTTAGTTCAAACCGTGGTTCTGGTGTATGGAGGCTCGTCAAAGCCAATGGGAGTATGCCGAACAATTGGTCCACATTCCTTAGATGTGATGAAAACAAATCTGAGCTATTTCCCTTCATTGTAGATGTAGATACACGTGGATTGTTTGTAGGATCTCTTGGAGACGGAGCGGTAGCAAACCAGAATGTGGATCTGCAATCATTGATGCCATGTAACATTGAAGAGGCAGATGTACGCATATGTCCAGCATGCTGCTGAAAACTGTCAACGTATTCTGGTCAAGACTGTAGACAGTGATGTTGTTGTTATTGCGTTGTCAGCAGCAACGAATACAAGGCCTCCAGGAGCGGTGTATCGAGTTTGGTGTGGGGAAGCATTTAAAATACATTCCAACATACGAGATTGCTACTTCTCTTAGACCATAGACGTCAACAGCTTACCTGTTCTTTCACTCCTTTATCGGATGTGATACAACTGCATCCGTTCAAGGAAAAGGTAAAACATCATTTAATGAAACTTGAAAAAAGATGCCAAGTGTAACTCCAGTGTTCGAGAGAATGTCAACATCTGTAGGAGATGTTAGTGAAACAGACACAGACCTTCTAGAACAGTCTGTTGTTGCTATGTACTGTAGCACATTTGATGGTACCACGGTCAATGACGCAAGGCGATACCTATTTACAACTAGAGATAATGCAATAGAGAATATCCCCCCCAACATCTGCTGCATTTGCAAGCCAGAAAGTGGTATAACTGTCTAGATTGCCATAGAATTGAACATGACCCAGTATAAAACAGTAATGACTAGTCGTTACCCCTAATAGTAGACAGTAGGTCCGTCTCCGTGGTATAGTAGTTAGGGTCGATGATTTGCATACCACCGTAACCTATCATTACTGATGGTCACGGGTTCGAGCCCCGCGCAGACGGTCGCTTTATATGAAAAGGTTGGCAATTTCTTACGGAGGTTGGTGCACCAAGTACTGGTTAACCGCTGGAGCCTGTCCATAATGGTGCTGTTAGGTAAACTGTCCGTCGCTCAAATGGGCAACACGTAGCGACGTCATAAATATTCTTAAATAAAAAAACACATGAAAAGTAGCCGGTTGCCATACGGGTAGGTCGCACGTCACATGTTGACATCGTACAATAACAGAACTATATACGGTACATAATGTTATTTTCAGAAGGTATTTTTAAATTGCAATTGTAACGGACCGTTACGTGTTTTAGCCGTAACAGCTCCACTGTCGAGCAGCAACTTCGGTGAACCGATAACTGAATGTGCATGCATTCTTGTAAATTAATATTCGATCATGTGGGAACTACGATAAATAAAAACAAATCAACCACTAAAATAACTGTCAGAATGTGTGATGATGCTTAATAAAGCAAATCACGAGCATCTGCAAGCGCAAGAATAGTTCCAGAGTTTTATTCTAGACACTTTTTTGGAAAACAGACGCGATCTTGTAATCGTTAATAATTATGGCATTTCATTCAGAAAATTTTAATGATGTGTCTGCATTAGAAATTCCACACATGACAGGTAAAACAGTAACTATAATTATACATGGGAAGAATAACAGGATTCAAATTGGAAAGGAATCGACTTAAATAGCCACCATGTGTCATGGGAGTGTGTGTTTTACGTTAATTTATCGTCGCTACCGGTTGCCCATAAGAGCGACGCCTCCTGAAGAGATTAGTCATTTTAGATTTTTGGAGGATAGTGCAATGATACAGACAGAGACCCATTCCAGAGTCTCCTCTGGTTCTTTTACGTGCACGGTGTAAAGCACCGACACGAGACCTCTGTTTAAAGTCCCATCTGAAAGACTGTTAATTGTATTAGGGTCAGACGGGGGATCGAACCTGCGATCCCTGGATTACCAGTCCAGCGTGTTACCACTGGACTACATATCCGTCTGTGTGTCATGGGAGTCAGTGATTCTATTTTTAATTGTTTTCGAAAGTCTCATGTGGGAAGTTTAGTAAAACGCATGTCTGTTTTTACGTTTATTTATCGTCGTTTATTTATCGTGACTACAAATTGTCCATATGAGTGACGCCTACGGAAGAAACTAGTCATATTAAATTGTGTAGGATAGTGCAGTGTTACAGATCATTCCAGAATCTCCTATGGTTCCTTTACGAGAACGGTGTAAATTACCGACACGAGACCTCGGGGTTAAAGTTAAAGATTTTAAATATTATTAGGGTCAGACGGGGGATCGAACCTGCGACCCTTGAATTCATAGTCCAACGTGTTAACCACTGGACTACTGACGAGTCTTTATAATGCGTGTTTATTGTTAGTGAGGGGGGTATCGCTAGCCTCGTTCTGATATTCAGCACGGCCAAGGGAAGACAATTATGCAATTCCCAAATAATGCTCAAGTGGCACCTAGCGTCTTCCTCCACCAACAAGATTTGGAAAGTCGCCGTGTGACTTAAGCTGTTTGTGCAACGTTAAGCCCCAAAGACCAAACAAACGAAAAACCTGTACTTTATCAATAACTGAGTTAATCTGCCTTTAGTTTTGAAGTTTGATTGATCTAACGAATGCAAAAGGTGTGGTCGATTGATAGTGGTTTTGCATTGGGTGTTTGAATTCGACCGACATGTTAGGTATCATGTCGGTGCGCGTAAAAGAACCAGAGTAGACTCTTGAATGGGTATCTGTCTGTATCATTGCACTATCCTCCAACAATCTAAAATGACTAATCTCTTCAGGAGGCGTCGCTCATATGGGCAACCGGTAGCGATGATAAATAAACGTAAAACACACACACATACAAATGTTAGGTCATTTAAGCACGGACGGACACCCGGGTAGAACCGCCGTCCTTCCGCTAGCCAGTCTGCTAGCTTCCTCATATAAAAGAATTCGACACCTCCTGTGGCGTTCCAATCTGCAGCAAGCGATTATTTCTTTAATAACAGATGCAATAAACAATAGGTACCCGTTCTACATATATCACCGTAACATGTTTCGCCTATATTCATGACAGTGCACAGCCCAACGCACAATTATATACAAATCACTTTGATATCATACACATCTATCAGCAGTTGCAATGATATGAACTACTGATATTAATGTCGAAAAAAGTGTAGCGAGACATGTTAACAACCGTTATTGCTTTGTAGAGTCCATTACTCATACATATCTCGATGTATCTGTAGTCGCTGACTGACACACTCAGACAAGATAAGACACATTCTATTCAAGCCAGCTGCTCAAATCATTATCGACATAAAATGTTATAGCTGTACCCATATCTACCAAAATCCTGCCAAAGCTAGCAAAAATCTACCCTAAAAGATAATTGGTATTCATAGCTAACATACAAGGAAACCCAGTATGCAGTGCCTTGTTCAAAGACGCATTTATTATCCATCCGCTAGTACTCAAGGACGCATCTATTATTCCGCCGCTGGTACTCAAGGACGCATCTATTATTCCGCCGCTGGTACTGAAGGACGCATCTATTATTCCGCCGCTGGTACTCAAGGACGCATCTATTATTCCGCCGCTGGTACTCAAGGACGCATCTATTATTCCGCCGCTCGTACTCAAGGACGCATCTATTATTCCGCCGCTGGTACTCAAGGACGCATCTAATATTCTGCCGCTGGTACTCAAGGACGCATCAATTATCCATCCGCTTGTACTCAAGGACGCATCTAATATTCCGCTGCTGGTACTCAAGGACGCATCAATTATCCATCCGCTTGTACTCAAGGACGCATCTAATATTCCGCCGCTGGTACTCAAGGACGCATCTATTATTCCGCCTCTGGTACTCAAGGACGTATCAATTATCCCTCCGCTAGTACTCAAGGACGCATCAATTATCCCTCCGCTAGTACTCAAGGACACATCTATTATTCCGCCGCTGGTACTCAAGGACGCATCAATTATCCCTCCGCTAGTACTCAAGGACACATCTATTATTCCGCCGCTGGTACCCAAGGACGCATCTATTAACTCTCCGCTAGTACTCAAGGACACATATAGCTTCCCTCCGCTGGTATTCAAGGACCATCTATTATCCCTCCGCTGATTCTCAAGGACATATCTAGTAATCGTTATTCCAACCTACGCCATGTCTTGCACAATCATATGGATTAGGTCCCGGTCGAGTATCGAACCGGTTGAAGTGTCTATAGCTCAAACACGTCGATTACGTCCCCGACCGAGATTCGAATTAACATACGGCGTGACCTGTTCAACACATCGATTACGTCTCGGGTGAGATTCGAACGTACTGTGGATCGTGCGCAAACACATCGACTACGTCCCAGATGAGATTCGAGCGTACGATTCTCGGATAGGGATAATAATAAAGATACTAATAAAGACTTTATTTAACGAGAGTACGCATTTAACAAAAGTTAATCTACAATGAGGATCTAGTTCTGATGTCTGGCAAGTGGTAACACTTATTCTTTTTTCAGTGATCAGTGTTTTGCATTTATTTATCGTCGCTACTTGTTGAGATAAATCATTTTAGGTTTTGAATGAACGTAGCGGTCCTTTCAGTTGGAATCCTTTGTGTTTACAGTTGTTCCCTAACAAGGTGTTGCGTTATGATAAATGTGATTTTATCCAAATCATGTTAGTTAATTGATAAAAAAAAACTACCGATTTTTTTTACCCATTGTATATACTGTAGGATATATGTCTGTAACATAATAATTATAATATGAGAAAGTGGAAGAACATTGATAGCATGGTGTGCAAAGGAAACAACGATAAAAACATAGGAAACCAAGATGACCTACATACGTTTAGGGAGTATTCAGGGGCAGTAACTGACCAATGTCTCTCATTACGATACCACATGCGTTAGAATGCAAGTTACTCAAATAACGCCGACATCTTTAATACAATTCTGACTGTAAGCACGGGATAGTTTCATATAATTATGTAATTGTTGTACACTAAAATATTTTAGAATTATGAAATATTCAAAAAATATTGGAAAGAAAAAATATAGCCAGTACTGGGATTCGATCTTCGATCCACGGGATCTGTAGGCCAATGCTCTCTCTGTGTGTCCATTATACTAAATCTTCAACATTGTAAATTACATAAATATTTGCAGGTGCGCGCGAGTTCGTGTAGACAGAATAAAATTGGCAGCCATTTTTCTACCGAATCGAAAATTTAACAAATATCGTTGTTTTATGATTTTTAATTTTTATTTATATTGGCATAAGACTTGTTTCGAAAATGTAAATCTATTCTACACAATAATTAGCTGTCCATAATAGTATCTCATACAGTTTAGTATATTATTATAGCGCAGTGTTCTGGAGGTTATAAAGCATTTCTCAAACCCCGAGTTTCTGATTAGTTGAACAGAGTGCAACTCACGGAAATCAACCAATCGTATAACTTGAGCTGGAGTTAGAGATCTGACAAAACTTTTATAGCAACGGAGCCAGCAGTAATATTTGCTTGGGTAGGTTTGGCGGAGTTTGTTGTAGATGTAGTCGCTAGGTATGGTGTACTAATTATCACTATGGTGTATTGCAATAAGCCACAACAATATATTGTTTCCGATGATTGCTATGTTCACGGTTCTTATTTCTAAGAATTTGCATAGTAATAATGCTATTATAGTCATATTCATGTTAAAAAAACCCTCACAATTCCAATGTTCGGTTTTTATGCCAGGAATAAAACATGTTAACCCTTTCCCTCATAGAAGCACCTCTTGACGCCATTACCAATACCACATACATTAACCCTTTCCCTCATAGAAGCACTTCTTGACGCCATTACCAATACCACATACATTGACAATGTAGTAGCCAAACCAATGTTCATAAACCCTTTCCCTCATAGAAGCACCTCTTGACGCCATTACCAATACGACATACATTTACAATGTAGTAGCCAAACCAATGTTCATAAACCCTTTCCCTCATAGAAGCACATCTTGACGCCATTATCAATACGACATACATTTACAATGTAGTAGCCAAACCAATGTTCATAAACCCTTTCCCTCATAGAAGCACATCTTGACGCCATTACCAATACGACATACATTTACAATGTAGTAGCCAAACCAATGTTCATAAACCCTTTCCCTCATAGAAGCACTTCTTGACGCCATTACCAATACGACATACATTGACAATGTAGTAGCCAAACCAATGTTCATAAACCCTTTCCCTCATACAAGCACTTCTTGACGCCATTACCAATACCACATACATTGACAATGTAGTAGCCAAACCAATGTTCATAAACCCTTTCCCTCATAGAAGCACCTCTTGACACCATTACCAATACGACATACATTGACAATGTAGTAGCCAAACCAATGCTCATAAACCCTTTCCCTCATAGAAGCACCTCTTGACACCATTACCAATACGACATACATTGACCCTTTCCCTCATAGAAGCACTTCTTGACGCCATTACCAATACGACATACATTGACAATGTAGTAGCCAAACCAATGCTCATAAACCCTTTCCCTCATAGAAGCACCTCTTGACACCATTACCAATACGACATACATTGACAATGTAGTAGCCAAACCAATGTTCATTAACACTTTCCCTCATAGAAGCACCTCTTGACGCCATTACCAATACGACATACATTGACAATGTAGTAGCCAAACCAATGTTCATAAACCCTTTCCCTCATATAAGCATCTCTTGACGCCATTACCAATACGACATACATTGACAATGTAGTAGCCAAACCAATGTTCATTAACACTTTCCCTCATAGAAGCACCTCTTGACGCCATTACCAATACGACATACATTGACAATGTAGTAGCCAAACCAATGTTCATAAACCCTTTCCTCATAGAAGCACCTCTTGACGCCATTACCAATACGACATACATTGACAATGTAGTAGCCAAACCAATGTTCATTAACACTTTCCCTCATAGAAGCACCTCTTGACGCCATTACCAATACGACATACATTGACAATGTAGTAGCCAAACCAATGTTCATAAACCCTTTCCCTCATATAAGCACCTCTTGACACCATTACCAATACGACATACATTAACACTTTCCCTCATAGAAGCACCTCTTGACGCCATACCAATACGACATACATTAACACTCCCCATAGAAGCACAGCCAAACCAATACGACTACATTAACCCTTCCCTCATAGAAGCACCTCTTGACGCCATTACCAATACGACATACATTGACAATGTAGTAGCCAAACCAATGTTCATAAACCCTTTCCCTCATAGAAGCACCTCTTGACGCCATTACCAATACGACATACATTGACAATGTAGTAGCCAAACCAATGTTCATAAACCCTTTCCCTCATAGAAGCACCTCTTGACGCCATTACCAATACGACATACATTGACAATGTAGTAGCCAAACCAATGTTCATAAACCCTTTCCCTCATAGAAGCACCTCTTGACGCCATTACCAATACGACATACATTGACAATGTAGTAGCCAAACCAATGTTCATAAACCCTTTCCCTCATAGAAGCACTTCTTGACGCCATTACCAATACGACATACATTGACAATGTAGTAGCCAAACCAATGTTCATAAACCCTTTCCCTCATAGAAGCACTTCTTGACGCCATTACCAATACCACATACATTGACAATGTAGTAGCCAAACCAATGTTCATAAACCCTTTCCCTCATAGAAGCACTTCTTGACGCCATTACCAAT
>CM026388.1:17726510-17753931 GCA_014843695.1 Archivesica marissinica
TACAACAACCTTTATCGATCCCCACGCCGATTGTTTAACCGGCATAACCGGCATACAACAACCTTTATCGATCCCCACGCCGATTGTTTAACCGGCATAACCGGCATACAACAACCTTTATCGATTCCCACGCCGATTGTTTAACCGGCATAACCGGCATACAACAACCTTTATCGATCCCCACGCCGATTGTTTAACCGGCATAACCGGCATACAACAACCTTTATCGTTCCCCACGCCGATTGTTTAACCGGCATAACCGGCATACAACAACCTTTATCGATCCCCACGCCGATTGTTTAACCGCATAACCGGCATACAACAACCTTTATCGATCCCCACGCCGATTGTTTAACCGGCATAACCGGCATACAACAACCTTTATCGATCCCCCCACGCCGATTGTTTAACCGGCATAACCAGCATACAACAACCTTTATCGATCCCCACGCCGATTGTTTAACCGGCATAACCGGCATACAACAACCTTTATCGATCCCCACGCCGATTGTTTAACCGGCATAACCGGCATACAACAACCTTTATCGATTCCCACGCCGATTGTTTAACCGGCATAACCGGCATACAACAACCTTTATCGATCCCCACGCCGATTGTTTAACCGGCATAACCGGCATACAACAACCTTTATCGATCCCCACGCCGATTGTTTAACCGGCATAACCGGCATACAACAACCTTTATCGATCCCCACGCCGATTGTTTAACCGGCATAACCGGCATACAACAACCTTTATCGATCCCCACGCCGATTGTTTAACCGGCATAACCGGCATACAACAACCTTTATCGATCCCCACGCCGATTGTTTAACCGGCATAACCGGCATACAACAACCTTTATCGATCCCCACGCCGATTGTTTAACCGGCATAACCGGCATGCAACAACCTTTATCGATCCCCACGCCGATTGTTTAACCGGCATAACCGGCATGCAACAACCTTTATCGATCCCCACGCCGATTGTTTAACCGGCATAACCGGCATACAACAACCTTTATCGATCCCCACGCCGATTGTTTAACCGGCATAACCGGCATACAACAACCTTTATCGATCCCCACGCCGATTGTTTAACCGGCATACAACAACCTTTATCTTCCCCACGCCGATTGTTTAACCGGCATAACCGGCATACAACAACCTTTATCGATCCCCACGCCGATTGTTTAACCGGCATAACCGGCATACAACAACCTTTATCGATTCCCACGCCGATTGTTTAACCGGCATAACCGGCATACAACAACCTTTATCGATCCCCACGCCGATTGTTTAACCGGCATAACCGGCATACAACAACCTTTATCGATCCCCACGCCGATTGTTTAACCGGCATAACCGGCATACAACAACCTTTATCGATCCCCACGCCGATTGTTTAACCGGCATAACCGGCATACAACAACCTTTATCGATCCCCACGCCGATTGTTTAACCGGCATAACCGGCATACAACAACCTTTATCGATCCCCACGCCGATTGTTTAACCGGCATAACCGGCATACAACAACCTTTATCGATCCCCACGCCGATTGTTTAACCGGCATAACCGGCATACAACAACCTTTATCGATCCCCACGCCGATTGTTTAACCGGCATAACCGGCATACAACAACCTTTATCGATCCCCACGCCGATTGTTTAACCGGCATAACCGGCATACAACAACCTTTATCGATCCCCACGCCGATTGTTTAACCGGCATAACCGGCATACAACAACCTTTATCGATCCCCACGCCGATTGTTTAACCGGCATAACCGGCATACAACAACCTTTATCGATCCCCACGCCGATTGTTTAACCGGCATAACCGGCATGCAACAACCTTTATCGATCCCCACGCCGATTGTTTAACCGGCATAACCGGCATACAACAACCTTTATCGATCCCCACGCCGATTGTTTAACCGGCATACAACAACCTTTATCGATCCCACGCCGATTGTTTAACCGGCATAACGGCATACAACAACCTTTATCGATCCCCACGCCGATTGTTTAACCGGCATAACCGGCATCAACAACCTTTATCGATCCCCACGCCGATTGTTTAACCGGCATAACCGGCATGCAACAACCTTTATCGATCCCCACGCCGATTGTTTAACCGGCATAACCGGCATACAACAACCTTTATCGATCCCCACGCCGATTGTTTAACCGGCATAACCGGCATACAACAACCTTTATCGATCCCCACGCCGATTGTTTAACCGGCATAACCGGCATACAACAACCTTTATCGTTCCCACGCCGATTGTTTAACCGGCATACCGCATACAACAACCTTTATCGATCCCCACGCCGATTGTTTAACCGGCATAACCGGCATACAACCTTTATCGATCCCCACGCCGATTGTTTAACCGGCATAACAACAACCTTTATCGATTCCCCACGCCGATTGTTTAACCGGCATAACCGGCATACAACAACCTTTATCGTTCCCCACGCCGATTGTTTAACCGGCATAACCGGCATGCAACAACCTTTATCGATCCCCACGCCGATTGTTTAACCGGCATAACCGGCATACAACAACCTTTATCGATCCCCACGCCGATTGTTTAACCGGCATAACCGGCATGCAACAACCTTTATCGATCCCCACGCCGATTGTTTAACCGGCATAACCGGCATGCAACAACCTTTATCGATCCCCACGCCGATTGTTTAACCGGCATAACAACAACCTTTATCGATTCCCCACGCCGATTGTTTAACCGGCATAACCGGCATGCAACAACCTTTATCGTTCCCCACGCCGATTGTTTAACCAGCATAACCGGCATGCAACAACCTTTATCGATCCCCACGCCGATTGTTTAACCGGCATAACCGGCATACAACAACCTTTATCGATTCCCACGCCGATTGTTTAACCGGCATAACCAGCATACAACAACCTTTATCGTTCCCCACGCCGATTGTTTAACCGGCATAACCGGCATACAACAACCTTTATCGTTCCCCACGCCGATTGTTTAACCGGCATAACCGGCATACAACAACCTTTATCGATTCCCACGCCGATTGTTTAACCGGCATAACCAGCATACAACAACCTTTATCGTTCCCCACGCCGATTGTTTAACCGCAACCGGCATAACCGGCATACAACAACCTTTATCGTTCCCCACGCCGATTGTTTAACCGGCATAACCGGCATACAACAACCTTTATCGATTCCCACGCCGATTGTTTAACCGGCATACAACAACCTTTATCGATCCCCACGCCGATTGTTTAACCGGCATAACCGGCATACAACAACCTTTATCGATCCCCACGCCGATTGTTTAACCGGCATAACCGGCATACAACAACCTTTATCGATCCCCACGCCGATTGTTTAACCGGCATAACCGGCATACAACAACCTTTATCGATCCCCACGCCGATTGTTTAACCGGCATAACCGGCATACAACAACCTTTATCGTTCCCCACGCCGATTGTTTAACCGGCATAACCGGCATACAACAACCTTTATCGATCCCCACGCCGATTGTTTAACCGGCATAACCGGCATGCAACAACCTTTATCGATCCCCACGCCGATTGTTTAACCGGCATAACCGGCATGCAACAACCTTTATCGATCCCCACGCCGATTGTTTAACCGGCATAACAACAACCTTTATCGATCCCCACGCCGATTGTTTAACCGGCATAACCGGCATGCAACAACCTTTATCGATCCCCACGCCGATTGTTTAACCGGCATAACCGGCATGCAACAACCTTTATCGATCCCCACGCCGATTGTTTAACCGGCATAACCGGCATACAACAACCTTTATCGATCCCCACGCCGATTGTTTAACCGGCATAACCGGCATACAACAACCTTTATCGATCCCCACGCCGATTGTTTAACCGGCATAACCGGCATACAACAACCTTTATCGATCCCCACGCCGATTGTTTAACCGGCATAACCGGCATACAACAACCTTTATCGATCCCCACGCCGATTGTTTAACCGGCATAACCGGCATACAACAACCTTTATCGATCCCCACGCCGATTGTTTAACCGGCATAACCGGCATACAACAACCTTTATCGATCCCCACGCCGATTGTTTAACCGGCATAACCGGCATACAACAACCTTTATCGATCCCCACGCCGATTGTTTAACCGGCATAACCGGCATACAACAACCTTTATCGATCCCCACGCCGATTGTTTAACCGGCATAACCGGCATACAACAACCTTTATCGATCCCCACGCCGATTGTTTAACCGGCATAACCGGCATACAACAACCTTTATCGATTCCCACGCCGATTGTTTAACCGGCATAACCAGCATACAACAACCTTTATCGATCCCCACGCCGATTGTTTAACACCGGCATAACCGGCATACAACAACCTTTATCGTTCCCCACGCCGATTGTTTAACCGGCATAACCGGCATACAACAACCTTTATCGATCCCCACGCCGATTGTTTAACCGGCATAACCGGCATACAACAACCTTTATCGTTCCCCACGCCGATTGTTTAACCGGCATAACCGGCATGCAACAACCTTTATCGATCCCCACGCCGATTGTTTAACCGGCATAACCGGCATGCAACAACCTTTATCGATCCCCACGCCGATTGTTTAACCGGCATACAACAACCTTTATCGATTCCCCACGCCGATTGTTTAACCGGCATAACCGGCATGCAACAACCTTTATCGTTTCCCACGCCGATTGTTTAACCAGCATAACCGGCATGCAACAACCTTTATCGATCCCCACGCCGATTGTTTAACCAGCATAACCGGCATGCAACAACCTTTATCGATCCCCACGCCGATTGTTTAACCGGCATAACCGGCATGCAACAACCTTTATCGATCCCCACGCCGATTGTTTAACCGGCATAACCGGCATGCAACAACCTTTATCGATCCCCACGCCGATTGTTTAACCGGCATAACCGGCATGCAACAACCTTTATCGATCCCCACGCCGATTGTTTAACCGGCATAACCGGCATACAACAACCTTTATCGATCCCCACGCCGATTGTTTAACCGGCATAACCGGCATGCAACAACCTTTATCGATCCCCACGCCGATTGTTTAACCGGCATAACCAGCATACAACAACCTTTATCGATCCCCACGCCGATTGTTTAACCGGCATAACCGGCATACAACAACCTTTATCGTTCCCCACGCTGATTGTTTAACCGGCATACCGGCATAACCGGCATGCAACAACCTTTATCGATCCCCACGCCGATTGTTTAACCGGCATAACCAGCATACAACCTTTATCGATCCCCACGCCGATTGTTTAACCGGCATAACCGGCATGCAACAACCTTTATCGATCCCCACGCCGATTGTTTATCCGGCATAACCAGCATACAACAACCTTTATCGATCCCCACGCCAATTATTTAACCGGCATAACCGGCATACAACAACCTTTATCGTTCCCCACGCCGATTGTTTAACCGGCATAACCGGCATACAACAACCGTTATCGATTCCCACGCCGATTGTTTAACCGGCATAACCGGCATGCAACAACCTTTATCGATCCCCACGCCGATTGTTTAACCGGCATACAACAACCTTTATCGATCCCCATGCCGATTGTTTAACCGGCATACAACAACCTTTATCGATCCCCACGCCGATTGTTTAACCGGCATAACCGGCATACAACAACCTTTATCGATCCCCACGCCGATTGTTTAACCGGCATAACCGGCATACAACAATCTTTATCGATCCCCACGCCGATTGTTTAACCGGCATAACCAGCATACAACAACCTTTATCGATCCACCACGCCGATTGTTTAACTAGCATACAACAACCTTTATCGATCCCCCACGCCGATTGTTTAACCAGCATACAACAACCTTTATCGATCCCCATGCCGGCATCCGTTCCCATCGCTATTGATGTATTGAGTACCTATGTAATACTGTATGCCTATTGCCAGCAGTTTGGAGATAAATTGGGTACTTTGCCGCTTAACCCATTCAACACCAAGTAACTGACATGGACTGGTCCATGATATTTTTAGACCAATAAATTAATAACAAAATTACATTTGGATCAGTTCATTTATCAAAATGGGTAAAAAAAATTCTAAAAATAGTTATATTACTTGAAAAAAGTGCAGATCCTGATGAGACGGCTCGTCACGAGCCGACTCATCTGGATCTACACTTTTTGTAAGCCTATTTAGAGGTCTGTGGTGTTGAAAGGGTTAAATGGCATTTAATAAATTTCAACAAAATAGGGTTAAAATGCACAGTATGACCATTAAATACAACATTTGAATATGAGTGCTTTATAATGCCTATTTAGAGGTCTGTGGTGTTGAAAGGGTTAAAGGGTTAAATGTTCTTGTTCAGGAAATACCTTTGACAGTACTTTACAATTTTGTGTCCACAAATATACATATATTTCCAGGGCCATTTTGTATTACTTTGATAGTGCTACGGCCGGCATCACCCCCGTCGAGCTGAATCCTAAGGTCAAGATAAGAGCCGTAAGTATGACAAGACACCCTTACCTATCCTAGTTACAAGGGGGTCTCCATGGCTGAGTGGTTGACCCTTGTGGCTGAGTGGTTGGCTCTTGTAGCTGAGTGGTTTGCCATTGTGGCTGAGTGGTTGGTCCTTGTGGCTGAGTGGTTGGCCCTTATTGTGGCTGAGTGATTGGCTCTTGTGGTTGGTCCTTGTGGCTGAGTGGTTGGTCCTTGTGGCTGAGTGGTTGGCCCTTATTGTGGCTGAGTGGTTGGCTCTTGTGGTTGGTCCTTGTGGCTGAGTTGTTTGCCAAGTGGTTTGCCTCCATGGCTGAGTTGTTGACCTCCATGGCTGAGTAGTTTGTCTCTTTGGCTGAGTGGTCAACCTCCATGGCTGAGTGGTCAATCTCCATGGTTGAGTGGTCAACCTCCATGGCTGAGTTGTTGACCTCCATGGCCAAGTAGTTGACCTCCATGGCTGAGTGGTTTGTCTCTTTGGCTGAGTGGTCAACCTCCATGGTTGAGTGGTCAACCTCCATGGCTGAGTGGTTGACCTCCATGGCTGAGTAGTTTGTCTCTTTGGCTGAGTGGTCAACCTCCATGGCTGAGTGGTCAATCTCCATGGTTGAGTGGTCAACCTCCATGGCTGAGTTGTTGACCTCCATGGCCGAGTAGTTGACCTCCATGGCTGAGTGGTTTGTCTCTTTGGCTGAGTGGTCAACCTCCATGGTTGAGTGGTCAACCTCCATGGCTGAGTGGTTGACCTCCATGGCCGAGTAGTGGATGAGTGGTTGGTCCTTGTGGCTGAGTGGTTGGTCCTTGTGGCCGAGTGGTTGGCCCTTGTGGCTGAGTGATTGGCTCTTGTGGCTGAGTGATTGGTCCTTGTGGCTGAGTGGTTGGCCCTTGTTGTGGCTGAGTGGTTGGCCCTTGTGGCCATCATGGTTTGCAAAGTGGGTGACCTCTGTGGCCGAGTGGTTTGCCTCCATGGCTGAGTTATTGACCTCCATGGCTGAGTAGTTTGTCTCTTTGGCTGAGTGGCTGGCCTCCATGGCCGAGTGGCTGGCCTCCATGGACTCGGCCGGCCTCCATGGCCGAGTGGCTGGCCGAGTGGCTGGCCTCCATGGCTGAGTGGCTGACCTCCATGGCCGAGTGACTGGCCTCCATGGCCGAGTGGTTGGCCTCCATGGCCGAGTGGCTGACCTCCATGGCCGAGTGGCTGGCCTCCATGGCTGAGTGGCTGGCCTCCATGGCTGAGTGGCTGACCTCCATGGCCGAGTGGCTGGCCTCCATGGCTGAGTGGCTGACCTCCATGGCCGAGTGGCTGGCCTCCATGGCTGAGTGGCTGACCTCCATGGCCGAGTGGTTGGCCTCTATGGCTGAATGGTTTAAGTTTAAAACTGAGAAGTTTATGGTGTACAAGGGAGACGTTTATGGCATACATGGGAGAAGTTTATGGCATACATAGTAGAAGTTTATGGTATACATGGGAGGAGTTTAAGGCCTACACAAGGGAGAAGTTTATGGCATACATGGGAGAAGTTTATGGTATACAAGGGAGAAGTTTATGGCATACATGGGAGATGTTTATGGTATACAAGGGAGAAGTTTATGGCATACATGGGAGAAGTTTATGGCATACATGGTAGAAGTTTATGGTATACAAGGGAGAAGTTTATGGCATACATGGGAGAAGTTTATGGTATACAAGGGAGAAGTTTATGGCATACATGGGAGATGTTTATGGCATACATGGGAGAAGTTTATGGCATACAAGGGAGAAGTTTATGGCATACATGGGAGATGTTTATGGTATACAAGGGAGAAATTTATGGCATACAAGGGAGATGTTTATGGCATACAAGGGAGAAGTTTATGGCATACAAGAGAGAAGTTTATGGCATACATGGGAGACGTTTATGGCCTACATGGGGAGAAGTTTATGGCATACATGGGAGAAGTTTATGGTATACAAGGGAGAAGTTTATGGCATACATCGGAGAAGTTTATGGTATACAAGGGAGAAGTTTATGGCATACATGGGAGAAATTTATGGCATACATGGGAGATGTTTATGGCATACAAGGGAGAAGTTTATGGCATACATGGGAGATATTTAAAATATTCTCCATGACACCAAAATATGGAAAAATGTGGGAGCTCATGTATCTATATACTAGATAATCTCCCTTGTTTCTTCAGACAGCAGTAGGTGCTGATCATGTGATCGTCGTGACAACCGAGAGTCAGGTATTCACCTGGGGTGAGGGGTCAATGGGACAATTAGGACATGGAGACACCGTGTCCCTGACGAAACCAAAACCAGTGGAGGCCCTGACAGGCAAATCCATTACAAGGTATGTCGGAGGTCCCTGACGAAACCAAAACCAGTGGAGGCCCTGACAGGCAAATCCATTATAAGGTATGGCGGAGGTCCCTGACGAAACCAAAACCAGTGGAGGTCCTGACAGGCAAATCTATTACAAGGTATGTCGGAGGCCCCTGACAGGCAAATCCATTACAATGTATGTCGGAGATCCCTGACGAAACCAAAACCAATGGAGGCCCTGACAGGCAAATCCATTACAAGGTATGTCGGAGGTCCCTGACGAAACCAAAACCAGTGGAGGCCCCTGACAGGCAAATCCATTACAAGGTATGTCGGAGGTCCCTGACGAAACCAAAACCAGTGGAGGCCCTGACAGGCAAATCCATTACAAGGTATTTCGGAGGTCCCTGACGAAACCAAAACCAGTGGAGGCCCCTGACAGGCAAATCCATTACAAGGTATGTCGGAGGTCCCTGACGAAACCAAAACCAGTGGAGGCCCTGACAGGCAAATCCATTACAAGGTATGTCGGAGGCCCCTGACAGGCAAATATATTACAAGGTATTTCGGAGGTCCCTGACGAAATCAAAACCAGTGGAGGCCCTGACAGGCAAATCCATTACAAGGTATTTCCGAGGCCCCTGACGAAACCAAAACCAGTGGCGGCCCCTGACAGGCAAATCCATTACAAGCTATTTCGGAGGTCCCTGACGAAACCAAAACCAGTGGAGGCCCTGACAGGCAAATCCATTACAAGGTATGTCGGAGGTCCCTGACGAAACCAAAACCAGTGGAGGCCCTGACAGGCAAATCCATTACAAGGTATGTCGGAGGTCCCTGACGAAACCAAACCCAGTGGCGGCCCCTGACAGGCAAATCCATTACAAGCTATTTCAGAGGTCCCTGACGAAACCAAAACCAGTGGAGGCCCTGACAGGCAAATCCATTACAAGGTATGTCGGAGGTCCCTGACGAAACCAAAACCAGTGGAGGCCCTGACAGGCAAATCCATTACAAGGTATGTCGGAGATCCCTGACGAAACCAAACCCAGTGGAGGCCCTGACAGGCAAATCCATTACAAGGTATGTCGGAGGTCCCTGACGAAACCAAAACCAGTGGAGGCCCTGACAGGCAAATCCATTACAAGGTATTTCGGAGGTCCCTGACGAAACCAAAACCAGTGGAGGCCCTGACAGGCAAATCCATTACAAGGTATTTCGGAGGCCCCTGACAGGCAAATCCATTACAAGGTATTTCGGAGGCCCCTGACAGGCAAATATATTACAAGGTATTTCGGAGGCCCCTGACAGGCAAATATATTACAAGGTATGTCGGAGGCCCTGACAGGCAAATCCATTACAAGATATGTCGGAGGCCCTGACAGGCAAATCCATTACAAGGTATTTCGGAGGCCCTGACAGGCAAATATATTACAAGGTATGTCGGAGGCCCTGACAGGCAAATCCATTACAAGGTATGTCAGAGGCCCTGACAGGCAAATCCATTACAAGGTATGTCGGAGGCCCTGACAGGCAAATCCATTACAAGGTATTTCGGAGGCCCTGACGGGCAAATCCATTACAAGGTATGTCGGAGGCTCTGACGGGCAAATCCATTACAAGGTATGTCGGAGGCTCTGACAGGCAAATCCATTACAAGGTATGTCGGAGGCCCTGACAGGCAAATCCATTACAATGTATGTCAGAGATCCCGGACAGGCAAATTCAATAAGCAGAACCCCTCTAAACCATACCCAATCTAGCCACTAAAGCTGGATCCCATACAAACCAAAACCCCTCTGAACCAGTCCCAACCCCTCTGAACCAGTCCCAACCCCTCTGAACCAGTCCCAACCCCTCTGAACCAGTCCCAAACCCTCTGAACCAGTCCCAACCCCTCTGAACCAGTCCCAACCCCTCTGAACCAGTCCCAACCCCTCTGAACCAGTCCCAACCCCTCTGAACCAGTCCCAACCCCTCTGAACCAGTCCCAACCCCTCTGAACTAGTCCCAACCCCTCTGAACCAGTCCCAACCCCTCTGAATCAGTCCCAACCCCTCTGAACTAGTCCCAACCCCTCTGAACCAGTCCCAACCCCTCTGAACTAGTCCCAACCCCTCTGAACTAGTCCCAACCCCTCTGAACCAGTCCCAACCCCTCTGAACAAGTCCCAACCCCTCTGAACCAGAACCCCTCTAAACCAGTCCCAACCCCTCTGAACCAGTCCCAACCCCTCTGAACCGGAACCCCTCTGAACCGGAACCCCTCTGAACCAGAACCCCTCTGAACCAGAACCCCTCTGAACCAGAACCCCTCTGAACCAGAACCCCTCTGAACCAGTCTAGGTACCAGTATTTGGCTTAAACAATCTAGGTACCAGTATTTGGCTTAAACAATCTAGGTACTGGTATTTGGCTTAAACAATCTAGGAACTGGTATTTGGCTTAAACAATCTAGATACCGGTATTTGGCTTAAACAATCTAGGTAATAGTATTTGGCTTAAACAATCTAGGAACTGGTATTTGGCTTAAACAATCTAGGTACCAGTATTTGGCTTAAACAATCTAGGTACTGGTATTTGGCTTAAACAATCTAGGAACTGGTATTTGGCTTAAACAATCTAGGTACTGGTATTTGGCTTAAACAATCTAGGAACTGGTATTTGGCTTAAACAATCTAGGAACTGGTATTTGGCTTAAACAATCTAGGTACTGGTATTTGGCTTAAACAATCTAGGTACCAGTATGTGGCTTAAACAATCTAGGTACCAGTATTTGGCTTAAACAATCTAGGTACCAGTATTTGGCTTAAACAATCTAGGAACTGGTATTTGGCTTAAACAATCTAGGAACTGGTATTTGGCTTAAACAATCTAGGTACTGGTATTTGGCTTAAACAATCTAGGAACTGGTATTTGGCGTAAACAATATAGGTACTGGTATTTGGCTTAAACAATCTAGGTACTGGTATTTGGCTTAAACAATCTAGGAACTGGTATTTGGCTTAAACAATCTAGATACCGGTATTTGGCTTAAACAATCTAGATACCAGTATTTGGCTTAAACAATCTAGGTACTGGTATTTGGCTTAAACAATCTAGGAACTGGTATTTGGCTTAAACAATCTAGGTACTGGTATTTGGCTTAAACAATCTAGGAACTGGTATTTGGCTTAAACAATCTAGGTACTGGTATTTGGCTTAAACAATCTAGGAACTGGTATTTGGCTTAAACAATCTAGGAACTGGTATTTGGCTTAAACAATCTAGGTACTGGTATTTGGCTTAAACAATCTAGGAACTGGTATTTGGCTTAAACAATCTAGGTACCAGTATTTGGCTTAAACAATCTAGGTACTGGTATTTGGCTTAAACAATCTAGGAACTGGTATTTGGCTTAAACAATCTAGGTACCAGTATTTGGCTTAAACAATCTAGGTTACTGGTATTTGGCTTAAACAATCTAGGTACTGGTATTTGGCTTAAACAATCTAGGTACTGGTATTTGGCTTAAACAATCTAGGAACTGGTATTTGGCTTAAACAATCTAGGTACCAGTATTTGGCTTAAACAATCTAGGTACTGGTATTTGACTTAAACAATCTAGGAACTGGTATTTGGCTTAAACAATCTAGGAACTGGTATTTGGCTTAAACAATCTAGGTACTGGTATTTGGCTTAAACAATCTAGGAACTGGTATTTGGCTTAAACAATCTAGGTACTGGTATTTGGCTTAAACAATCTAGGAACTGGTGTTTGGCTTAAACAATCTAGGTACCAGTATTTGGCTTAAACAATCTAGGTACCAGTATTTGGCTTAAACAATCTAGGTACTGGTATTTGGCTTAAACAATCTAGGAACTGGTATTTGGCTTAAACAATCTAGGAACTGGTATTTGGCTTAAACAATCTAGGTACTGGTATTTGGCTTAAACAATCTAGGTACCAGTATTTGGCTTAAACAATCTAGGTACTGGTATTTGGCTTAAACAATCTAGGAACTGGTATTTGGCTTAAACAATCTAGATACCAGTATTTGGCTTAAACAATCTAGGAACTGGTATTTGGCTTAAACAATATAGATACCAGTATTTGGCTTAAACAATCTAGGAACTGGTATTTGGCTTAAACAATCTAGGTACTGGTATTTGGCTTAAACAATCTAGGAACTGGTATTTGGCTTAAACAATCTAGGAACTGGTATTTGGCTTAAACAATCTAGGTACCAGTATTTGGCTTAAACAATCTAGGTACCAGTATTTGGCTTAAACAATCTAGGAACTGGTATTTGGCTTAAACAATCTAGGAACTGGTATTTGGCTTAAACAATTTAGATACCGGTATTTGGCTTAAACAATCTAGGTACCAGTATTTGGCTTAAACAATCTAGCTACCAGTATTTGGCTTAAACAATCTAGGAACTGGTATTTGGCTTAAACAATCTAGATACCAGTATTTGGCTTAAACAATCTGGGAACTGGTATTTGGCTTAAACAATCTAGGAACTGGTATTTGGCTTAAACAATCTAGATACCAGTATTTGGCTTAAACAATCTAGGAACTGGTATTTGGCTTAAACAATATTAATTGCATAAATCACATATAGCATAAACATACATAATGCAAAGGATCAAGTTTGAAGCTAAAAATAGCTTTATAAAACTTTCCATTATATCCATTTTTCTGTTGGTTTTATGTCTAAATTATATTCTTATGCCAACAAATGAGATATATTAGAAATAGCTTGTAGACATTATAGACATAAATATTATATGCGCATGGATATCAATCCATCTTATGTCCATTCTTTTATCCATTTGCTTATTGTTTGTACGAATTTATTTTATCTCCATTGCGAAACAAGTTCTTGCCAATTATTATCTTAATCACTCTCGAGACCTCATTCCTTATGGAATCCGTCGCCATAAAGGCGAGAGAAGAGGCAATGTGGAATTTAAATGCCTTGCCTAAGTGCACAATCGTAACGGCACAGCTGGGTGCGAACTACGTGCTGTCCGATTAGCGCAGTGGTTAGCGCGCTCGCTTCTCACCAATGCGACCCGGGTTCGATCCTCGGATCGGGAAGTATGTGAGATGGTACGATGGTCGCCAGATCGGACAGGTGGGTTTTCTCCGGGTACTCCGGTTTCCTCCCACACGAATGCTCACATTTAAGCTTTCATCTGAGCCAACGAGAGTGATTAATATATGTTGTTAAAACTTGCTTCGCAATCGTTGTAAAATAAATAAAGTAAAAAAAAAAAACTATGTGCCTTTCGCATCTGAAGCGAACACACTATTACTGCGCTATCGTTACTTCCAATAGACATTAAATTTGCTTCTGTACTTGCCAATACGTGCGTAACTATGCTGTATGAATGTGTGTATGGTAGTGATGAGTTCTTGGCAGGAGAAAGTTAGAGAGCGAGAGCATATGAGATTTTATAAAACAATTCTATGTCAATTTCTTATCAAATATTAAATGTTTAGATTATGTACTTGTAAATGCATTTACTAATGTGAAAAGTATTAGTGGAAGTCGTGATAGCGCAGTGTATGCGCGTTCGCTTCAGGTGCGAAAGGTCCGGAGTTTGAGCCCCGCTGGAGTCGTTACGATTGTGCCCTTAGGCAAGGCATTTAATTTCCACGTTGCCTCTTCTCTCCCCCTCGTGGCGATATATTCCATCAGAAATGAAGTCTCAAGAGTGATTTATATAAGTTGTAATAGCTTGTTTCGCAATCGAGCTAAATGAATACAGAAACAGGATTAGAATGGAAGACAGAGTCTTATATAATTCTTCTCCTCATTGTGTCCGTCCTTAGGCAAGGCATTCAATTTCCACGTTGCCTCTTCTCTCCCCCTCGTGGCGATATATTCCATCAGGAATGAAGTCTCAAGAGTGATTAATATAAGTTGTAATAGCTTGTTTCACAATCGAGCTAAAATAAATTTGTATAAACTAAATGCATTTGAAATGTAAATAAACAAAAAATTAAAAAAATCCGATTTCCTTAACCCTTTCAACACCGCAGACCTCTAAATAGGCTTACAAAAAGTGTAGATCCAGATGAGCCGGCTCGTGATGAGCCGTCTCATCAGGATCTGCACTTTTTGCCAGTGATATGACTATTTTTAGACATAATTACCCATTTTGATAAATGAACTTGTCCAAATGTGATTTTCTGATTCATTTATTGGTTTATGAATATCATGGACCAATCCATGTGAGTTACTTGGTGTTGAATGGGTTAACCATAGTTACCAATTAAATACAAGACTCACGATTCTATTCTGCACACTATGTTCCTCTATAGCGGCCAGGTAATGTTAATCAAGTATTGGCTAGCAATTAACATACACACGTGTCTCAGCAGTTCAACTTGCTATAGGTAATATCTCGCACTCTATGAAAACACATCTAAGCCGAAAACCAATCTAAACTGAAAACCCATCTAAACCGAAAACCATCTAAACCGAAAACCCATCTAAACCGAAAACCATCTAAACCGAAAACCATCTAAACCAAAAACCCATATACACCGGAAACCCATCTAAACCGAAAAACCCATCTAACCCGAAAACCCATCTAACCCGAAAACACATCTAAACCAAAAACTCATCTAAACCGAAAACCCATCTAAACTGAAAACCCATCTAAACCGAAAACACATCTAAACCGAAAAACCCATCTAAACCAAAAACCCATTTAACCAAGTACACCTCTACACTGATAACACCTCTAAGCCGAAAATGTCTTAAGATCAGAAAGACCTCTAAGCTTATAAGCTAATAACACCTGAACCCAAAACACTAATAAAACCCAAAACACTAAACTGAAAACATCTTAGAACTAAACCTTTCTTTTGGTGTGTGTGTGATGTTTGGTTTACTTAGGTTCGGTTTCACTGTACAGCCACTGATAAAATAAAGGCTTTCATTTTTCAGGGCCTGCTGTGGAGTTGGATTTAGTGTATTTGCCAGTGACCGAGGCATTGTGTTAACATGTGGGGATGGAGGTAGCGGGTGCCTAGGGCACTCAGACTGGAGCCCTGTATACCGACCTAGACTCATTGAATCTCTACTTAGGTATGTGTCACCCAGTTTTCTATGAAAAATTTGTGTGAGAATTAGTAAAATATTTCTGGTTTTAAAGATGGCCATGAAAGCAGCGGCCATCTTGAAAATATATTTTTGTATAAACTATATTTATTTTAAAACAAGCTTTTATTATTACAGGGTTCATTCTAGGTCAGAATTTTTGGGAGAAGTGAGAAAGCGCGTGATCGCTTCCTTAAATGGTGTTCTTTAATATACTTCTGCAAAATAGGGTTAAAATGTGTTTTATAATGGGCCAAACAAAATTTTGTTTGAAAATCGTAAAAAAACAAAATATAATAAAAAAATTAGGGAGAGGTGGGGCCCCCAGAGGGCGAAGTCAGGGTCCATTGGGCTGATCCCTGGGCTTTAACAACTTCTGATAATTGTATCACTCTCTCGTTGGCATGTGGGTCGAAAGTCACGAAACTGGAGTACCCGGATAAAACCCACCACCTGTCCAATCTGGCGACCACCGAGGATCGAACCCGGGTGAGAAGCGAGTGTGCCAACCACTGTGCCAGGAATGTGCATAATACATTTTTTTAGAGGGTGATGTGGGCGAAATTGTCACCCTAGGGACCCTGACTTCGCCCTTTGGGGGCCCCACTTCTCCCTAAAATAAAATATATATTTTGGTGTTTACTATTTTCAAACAAAATTGTGTCTAGTAAGATACACTGGCCCATTATAAAGCACTCCTTCTATTCAAATGTTGTATTTAATGGTTGTACTGTGCATTTTAACCCTATTTTGCAGAAGTATATTAAAGAACACCATTTAAGGAAGCGATCATGCGCTTTCTCACTTCTCCCAAATATTCTGACCTAGAATGAACCCTGTTTCCAGTAAAACATAGAACAGTGGAATAACACATTTTATTTCTCACTGCTTAACATAGTGTGGTACCTAGCCGCTGTAGGTTGATATGTTGTCAATGTTTTCGGACTCAAGCTGTCAGTGACGTCATTTATAACGCCATTTATGGTCGTCAAAACACGACATTCTAATGCCATTTAGTGCACAGTTGCATCGTTTTCTATCATAAAAACACTTGTCAGCCTAAAATCAAATGAATAATTGCTTATGTAAACGAGCTCGTGATGATGCTTTCCATGTTCATTCGGTGAAATATAATTTGATCATACACTGAAACAAAGAAATATCCCCTTATTATCGTTTGTTGTAATTTGGTTGTGAATGGGTCGGAGTAGTAATATATTATCAAGTACAGATTATCTTGCATTGATTTGATCGTTTTAGAGATGAAAATAAGACTCAGTGACGTCATATATGACGCCTTTTATGTTGACATTTAATGTCGACTAAACACGACGTTCTAGCGCCATCTAGTGCACAATTGCATGTTTTTAGATCATAAAACCACTTTTATAAAATAAAAATATTTGTTTGTTTAAGTGAATGATCGAATAATATTTCACGAATGAACATAGAAAGCTATCACTCGTGGCTAATTCTTTTGATCATACTGTAAGGTGAATACTATGCGCGAATACTAATGACAATACGATTGTGTGAGCTTTACTGTGGAAACTGTTAAATCAAATATGAAATACGAACTAACAATATATGACCAAATAAGGTCGCTTCATTAGTGTATCCTTTAGACATCCTTCCGTGCTTCTGGATCGTACATTTACCGAGAGACGAACATCTTATCCAATATTTGTCATCTGGACAGGTGCTTACATACCCTAATCACAGAAACTGGATATCAATTGTTAATCATGCCTTTGTAGTAATCATTCATTCATATATTACCTGTAATTAATCTTACGTCTTTATAACTTCTTAGTATTAATTTTTACGTAATGCATATACTTATATAGAATTTTATTTCATACACTCGACAATAAACATAACTTTAATGCGCGCTACATGACCTTAGATGTCGATGCGCCGTAAAACACCATTCATTCATTCATTACAGAAACTGGCTTGTATTTGCACATCGGTATTTCGCGGAAGGTATTTAACAACACCTAGTGACTATAAACCTGTTGATCATTCTATCTGTTCAATGATCTATTCCGTTCTGATGGCAGCTCCTTTGATGATTGGAGAGTAAACGGATCTACATTTTGAATGGCTTGTGGAACTAATCGCTGAACTGTTGTTGTAATGGAGCACGTGGATTGGTGAACGGATTTTTATACAGTTATGATTGGCTAATAGAGACATACCTACAGGGTGAAACGGAATTCATACCCCCAAAGTCTATATATAGGAGGACAAAAACTTATTCGAGCTTCCAAAATATCAGTTCTCAGATTTAACAACAAAGACATAAATCCGCTAAAGATTCTATATAAATGGGAAATTCGTAAATCCATTCTGTCAATAAATTGAATAATATTAAAAGAAGTGTTGAAATGTCTATCATTGTTTTTCGTTTGCGTTCCCGTCCTTGTATGCAAAGGCCGTAGGTAACAATACACTGAAACAAACAATAGAGGATAGTTGTCTATGTTAGTGTAAGATAGGATTTTATTTCATCCAGTGATCCCCGAAATGGCATTACAAATTCAGTCAGCGACCATAACCACTCGACCACAGAGGCGAACAGGGTGATGATGTGTGTGTTTTACATTTATTTATCGTCGCTACCGGTTGCCCATATGAGCGACGCCTCCTGGAGAGATTAGTCATTTTTGATTTTTGGAGGATAGTGCAATGATACAGAAAGAGACCCATTCCAGAGTCTCCTCTGGGTATTTTACGTGCACAGTGTAAAGCACCGACACGAGACCTCGGTTTAAAGTCCCACCTGAAAGAATGTTAATTTTATTAGGGTCAGACGGGGGATCGAACCTGAGATCCCTGGATTAATAGTCCAGCATGTTACCACTGGACTACAGATCCGTCTGTGAAGGGTGAAGATGAAATGTAGTAAATAATTTATAATCATCTTATATTGGATGTAATAACAGTGGCTTGCGGTCCCTCCCATGTTGGTATGCCCAGCAGTGAGGGGGAGATATTTCCCTTCCCTCCCATGTTGGTATGCCCAGCAGTGAGGGGGAGATATTGCCCTTCCTTTCCATGTTGGTATGCCCAGCAGTGAGGGAGAGATATTTCCCTTCCCTCCCATGTTGGTGTGCCCAGCAGTGAGGGGGATATTTCCCTTCCCTCCCATGTTGGTATGCCCAGCAGTGAGGGAGAGATATTTCCCTTCCCTCCCATGTTGGTGTGCCCAGCAGTGAGGGGGATATTTCCCTTCCCTCCCATGTTGGTATGCCCAGCAGTGAGGGGGATATTTCCCTTCCCTCCATGTTGGTATGCCCAGCAGTGAGGGGGATATTTCCCTTCCCTCCATGTTGGTATGCCCAGTAGTGAGGGGAGATATTTCCCTTCCCTCCCATGTTGGTATGTCCAGTAGTGAGGGAGAGATATTTCCCTTCCCTCCCATGTTGGTATGCCCAGCAGTGAGGGAGAGATATTTCCCTTCCCTCCCATGTTGGTATGCCCAGCAGTGAGGGGGAGATATTTCCTTCCCTCCCATGTTGGTATGCCCTGCTGTGAGGGAGAGATTTCCCTTCCCTCCCATGTTGGTATGCCCAGCAGTGAGGGAGAGATATTTCCCTTCCCTCCCATGTTGGTGTGCCCAGCAGTGAGGGGGTATTTCCCCTTCCTCCCATGTTGGTATGCCCAGCAGTGAGGGAGAGATATTTCCCTTCCCTCCCATGTTGGTGTGCCCAGCAGTGAGGGGGTATTTCCCTTCCCTCCCATGTTGGTATGCCCAGCAGTGAGGGGGATATTTCCCTTCCCTCCCATGTTGGTATGCCCAGCAGTGAGGGGGATATTTCCCTTCCCTCCCATGTTGGTATGCCCAGTAGTGAGGGGGAGATATTTCCCTTCCCTCCCATGTTGGTATGTCCAGTAGTGAGGGAGAGATATTTCCCTTCCCTCCCATGTTGGTATGCCCAGCAGTGAGGGAGAGATATTTCCCTTCCCTCCCATGTTGGTATGCCCAGCAGTGAGGGGGAGATATTTCCCTTCCCTCCCATGTTGGTATGCCCTGCTGTGAGGGAGAGATTTCCCTTCCCTCCCATGTTGGTATGCCCAGCAGTGAGGGAGAGATATTTCCCTTCCCTCCCATGTTGGTATGCCCAGCAGTGAGGGGAGATATTTCCCTTCCCTCCCATGTTGGTATGCCCAGCAGTGAGGGGAGATATTGCCCTTCCTTTCCATGTTGGTATGCCCAGCAGTGAGGGTGAGATATTTCCCTTCCCTCCCATGTTGGTGTGCCAGCAGTGAGGGGGATATTTCCCTTCCCTCCCATGTTGGTATGCCAGCAGTGAGGGGGATATTTCCCTTCCCTCCCATGTTGGTATGCCCAGTAGTGAGGGGGAGATATTTCCCTTCCTCCCATGTTGGTATGTCCAGTAGTGAGGAGAGATATTTCCCTTCCCTCCCATGTGGTATGCCCAGCAGTGAGGGAGAGATAGTTCCCTTCCCTCCCTGTTGGTATGCCCAGCAGGAGGGGGAGATATTTCCCTTCCCTCCCATGTTGGTATGCCCTGCTGTGAGGGAGATATTTCCCTTCCCTCCCATGTTGGTATGCCCAGCAGTGAGGAGAGATATTTCCTTCCCCCCATGTTGGTATGCCCTGTAGTGAGGGAGAGATATTTCCCTCCCATGTTGGTATGTCCAGCAGTGAGAGGGAGATATTTCCCTTCCCTCCCATGTTGGTATGCCCTGTAGTGAGGGAGAGATATATTTCCCTTCCCTCCCATGTTGGTATGCCCTGTAGTGAGGGAGAGATATTTCCCTCCCATGTTGGTATGTCCAGCAGTGAGAGGGAGATATTTCCCTGGGGGTGGGGACAAGGCACTGATCAGTACATGTATGTCTTGTATTACAGTGTCGATGTAATATCGGTGGCTTGCGGTCCCTCCCACGTCGTTGTCGTTGGCAGCGAGGGGGAGATATTTGCATGGGGACAGGGAGCCGGTGGGAGACTTGGACTTGGAAATGAAGAGAACCAGTAAGTGAGACCACAGGTTGGAGTTGAATAATACTGTTTATATAATGCTTTTTAATGAAATATAGAAATTTTAATTCAAACAGGAAATAAACATTTTATTTAATGCCTTTTAATGAAATATAGATTTTTTAAATTTAAACAGGAAATAAACATTTTATATAATGCTTTCCAATGAAATATAGACATTTGAATTTAAACAGGAAATAAACATTTTATATAATGCTTTCCAATGAAATATAGACATTTTAATTTAAACAGGAAATAAACATTTTATATAATGCTTTCCAATGAAATATAGAAATTTATCAGTGCAATAAAATGTTTTATTTCACTGGTTCAAAGCAGTAGAATAGCACATTTATTTCTCCCTGGTTTGCACGTGTGGTACCTAGCCGCTGCATGTTGAAATGTCTGCTCTGTGTTGTTTTTATTCTAGCTGTCCGAGATGTCTACAGTGAACCACAAGATGATACTTTTGTTACTGTGGAACATTGTCGCTGTGTTGTTTTTATTCTAGCTTTCAGAGATGTCTACAGTGAACCACAAGTTGATACTTTTGTTACTGTGGAACATTGTCGCTGTGTTGTTTTTATTCTAGCTTTCAGAGATGTCTACAGTGAACCACAAGGTGATACTTCATTTACAGTGGAACATTGTCGATGTGTTGTTTTTATTCTAGCTGTCAGCCGATGAAGGTGTCTATATCGGATCCGGAGTTGATACGTGAAGTGTTCTGTGGGTACGATGGTACAATGTTTCTGACGGACGAGCGGATGCGTGTGTTTGCCTGCGGAAGTAACACTGAAAATAAACTGGGGCTGAACCAAAGACAGGGAATTTTAGGGGCCATGAAGAATATCTTTATAAGAGTCAGTAACAGTCTCTTACTTTTTAACCCGCCTCCTTGTTTGAGTATGTTACATGTATCCTGATAAATAAAGTTGTGTCCGCCTCCGTGGTCATGGGTTCGAGCCCCACTCAGCCTGTGTGTCTTTATATGAAAAAGTTGGCAGTTTCTTACGGAGGTTGGTGCACCAAGTACTGGTTAACCGCTGGAGCCTGTCCAGGAAAGGTGTTAGGTTAACTGCACGTCACTCAAATGGCCAACGTGTAGCGACGTTAAATAAAAAATTTAAAAAAACTTACTCTTAAATCAATTTTATAATTCATTAATTTGTTCAGAATATTTGTAGTCTAAAAAAACATACAGTGAAACTCCTCAAAACTGCAACCCCTCTAAACTGGACTTCCCTCCAAAACCGAATAAATTTCTTTGTCCAGATTTTTTCCTTCTTTGTTCATTGTAAAAAATCCCTCTATAAACTGGAACCCCTCTTTTCCGAATATCAAACAGATATTTTATAAAATCTGTGCATTTTCAAATGTAATTTACCCCTATAAACCAATTAGCATGCATTTTCAAATGTAATTTACCCCTGTAAACCAATCAGCATGCATTTTCAAATGTAATTTACCCCTGTAAACCAATCAGCATGCATTTTCAAATGTAATTTACCCATATAAACCAATCAGCATGCATTTTCAAATGTAATTTAACCCTGTAAACCAATCAGCATGCATTTTCAAATGTAATTTAACCCTGTAAACCAATCAGCATGCATTTTCAAATGTAATTTAACCCTGTAAACCAATCAGCATGCATTTTCAAATGTAATTTACCCCTGTAAACCAATCCGCATGCATTTTCACATGGTTTGCCGGCGGCGTTGACTGCCAGAGCTCGCCCACATGGTTTGCCGGCGGCATTGACTGCCAGGGCTCTCCCACATGGTTTGCCAGCGGCGTTAACTACCAGGATTGCCCACATGGTTTACCGGCGGCATTGACTGCCAGGGCTCGCCCACATTGTGGGCAAATAATCTCATTCATCATCACTTAACATGTGCTTATATGGATGTCTAGGGTATATTCTAGAGTGTAAAAAGGGCATGATGGGTCAGAAAATGGCATGGTGGGTCAGAAAAGGGCATTGTGGGTCAGAAAATGGCATGGTGGGTCAGAAAAGGGCATTGTGGGTCAGAAAAGGGGCAGAGTGGGTCAAAAAAGAGGCAGTGTGCATTTTAAGCCATGATGAGGTGCGGGACAGGGTATATTGGGGTTAGCCCCTAGAACATTTTGCTAAGAACAATGATTAATCAAAGAGGCAGTAAGGCATATTGGACAATGAGTTCTATATTTTATCTTGTTATTTTATATTGTCTGCTCGCCATAAGACACCTGTTGAGGCCTCTATAAAATAAAGTTTAAAAAGGGTGGGGCTATCGAGAAGTAGGATAATTTAAAAAAAGGCAAGAAAAACTCTAGGAGCTCATTCTAGGTAAGAATTTGTGAGAGAAGTGAGAATGCATCCAATAACAATGTAGTAGCCAAACCAATGTTCATAAACCCTTTCCCTCATATAAGCATCTCTTGACGCCATTACCAATACGACATACATTGACAATGTAGTAGCCAAACCAATGTTCATAAACCCTTTCCCTCATATAAGCATCTCTTGACGCCATTACCAATACGACATACATTGACAATGTAGTAGCCAAACCAATGTTCATAAACCCTTTCCCTCATAAAGCATCTCTTGACGCCATTACCAATACGACATACATTGACAATGTAGTAGCCAAACCAATGTTCATAAACCCTTTCCCTCATATAAGCATCTCTTGACGCCATTACCAATACGACATACATTGACAATGTAGTAGCCAAACCAATGTTCATAAACCCTTTCCCTCATATAAGCATCTCTTGACGCCATTACCAATACGACATACATTGACAATGTAGTAGCCAAACCAATGTTCATAAACCCTTTCCCTCATATAAGCATCTCTTGACGCCATTACCAATACGACATACATTGACAATGTAGTAGCCAAACCAATGTTCATAAACCCTTTCCCTCATATAAGCATCTCTTGACGCCATTACCAATACGACATACATTGACAATGTAGTAGCCAAACCAATGTTCATAAACCCTTTCCCTCATAAAGCATCTCTTGACGCCATTACCAATACGACATACATTGACAATGTAGTAGCCAAACCAATGTTCATAAACCCTTTCCCTCATATAAGCATCTCTTGACGCCATTACCAATACGACATACATTGACAATGTAGTAGCCAAACCAATGTTCATAAACCCTTTCCCTCATATAAGCATCTCTTGACGCCATTACCAATACGACATACATTGACAATGTAGTAGCCAAACCAATGTTCATAAACCCTTTCCCTCATAGAAGCACCTCTTGACGCCATTACCAATACGACATACATTGACAATGTAGTAGCCAAACCAATGTTCATAAACCCTTTCCCTCATAGAAGCACCTCTTGACGCCATTACCAATACGACATACATTGACAATGTAGTAGCCAAACCAATGTTCATAACCCTTTCCCTCATAGAAGCACCTCTTGACGCCATTACCAATACGACATACATTGACAATGTAGTAGCCAAACCAATGTTCATAACCCTTTCCCTCATAGAAGCACCTCTTGACGCCATTACCAATACGACATACATTGACAATGTAGTAGCCAAACCAATGTTCATAAACCCTTTCCCTCATAGAAGCATCTCTTGACGCCATTACCAATACGACATACATTGACAATGTAGTAGCCAAACCAATGTTCATTAACATTTCCCTCATAGAAGCACCTCTTGACGCCATTACCAATACGACATACATTGACAATGTAGTAGCCAAACCAATGTTCATAAACCCTTTCCCTCATATAAGCATCTCTTGACGCCATTACCAATACGACATACATTGACAATGTAGTAGCCAAACCAATGTTCATAAACCCTTTCCCTCATATAAGCATCTCTTGACGCCATTACCAATACGACATACATTGACAATGTAGTAGCCAAACCAATGTTCATAAACCCTTTCCCTCATAAGCATCTCTTGACGCCATTACCAATACGACATACATTGACAATGTAGTAGCCAAACCAATGTTCATAAACCCTTTCCCTCATATAAGCATCTCTTGACGCCATTACCAATACGACATACATTGACAATGTAGTAGCCAAACCAATGTTCATAAACCCTTTCCCTCATATAAGCATCTCTTGACGCCATTACCAATATGACATACATTGACAATGTAGTAGCCAAACCAATGTTCATAAACCCTTTCCCTCATATAAGCATCTCTTGACGCCATTACCAATACGACACACATTGACAATGTAGTAGCCAAACCAATGTTCATAAACCCTTTCCCTCATATAAGCATCTCTTGACGCCATTACCAATACGACATACATTGACAATGTAGTAGCCAAACCAATGTTCATTAACACTTTCCCTCATATAAGCATCTCTTGACGCCATTACCAATACGACATACATTGACAATGTAGTAGCCAAACCAATGTTCATTAACACTTTCCCTCATAGAAGCACCTCTTGACGCCATTACCAATACGACATACATTGACAATGTAGTAGCCAAACCAATGTTCATAAACCCTTTCCCTCATATAAGCATCTCTTGACGCCATTACCAATACGACATACATTGACAATGTAGTAGCCAAACCAATGTTCATAAACCCTTTCCCTCATATAAGCATCTCTTGACGCCATTACCAATACGACATACATTGACAATGTAGTAGCCAAACCAATGTTCATAAACCCTTTCCCTCATAGAAGCATCTCTTGACGCCATTACCAATACGACATACATTGACAATGTAGTAGCCAAACCAATGTTCATAAACCCTTTCCCTCATAGAAGCACCTCTTGACGCCATTACCAATACGACATACATTGACAATGTAGTAGCCAAACCAATGTTCATAAACCCTTTCCCTCATATAAGCATCTCTTGACGCCATTACCAATACGACATACATTGACAATGTAGTAGCCAAACCAATGTTCATAAACCCTTTCCCTCATATAAGCATCTCTTGACGCCATTACCAATACGACATACATTGACAATGTAGTAGCCAAACCAATGTTCATTAACACTTTCCCTCATAGAAGCACCTCTTGACGCCATTACCAATACGACATACATTGACAATGTAGTAGCCAAACCAATGTTCATAAACCCTTTCCCTCATATAAGCATCTCTTGACGCCATTACCAATACGACATACATTGACAATGTAGTAGCCAAACCAATGTTCATAAACCCTTTCCCTCATATAAGCATCTCTTGACGCCATTACCAATACGACATACATTGACAATGTAGTAGCCAAACCAATGTTCATTAACACTTTCCCTCATAGAAGCATCTCTTGACGCCATTACCAATACGACATACATTGACAATGTAGTAGCCAAACCAATGTTCATAAACCCTTTCCCTCATAGAAGCACCTCTTGACGCCATTACCAATACGACATACATTGACAATGTAGTAGCCAAACCAATGTTCATTAACACTTTCCCTCATAGAAGCACCTCTTGACGCCATTACCAATACGACATACATTGACAATGTAGTAGCCAAACCAATGTTCATAAACCCTTTCCCTCATATAAGCATCTCTTGACGCCATTACCAATACGACATACATTGACAATGTAGTAGCCAAACCAATGTTCATTAACACTTTCCCTCATAGAAGCATCTCTTGACGCCATTACCAATACGACATACATTGACAATGTAGTAGCCAAACCAATGTTCATAAACCCTTTCCCTCATAGAAGCACCTCTTGACGCCATTACCAATACGACATACATTGACAATGTAGTAGCCAAACCAATGTTCATTAACACTTTCCCTCATAGAAGCACCTCTTGACGCCATTACCAATACGACATACATTGACAATGTAGTAGCCAAACCAATGTTCATAAACCCTTTCCCTCATATAAGCACCTCTTGACGCCATTACCAATACGACATACATTGAAAATGTAGTAGCCAAACCAATGTTCATAACCCTTTCCCTCATAGAAGCACCTCTTGACGCCATTACCAATACGACATACATTGACAATGTAGTAGCCAACCAATGTTCATTAACACTTTCCCTCATAGAAGCACCTCTTGACGCCATTACCAATACGACATACATTGACAATGTAGTAGCCAAACCAATGTTCATAAACCCTTTCCCTCATATAAGCACCTCTTGACGCCATTACCAATACGACATACATTGACAATGTAGTAGCCAAACCAATGTTCATAAACCCTTTCCCTCATATAAGCATCTCTTGACGCCATTACCAATACGACATACATTGACAATGTAGTAGCCAAACCAATGTTCATAAACCCTTTCCCTCATATAAGCATCTCTTGACGCCATTACCAATACGACATACATTGACAATGTAGTAGCCAAACCAATGTTCATAAACCCTTTCCCTCATATAAGCATCTCTTGACGCCATTACCAATACGACATACATTGACAATGTAGTAGCCAAACCA
>CM026388.1:17754931-17793877 GCA_014843695.1 Archivesica marissinica
CATTAACACTTTCCCTCATAGAAGCATCTCTTGATGCATTACCAATACGACATACATTGACAATGTAGTAGCCAAACCAATGTTCATTAACACTTTCCCTCATAGAAGAATCTCTTGAGCGCATATTACCAATACGACATACATTGACAATGTAGTAGCCAAACCAATGTTCATAAACCCTTTCCCTCATAGAAGCATCTCTTGACGCCATTACCAATACGACATACATTGACAATGTAGTAGCCAAACCAATGTTCATTAACACTTTCCCTCATAGAAGCATCTCTTGATGCCATTACCAATACGACATACATTGACAATGTAGTAGCCAAACCAATGTTCATAAACCCTTTCCCTCATAGAAGCACCTATTGACGCCATTACCAATGCTACATACATTGACAATGTAGTAGCCAAACCAATGTTCATAAACCCTTTCCCTCATAGAAGCACCTCTTGATGCCGTTACCAATACGACATACATTGACAATGTAGTAGCCAAACCAATGTTCATAAACCCTTTCCCTCATAGAAGCACCTCTTGACGTCATTACCAATACGACATACATTGACAATGTAGTAGCCAAACCAATGTTCATAAACCCTTTCCCTCATAGAAGCACCTCTTGACGCCATTACCAATACGACATACATTGACAATGTAGTAGCCAAACCAATGTTCATTAACACTTTCCCTCATAGAAGCACCTCTTGACGCCATTACCAATACGACATACATTGACAATGTAGTAGCCAAACCAATGTTCATAAACCCTTTCCCTCATAGAAGCACCTCTTGACGCCATTACCAATACGACATACATTGACAATGTAGTAGCCAAACCAATGTTCATAAACCCTTTCCCTCATAGAAGCACCTCTTGACGTCATTACCAATACGACATACATTGACAATGTAGTAGCCAAACCAATGTTCATAAACCCTTTCCCTCATAGAAGCACCTCTTGATGCCATTACCAATACGACATACATTGACAATGTAGTAGCCAAATCAATGTTCATAATAAAGATCAGAATCTTGTGTAGTCCCAGTAATATCTATGGAGGTGGGATAAATATGGTGACTACTTATCCACTGCATGATAGCTAAATGTCTGTCGTTTGTATAGAGATATTATAGTATATTCGAACACGACCCAGCTAATAACATACATACTTGTAGAGTAAAATCTATCTCGCGTTATTCTGCGATATTACCTACCTTGAACTATGCTGTGCGCGCACCGTGTTTTGGCTATTCCTTATACAATGCTTGTAAAGTTTTATGAATGAAAGTCACGTGATGTTTGTAAAAAATACCGTGGGTATTCACGGAAGTGAGCTATTTTTAGAATCAGATAATCTCTTGTCCGTATTGTTTTTCTGTTAAGTAACGTTTCAGTTACTATTCTGTACAGTTTTATTTGACAAAATAAATAAAATTATTGATCAGTTACAACTTTTGTTCATTTATGCAGTAATCACCCCTTACGCGGGAGGAAATTTCGAAAGCCAAATGCAGCGGCGTTTGAAGAAAATACTCCTTTAAAATTATCAGAAGTAAGTCGTGTTAGAATCGAAATAATAAGTATCAACCGTGGTATATCGCAGAATAACCCTCGTTTGTCGTTCTTATGCGTAGAAATATACCGTAGGCCTGAGTGATATATTTCTATGCATAAGAACTTCAAACTCGGGTTATTCTGCGATATACCACGGTTGATACTTATTATTTCTTAATTAACCTAAATCTCTTTGAAGGAAAAAGTTAATTAGTATTATTTAATTAATTTCAGCAAAATAAGAAACAAAGTGTATAACAGTGTATGTACAAAGTGTATAACAGTGTATGTACAAAGTGTATAACAGTGTATGTACAAAGTGTATAACAGTGTATGTACAAAGTGTATAACATTGTATGTACAAAGTGTATAACAGTGTATGTACAAAGTGTATAACAGTGTATGTACAAAGTGTATAACAGTGTATGTACAAAGTGTATAACAGTGTATGTACAAAGTGTATAACAGTGTATGTACAAAGTGTATAACAGTGTATGTACAAAGTGTATAACAGTGTATGTACAAAGGTATAACAGTGTATGTACAAAGTGTATAACGTGTAGTACAAGTGTATAAAGTGTATGTACAAAGTGTTAACGTGATGTACAAAGTGTATACAGTGTAGTACAAGTGTATAACAGGTAGTACAAAGTGTATAACAGTGTATGTACAAATGTATAACAGTGTGTAAAGTGTATAACAGTGTATGTACAAAGTGTATAACAGTGTATGTACAAAGTGTATAACAGTGTATGTACAAAGTGTATAACAGTGTATGTACAAAGTGTATAACAGTGTATGTACAAAGTGTATAACAGTGTATGTACAAAGTGTATAACAGTGTATGTACAAAGTGTATAACAGTGTATGTACAAAGTGTATAACAGTGTATGTACAAAGTGTATAACAGTGTATGTACAAAGTGTATAACAGTGTATGTACAAAGTGTAACAGTGTATGTACAAAGTGTATAACAGTGTATGTACAAAGTGTATAACAGTGTATGTACAAAGTGTATAACAGTGTATGTACAAAGTGTATAACAGTGTATGTACAAAGTGTATAACAGTGTATGTACAAAGTGTATAACAGTGTATGTACAAAGTGTATAACAGTGTATGTACAAAGTGTATAACAGTGTATGTACAAAGTGTACAACAGTGTATGTACAAAGTGTACAACAGTGTATGTACAAAGTGTACAACAGTGTATGTACAAAGTGTATAACAGTGTATGTACAAAGTGTATAACAGTGTATGTACAAAGTGTATAACAGTGTATGTACAAAGTGTATAACAGTGTATGTACAAAGTGTACAACAGTGTATGTACAAAGTGTACAACAGTGTATGTACAAGTGTAAACAGTGTATGTACAAAGTGTACAACAGTGTATGTACAAAGTGTACAACAGTGTATGTACAAAGTGTACAACAGTGTATGTACAAAGTGTACAACAGTGTATGTACAAAGTGTACAACAGTGTATGTACAAAGTGTACAACAGTGTATGTACAAAGTGTAGTGTTGTGTGTGTGTTGTGTGTTAACAGTGTATGTACAAAGTGTATAACAGTGTATGTACAAAGTGTATAACAGTGTATGTACAAAGTGTATAACAGTGTATGTACAAAGTGTAGTGTTGTGTGTGTGTGTGTGTTGTGTTGTGTGTTGGGTTGTGTTGTTTGTGTGTTAACAGTGTATGTACAAAGTGTATAACAGTGTATGTACAAAGTGTATAACAGTGTATGTACAAAGTGTATAACAGTGTATGTACAAAGTGTATAACAGTGTATGTACAAAGTGTATAACAGTGTATGTACAAAGTGTATAACAGTGTATGTACAAAGTGTATAACAGTGTATGTACAAAGTGTATAACAGTGTATGTACAAAGTGTATAACAGTGTGTGTATGTACAAAGTGTATAACAGTGTATGTACAAAGTGTATAACAGTGTATGTACAAAGTGTATAACAGTGTATGTACAAAGTGTATAACAGTGTATGTACAAAGTGTATAACAGTGTATGTACAAAGTGTATAACAGTGTATGTACAAAGTGTATAACAGTGTATGTACAAAGTGTATAACAGTGTATCTACAAAGTGTATAACAGTGTATGTACAAAGTGTATAACAGTGTATCTACAAAGTGTATAACAGTGTATGTACAAAGTGTATAACAGTGTATGTACAAAGTGTATAACAGTGTATGTACAAAGTGTATAACAGTGTATGTACAAAGTGTATAACAGTGTATGTACAAAGTGTATAGTGTTGTAAGTGTATAACAGTGTATGTACAAAGTGTATAACAGTGTATGTACAAAGTGTATAACAGTGTATGTACAAAGTGTATAACAGTGTATGTACAAAGTGTATAACAGTGTATGTACAAAGTGTATAACAGTGTATGTACAAAGTGTACAACAGTGTATGTACAAAGTGTATAACAGTGTATGTACAAAGTGTACAACAGTGTATGTACAAAGTGTATAACAGTGTATGTACAAAGTGTATAACAGTGTATGTACAAAGTGTATAACAGTGTATGTACAAAGTGTATAACAGTGTATGTACAAAGTGTATAACAGTGTATGTACAAAGTGTACAACAGTGTATGTACAAAGTGTACAACAGTGTATGTACAAAGTGTACAACAGTGTATGTACAAAGTGTACAACAGTGTATGTACAAAGTGTACAACAGTGTATGTACAAAGTGTACAACAGTGTATGTACAAAGTGTACAACAGTGTATGTACAAAGTGTATAACAGTGTATGTACAAAGTGTATAACAGTGTATGTACAAAGACTTCTCCTGTGTGACTATTGCTTACATGCAATTCATTTTATATTCATTTTATTTTCTGTTGATAGACGGAAGTTGAAGGTCAGAAGGTGCCTACGTCGCTACGGTTACGTCAGCGTGTTATTGACATCTCCATGGGTGTTCACCACACGGCGGTTATAGTAGAACCCGGCCACGTGTATACGTTCGGTCGTAACACCGAGGGTCAGCTGGGGATTGATGGGACCAAACCGAACAATGCTCCAGTCCTCGTGAAAACCATGGAGGAGAAATGTATAGTGGTAGGTGTACATCGTCAAAGGTCAAGGTCGCAGGGTTCTCCATTCAAAACCCACTAATAACTAAATATATAGTGGTATGTTTTTATGGTTAACGGTCAAGGTCGCAGGGTTCTCCATTCAAAACCCACTAATAACTAAATGTATAGTGGTATGTTTTTATGGTTAACAGTCAAGGTCGCAGGGCCCTCCATTCAAAACCCACTAATAACTAAATATATAGTGGTAGGTGTACATCGTCAACGGTCAAGGTCGCAGGGCCCTCCATTCAAAACCCACTAATAACTAAATGTATAGTGGTAGATTTTCATCGTCAACGGTCAAGGTCGCAGGGTTCTACATTCAAAACCCACTAATAACTAAATGTATAGTGGTAGATTTTTATGGTTAACGGTCAAGGTCGCAGGGTTCTCCATTCAAAACCCACTAATAACTAAATGTATAGTGGTATGTTTTCATAGTCAACAGTCAAGGTCGCAGGGCCCTCCATTCAAAACCCACTAATAACTAAATATATAGTGGTAGGTGTACATCGTCAACGGTCAAGGTCGCAGGGCCCTCCATTCAAAACCCACTAATAACTAAATGTATTGTGGTAGGTGTACATCGTCAAAGGTCAAGGTCGCAGGGCCCTCTATTTCAAAACCCACTAATAATTAAATGTATAGTGGTAGATTTTCATCGTCAACGGTCAAGGTCGCAGGGTTCTACATTCAAAACCCACTAATAACTAAATGTATAGTGGTAGATTTTCATCGTCAACGGTCAAGGTCGCAGGGTTCTCCATTCAAAACCCACTAATAACTAAATGTATGGTGGTAGATTTTCATCGTCAAAAGTCAAGGTCGCAGGGTTCTACATTCAAAACCCACTAATAACTAAATGTATAGTGGTAGATTTTCATCGTCAACGGTCAAGGTCGCAGGGTTCTCCATTCAAAACCCACTAATAACTAAATGTATAGTGGTAGATTTTCATCGTCAAAAGTCAAGGTCGCAGGGTTCTCCATTCAAAACCCACTAATAACTAAATATATAGTGGTATGTTTTTATGGTTAACGGTCAAGGTCGCAAGGCCCTCCATTCAAAACCCACTAATAACTAAATGTATAGTGGTATGTTTTCATCGTCAACAGTCAAGGTCGCAGGGCCCTCCATTCAAAACCCACTAATAACTAAATATATAGTGGTAGGTGTACATCGTCAACGGTCAAGGTCGCAGGGCCCTCCATTCAAAACCCACTAATAACTAAATGTATAGTGGTAGGTGTACATCGTCAAAGGTCAAGGTCGCAGGGCCCTCTATTTCAAAACCCACTAATAACTAAATGTATAGTGGTAGATTTTCATCGTCAACGGTCAAGGTCGCAGGGCCCTCCATTCAAAACCCACTAATAACTAAATGTATAGTGGTAGATTTTCATCGTCAACGGTCAAGGTCGCAGGGTTCTCCATTCAAAACCCACTAATAACTAAATGTATAGTGGTATGTTTTCATCGTCAATGGTCAAGGTCGCAGGGTTCTCCATTCAAAACCCACTAATAACTAAATGTATAGTGGTAGATTTTCATCGTCAACGGTCAAGGTCGCAGGACCCTCCATTCAAAACCCCATTTTTTGGTTCATATCACAAAGGATATCATTTATGATACACAAAATCAGAGCTCATTCTAGTGAGCGATTTGGGCGAAATAGTCGCCCTAGGGACCCAGACTTCACCTCCTGGGGGCTCCACTTCTCCCTAAAATTTTACAAATGTTTGTCCAGTAAGATGTTACACTGGCATTATAAAGCACTCATATTCAAATGTTGTATTTAATGGTCATACTGTGCATTTTAACCATATTTTGTTGAAATTTATTAAATGCCATTTAACCCTTTCAACACCACAGACCTCTAAATAGGCATTATAAAGCACTCATATTCAAATGTTGTATTTAATGGTCATACTGTGCATTTTAACCATATTTTGTTGAAATTTATTAAATGCCATTTAACCCTTTCAACACCACAGACCTCTAAATAGGCATTATAAAGCACTCATATTCAAATGTTGTATTTAATGGTCATACTGTGCATTTTAACCATATTTTGTTGAAATTTATTAAATGCCATTTAACCCTTTCAACACCACAGACCTTTGTCTAAATAGGCATTATAAAGCACTCATATTCAAATGTTGTATTTAATGGTCATACTGTGCATTTTAACCATATTTTGTTGAAATTTATTAAATGCCATTTAACCCTTTCAACACCACAGACCTCTAAATAGGCATTATAAAGCACTCATATTCAAATGTTGTATTTAATGGTCATACTGTGCATTTTAACCATATTTTGTTGAAATTTATTAAATGCCATTTAACCCTTTCAACACCACAGACCTCTAAATAGGCATTATAAAGCACTCATATTCAATGTTGTATTTAATGGTCATACTGTGCATTTTAACCATATTTTGTTGAAATTTATTAAATGCCATTTAACCCTTTCAACACCACAGACCTCTAAATAGGCATTATAAAGCACTCATATTCAAATGTTGTATTTAATGGTCATACTGTGCATTTTAACCATATTTTGTTGAAATTTATTAAATGCCATTTAACCCTTTCAACACCACAGACCTCTAAATAGGCATTATAAAGCACTCATATTCAAATGTTGTATTTAATGGTCATACTGTGCATTTTAACCATATTTTGTTGAAATTTATTAAATGCCATTTAACCCTTTCAACACCACAGACCTCTAAATAGGCATTATAAAGCACTCATATTCAAATGTTGTATTTAATGGTCATACTGTGCATTTTAACCATATTTTGTTGAAATTTATTAAATGCCATTTAACCCTTTCAACACCACAGACCTCTAAATAGGCATTATAAAGCACTCATATTCAAATGTTGTATTTAATGGTCATACTGTGCATTTTAACCATATTTTGTTGAAATTTATTAAATGCCATTTAACCTTTCAACACCACAGACCTCTAAATAGGCTTACAAAAAGTGTAGATCCAGATGAGCCGGCTCGTAACGAGCCGTCTCATCAGGATCTGCACTTTTTGCCAGTGATATGACTATTTTTAGACATAATTACCCATTTTGATAAATGAACTTGTCCAAATGTGATTTTCTGATTCATTTATTGGTTTATGAATATCATGGACCAGTCCATGTGAGTTACTTGGTGTTGAATGGGTTATGGATGCGATCACTCGATTTGTCACTTCTCCCAAATATTGTGACATAGAATGAACCGTGTAAGAAATCATAAATACAACATGTGTCTGCTAGTACAAGTACAGACAGTCGTGGAAGTCGTGATAGCGCAGTGGATGCGCGTTCGCTTCAGGTGCGAAAAGATCCAGAGTTCGAGCCCGCTGGAGCCGTTATGATTATGCCCTTAGGCAAGGCATTGAAATTCCACGTTGCCTCTTCTCTCTCTCCCTCGTGGCGATGGATTCCATCAGGAATGAGGTCTCGAGAGTGATTAATATAAGTTGAAAGAACTTGTTTCGCAATGGGGCTAAAATAAATTTGTATAAATAAAAAACCAAAAAAAAACAAGTACAGAACTTATACAAATCTTTATAGTTCGATTGCGAAACAAGTTCTTGCAACATATGATGTCGACTAAACACGACGTTCTAGCGCCATTTAGTGCACAGTTGCATGTTTTTAGATCATAAAGCCACTTTTATAAAATAAAAATATTTGTTTGTTTAAGTGAAAGATCGAATAATATTTCACGAATGAACATAGAAAGCTATTCCTATCACTCGTGGCTAGTTCTTTCAACCATACACTGTAACAAACAATAGAGGATAGTTGTCTTTATTAGTGTAAGATTTTATTTCATCGAGATGAAATAAAATCCTATCTTACACTAATAAACACAAATCTTCTTTTTCTTCTATGATTTTGGCTAATATAATAGTTGTTATCAAGTTTAATAGTCCGCCTCCATGGTCGAGTGGTAAAGGTCGCTGACCTGTATACCACTGTAACCTATCATCACTGATGGTCACGGGTTCGAACCCCGCTCAGGCCGTGTCTCATTTATATGAAAAAGTTGGCAGTTTCTTACGGAGGTTGGTGCACCCAAGTACTAGTTAACCGCTGGAGCCTGCCCAGGAAAGGTGTTGTTAAGTAAACTGCCCGCCGGCGATATAGCCCGAAATGGTGCTGATGCAGGCGTAAAACCCGAAATATAACATATCAAATTTAATTGATTTTGTTTTCACTGTTCTCCGAGTGCTCCTGTCTCCTGCCAGACGAGGGACTATGTAGTTATTTGCTTGCATACTGGCCTGTGAGTGTGATTAATATATGTTGTTAAAAACGTGATTTGCAATTATTGTACGCAAATTAAGCAGGACTCATTATAGATGAGAAGTTTTTGGGAAAATTGTAAGTGCGCAATTGTATTATAATGATATTATTTTAAGAAATTTCAACAAAATAGCGTCTTTAACACAATCATTATTACCATTCAATACATTTGAATAGGAAAAATTGTGTATGAAAAAAAAAAATGGATTGTGTACGAAAATTGTAAAAAAAAGAATTGTGTATGAAAATTGTAAAAAAAAATAATTGTGTACGAAAATTGTAAAAAAAAAAAAAAGTTGACAACTCCAGTGGAATTCAGTCAGGGGACAAGTGACAAGTCTGTTTTTTTAGCAGACGGATCTGTAGTCCAATGGTAACACGATTAGCGCAGTGGTTAGCATGATATCTTCTCACCAATGCAACCCGGGTTCGATCCTCGGACCGGGAAGTATGTGAGTTGGTACGGTGGTCGCCAGATCAGACAGGTGGGTTTTCTCTGGGTACTCCGGTTTCCTCCCACACGAATGACCACATTTACACTTTCATCTACGCCAACGAAAGTGATTAATACAAGTTGTTAAAACTTGCTTCGCAATCGTTGTAAAATAAATAAAGTTTAAACTTAATCCAGGGATCGCAGGTTCGATCCCCCGTCTGACCCTAATAAAATTAACAGTCTTTCAGATGTGACGTTAAACCGAGGTCTCGTGTTGGTACTGTACACTGTGCACTTAAAAGAACCAGAGGAGACTCTGGAATGGGTCTCTGTCTGTATCATTGCACTCTCCTCCAAACTCTAAAATGACTAATCTCTTCAGGAGGCGTCGCTCATATAGGCAACCGGTAGCGACGATAAATAAACGTAAAACACACACACAAGTCTCTTTTTTTAATTTTGGTGAAGTCAGAAACTTTGTTCATTAAAGAATGTATATACGCACAATCAAATGTACACATATATAGTACATGTGCAAAGCTGCACAACGGTAATTACAGTAAACATTTTAGAGGTCTAGTATTTTAGAGGTCAAGTATTTTAGAGGTCGAGTATTTTAGAGGTCGAGTATTTTCAAGATTGTATCAAACATCTTGTAAACCAGATTAAAAAAACAAAACAATTTGAAGTCATCCACCGTCACGGAGGCCCCGATTAGTTTTATAAGAACGGAGGCCCTGATTAGTGTTCATAAGAACGGAGGCCCGGATTAGTGTTCATAAGAACGGGGGCCCCGATTAGTGTTCATAAGAACGGAGGCCCCGATTAGTGTTCATAAGAACGGAGGCCCCGATTAGTGTTCATAAGAACGGAGGCCCTGATTAGTGTTCATAAGAACGGAGGCCCCGATTAGTGTTCATAAGAACGGAGGCCCCGATTAGTTTTATAAGAACGGAGGCCCTGATTAGTGTTCATAAGAACGGAGGCCCTGATTAGTGTTCATAAGAACGGAGGCCCCGATTAGTGTTCATAAGAACGGAGGCCCCGATTAGTTTTAAAAACAGAGGCCCTGATTAGTGTTCATAAGAACGGAGGCCCCGATTAGTTTTATAAGAACGGAGGCCCCGTTTAGTTTTATAAGAACGGAGGCCCCGATTAGTTTTATAAGAACGGAGGCCCCGATTAGTTTTATAAGAACAGAGGCCCCGATTAGTGTCATAAGAACGGAGGCCCCGATTAGTTTTATAAGAACGGAGGCCCTGATTAGTGTTCATAAGAACGGAGGCCCCGTTTAGTTTTATAAGAACGGAGGCCCTGATTAGTGTTTATAAGAATGGAGGCCCCGTTTAGTTTTATAAGAACAGAGGCCCCGATTAGTGTCATAAGAACGGAGGCCCCGATTAGTTTTATAAGAACGGAGGCCCTGATTAGTGTTCATAAGAACGGAGGCCCCGATTAGTGTTCATAAGAACGGAGGCCCGATTAGTTTTAAAAACAGAGGCCCTGATTAGTGTTCATAAGAACGGAGGCCCCGATTAGTTTTATAAGAACGGAGGCCCCGTTTAGTTTTATAAGAACGGAGGCCCCGATTAGTTTTATAAGAACGGAGGCCCCGATTAGTTTTATAAGAACAGAGGCCCCGATTAGTGTCATAAGAACGGAGGCCCCGATTAGTTTTATAAGAACGGAGGCCCTGATTAGTGTTCATAAGAACGGAGGCCCCGTTTAGTTTTATAAGAACGGAGGCCCTGATTAGTGTTTATAAGAACGGAGGCCCCGTTTAGTTTTATAAGAACAGAGGCCCCGATTAGTGTCATAAGAACGGAGGCCCCGATTAGTTTTATAAGAACGGAGGCCCTGATTAGTGTTCATAAGAACGGAGGCCCCGATTAGTGTCATAAGAACGGAGGCCCCGATTAGTGTTTATAAGAACAGAGGCCCCGATTACTGTCATAAGAACGGAGGCCCTGATTAGTGTTTATAAGAACGGAGGCCCTGATTAGTGTTTATAAGAACAGAGGCCCCGATTAGTGTTCATAAGAACGGAGGCCCCGATTAGTTTTATAAGAACGCAGGCCCCGATTAGTTTTAAAAACAGAGGCCCCAATTAGTGTTCATAAGAATAATGAATTTTTCGTAACATTTGTTATCATTATCTTTTTTCCAATATTTACGCAGCGTATACAATGTGGCGAGCACTATACCGTGGCCAGCACCAATATGAATGAGATATATTACTGGGGGCTACGTTTCAAAGACCCCAGCACCCAGTCCACGACGACGGATGACCTAGATAGTCGATCAAGCTTGACTGGGAGCCATAAGGATGATATGCGTGTAGAATCTGTGACGCCGAGGAACGCGAGCCACTCTAGACAAGCAAGCTCAGCCAGCGGAATCAGCCTGACCAGTCTGAAGGATTCTAACATGGAAGGTATTAATCAATTTACTACCGTCAATACTTGCCTATAACACGTGTGTTTTACAACCAGATTATGGCCTCGGAAGTCGCTTCCCATCTTATGAGTGCTAAAATATGCTACTGTCCATATTCGCCTATAACACATGTTTTTTTACAACCAGATTATGGCCTCGAAGTCGCTTCCCGTCTTATAAGTGAGTGCTAAAATATGCTACTGTCCATATTCGCCTATAACACATGTTTTTTTACAACCAGATTATGGCTTCGAAGTCGCTTCCTGTCTTATAAGTGAGTGCTAAAATATGCTACTGTCCATATTCGCCTATAACACTTGTTTTTCACAACCAGATTATGGCCTCGAAGTCGCTTCCTGTCTTATAAGTGAGTGCTAAAATATGCTACTGTCCATATTCGCCTATAACACGTGTTTTTTTACAACCAGATTATGGCCTCGAAGTCGCTTCCCGTCTTATAAGTGAGTGCTAAAATATGCTACTGTCCATATTCGCCTATAACACGTGTTTTTCACAACCAGATTATGGCTTCAAAGTCGCTTCCCGTCTTATAAGTGAGTGCTAAAATATGCTACTGTCCATATTCGCCTATAACACGTGTGTTTTACAACCAGATTATGGCCTCGAAGTCGCTTCCTGTCTTATAAGTGAGTGCTAAAATATGCTACTGTCCATATTCGCCTATAACACGTGTTTTTTACAACCAGATTATGGCCTCGAAGTCACTTCCCGTCTTATAAGTGAGTGCTAAAATATGCTACTGTCCATATTCGCCTATAACACGTGTTTTTTACAACCAGATTATGGCCTCAAAGATGAGTGCTAAAAATAAACATGGGTTAAATCCATGATTAGGGTTTAGAACAGAAAGCACTTTCTGACAATGAAAATTTCTTCACCTTACACTAGCCAAACATGCAATTTACATTTTATCAACCAGTCTTATATGCAAGTGCATGCCAAAACTCACATATATTAGGACCAAAGTAGAGGGGTCGCCTTATAGGTGAGATCGTATTATAGGTGATTATGTACTGTAGGTGCTACGTAATAATTTCATGAAGTTTAAAATAAATCGTCTCCATATTCTAACATGGCTTGGCATTTTGCTTTGCCCATACATTGTAGGTTACGTTTCCTCCACACCCCCTTAGATGCTTTGCCCATACAGTCTAGGTTACGTTTCCTCCGCACCCCCTTAGATGCTTTGCCCATACATTCTAGGTTACTTTTCCTCCGCACCCCCTTAGATGCTTTGCCCATACAGTCTAGGTTACGTTTCCTCCGCACCCCCTTAGATGCTTTGCCCATACAGTCTAGGTTACGTTTCCTCAGGACCCCCTTAGATGCTTTGTGCATACATTGTAGGTTACGTTTCCTCCGCACCCCCTTAAATGCTTTGCGCATATATTGTAGGTTACGTTTCCTCCGCACCCCCTTAAATGCTTTGCGCATACATTGTAGGTTACGTTTCCTCTGCACCCCCTTAAATGCTTTGCGCATATATTGTAGGTTACGTTTCCTCTGCACCCCCTTAAATGCTTTGCGCATATATTGTAGGTTACGTTTCCTCTGCACCGCCTTAGATGCTTTGCCCATTCATTCTAGGTTATGATTCCTCCGGATCCCCTTAAATGCTTTGCCCATACAGTCTAGGTTACGTTTCCTCCGCACCCCCTTAAAGAAGTATGCGAGTTGTCACCAGATCGGTCAGTTGGGTCTTCTCCGGTTTCCTCTCACACGAATGAACACATTTACGCTTTCATCCGCGCCAACGAGAGTGATTAATATAAGTTTTTCTCATAGAGATGTACCGGTAGTCTTATTTCATACATGTGGCTAAAATTTACCAATCTCAAGCAACGGATAAGCTGGATGATATGGAAGTCGTGATAGCTCAGTTGTACTCATTACTTCAGGTGTGAAAGGCCCGGAGTTTGCGCCGCGCTGTAGCCTGATGTGAAACGCCTGGAGTTTGCACCCTGCTGTAGCATTGTGTGAAACGCCCGGAGTTTGTGCCCCGCTGTAGCCTTGTGTGAAACGCCCGGAGTTTGTGCCCCGCTGTAGCTTTGTGTGAAACGCCCGGAGTTTGCGCCCCGCTGTAGCCTTGTGTGAAACGCCCGGAGTTTGTGCCCCGCTGTAGCTTTGTGTGAAACACCCGGAGTTTGCGCCCCGCTGTAGCCTTGTGTGAAACGCCCGGAGTTTGTGCCCCGCTGTAGCTTTGTGTGAAACGCCCGGAGTTTGTGCCCCACTGTAGCCTTGTGTGAAACGCCCGGAGTTTGTGCCCCAGCTGTAGCCTGGTGTGAAACGCCCGGAGTTTGCGCCTCAGCTGTAGCTGTTATGATGTTTCCATTATGTTATACACATCTATTAAAGTTTAAACTTTATTTATTTTACAACGATTGCGAAGCAAGTTCTAACAACTTATATTAATCACTCTCGTTGGCGCAGATGAAAGCGTATAATTATGTAGTCATTCGTGTGGGAGGAAACCCGAGAAAACGCACCTGTCTGATCTGGCGACCACCGTACCATCTCACATACATCCCAGTCCGAGGACCGAACCCGGTTCCATTGGTGAGAAGCAAGCGCTCCAACCACTACGCTAATCGGAGTTTATCGGTGAATAAAACACGGCTTGGAGTTCTGGGCTGGAGGTTATAAATCTTTTCTCCAATCTCAAACTCAGTCTCAAGCTTCTAATTGGTTCAGTTGAGTGTGAAACTCACAATCAACCAATCAAATTTCTGGAGAGTGAGTTTGAGATAAGTTTTATAACCTTCGGCCCTGATGCGTAGGAATTAACCACGCAGGTTTAATGCAGCAGATGAAACGAGCGTTCTGATTGGATTATAATTATTCTTCATATGAAAAACAAACATCTTGTTACATTCTAATAATCCAATCAGAACGCTCGTTTCAACGCGAATTGCGCCGCTTTAGAAATGTTCAAAACAAATTGAAAAATCTGCGAAATCTCTTTTTGATGTACATTTTTGCCGAATAAACCTACACGTTAGTGAAAACACATTTTATTGATAATGTTATTCACAGTTAAAACTCTCCCGTCGAAGATTTTATTTTGTTGCTGACAGAACCCGTGTCCTAGTATGGAAATGTGACCTGCTATGGCCAATGTCTGTGGCAATTGTTTGCAAAGTATACATGCATGCAGCTTAAAGTTGTGTTTTATTTGAAGAACAATATAAAGACTCGGGATAGGCGTTATATTTGGACAGATTTGTACAAAATTGTTTCAGATAGGGCCATTTTACTGATCGATGCGAAATCTGACATCCCACAGAGTAGAATCCCTGTACTTAAATATATATACTAGTACCCCCAAACGTGCTGAATCCCTGTGGTTTAATGCAGCAGATGTTCTTAATATTGTTTTTCTCCTTAACTTTACAGATGCAAGTAATACAGACAAGGAATCCGAGGGATCGAAGAGCCCACAGAGACAGACCAGCTTGGACAGCGGCTACACGGGTGACCTGAGCGCGGGCTCCGAGATGGTCATAAGAACTGGTTTCCGACCCTTGAGTGAGTACCGGCTACAGTTAAACCTATTACCAGCAATCAAGATGTGTGTTAACCAATCTACCTGTGTTAAGCAATCTACCTGTATTAAGCAGTATACATATATTAAGCAATCTACCTGTATTAAGCAATACACCTGTATTAAGCAATACACCTGTATTAAGCAATCTACCTGTATTAAGCAATCTACATGTATTAAGCAATCTACCTGTATTACGCAATCTACCTGTATTACACAATCTACCTGTATTAAGCAGTATACATATATTAAGCAATCTACCTGTATTAAGCAATCTACCTGTATTAAGCAATCTACCTGTGTTAAGCAATCTACCTGTGTTAAGCAATCTACCTGTATTAAGCAATATACCTGTATTAAGCAGTATACATATATTAAGCAATCTACCTGTATTAAGCAATCTACCTGTGTTAAGCAATCTACCTGTATTAAGCAATATACCTGTATTAAGCAGTATACATATATTAAGCAATCTACCTGTATTAAGCAATCTACCTGTATTAAGCAATCAACCTGTATTAAGCAATCAACCTGTATTAAGCAATCTACCTGTATTAAGCAATCTACCTGTGTTAAGCAATCTACCTGTATTAAGCAATCTACCTGTGTTAAGCAATCTACCTGTATTAAGCAATCTACCTGTATTACACAATCTACCTGTGTTACACAATCTACCTGTATTTAGCAATATACCTGTATTAAGCAATCTACCTGTATTAAGCAATCTACCTGTATTAAGCAATCTACCTGTGTTAAGCAATCTACCTGTATTAAGCAATCTACCTGTATTACACAATCTACCTGTATTTAGCAATCTACCTGTATTTAGCAATATACCTGTATTAAGCAATCTACCTGTATTAAGCAATATACCTGTGTTAAGCAATCTACCTGTGTTAAGCAATCTACCTGTGTTAAGCAATCTACCTGTATTAAGCAATCTACCTGTATTAAGCAATCTACCTGTATTAAGCAATCTACCTGTGTTAAGCAATCTACCTGTATTAAGCAATCTACCTGTGTTAAGCAATCTACCTGTATTAAGCAATCTACCTGTATTACACAATCTACCTGTATTTAACAATATACCTGTATTAAGCAATCTACCTGTATTACACAATCTACCTGTATTTAGCAATCTACCTGTATTAAGCAATCTACCTGTATTAAGCAATCTACCTGTATTAAGCAATCTACCTGTATTAAGCAATCTACCTGTGTTAAGCAATCTACCTGTATTAAGCAATCTACCTGTATTACACAATCTACCTGTATTTAGCAATCTACCTGTATTTAGCAATATACCTGTATTAAGCAATCTACCTGTATTAAGCAATCTACCTGTGTTAAGCAATCTACCTGTGTTAAGCAATCTACCTGTGTTAAGCAATCTACCTGTATTAAGCAATCTACCTGTATTAAGCAGTATACATATATTAAGCAATATACCTGTATTAAGCAATCTACCTGTATTAAGCAGTATACATATATTAAGCAATCTACCTGTATTAAGCAATCTACCTGTATTAAGCAATCTACCTGTATTAAGCAATCAACCTGTATTAAGCAATCAACCTGTATTAAGCAATCTACCTGTATTAAGCAATCTACCTGTGTTAAGCAATCTACCTGTATTAAGCAATCTACCTGTGTTAAGCAATCTACCTGTATTAAGCAATCTACCTGTATTAAGCAAGCAACCTGTATTAAGCAATCTACCTGTATTAAGCAATCTACCTGTATTACACAATCTACCTGTGTTACACAATCTACCTGTATTAAGCAATCTACCTGTATTAAGCAATCTACCTGTATTAAGCAATCTACCTGTATTAAGCAATCTACCTGTATTAAGCAATCTACCTGTATTAAGCAATCTACCTGTATTAAGCAATCTACCTGTGTTAAGCAATCTACCTGTATTAAGCAATCTACCTGTATTACACAATCTACCTGTATTTAGCAATCTACCTGTATTAAGCAATCTACCTGTATTTAGCAATCTACCTGTATTAAGCAATCTACCTGTATTAAGCAATCTACCTGTGTTAAGCAATCTACCTGTATTAAGCAATATACCTGTATTTAGCAATCTACCTGTATTAAGCAATCTACCTGTATTAAGCAATCTACCTGTATTACACAATCTACCTGTATTTAGCAATCTACCTGTATTACGCAATCTACCTGTATTACGCAATCTACCTATATTACGTAATCTACCTGTTTTTGCAGTGCTTGCTATGTTTTTGCATGTAGTATACCAAGGAGGTCAACCAGTGCTAACTATGTTTTTGTAGGTAGTATACCAAGGAGGTCAACCAGTGTTAACAGGTAGTATACCAAGGAGGTCAACCAGTACTAACATGTAGTATACCAAGGAGGTCAACCAGTACTAACATGTAGTATACCAAGGAGGTCAACCAGTACTAACATGTAGTATACCAAGGAGGTCAACCAGTACTAACAGGTAGTATACCAAGGAGGTCAACCAGTACTAACATGTAGTATACCAAGGAGGTCAACCAGTACTAACAGGTAGTATACCAAGGAGGTCAACCAGTACTAACATGTAGTATACCAAGGAGGTCAACCAGTGCTAACATGTAGTATACCAAGGAGGTCAACCAGTGCTAACAGGTAGTATACCAAGGTGGTCAACCAGTACTAACAGGTAGTATACCAAGGAGGTCAACCAGTGCTAACAGGTAGTATACCAAGGTGGTCAACCAGTGCTAACAGGTAGTATACCAAGGAGGTCAACCAGTACTATCAGGTAGTATACCAAGGAGGTCAACCAGTACTAACATGTAGTATATCAAGGTGGTCAACCAGTGCTAACATGTAGTATACCAAGGAGGTCAACCAGTGCTAACAGGTAGTATACCAAGGTGGTCAACCAGTGCTAACAGGTAGTATACCAAGGTGGTCAACCAGTGCTAACATGTAGTATACCAAGGAGGTCAACCAGTACTAACAGGTAGTATACCAAGGAGGTCAACCAGTGCTAACTATGTTTTTATAGGTAGTATACCAAGGAGGTCAACCAGTACTAACTATGTTTTTGTAGGTAGTATACCAAGGAGGTCAACCAGTACTAACAGGTAGTATACCAAGGAGGTCAACCAGTACTAACAGGTAGTATACCAAGGTGGTCAACCAGTGCTAACTATGGTTTTGTAGGTAGTATACCAAGGAGGTCAACCAGTACTAACAGGTAGTATACCAAGGTGGTCAACCAGTGCTAACTATGTTTTTGTAGGTAGTATACCAAGGAGGTCAACCAGTACTAACATGTAGTATACCAAGGAGGTCAACCAGTGCTAACAGGTAGTATACCAAGGTGGTCAACCAGTGCTAACTATGTTTTTGTAGGTAGTATACCAAGGAGGTCAACCAGTGCTAACAGGTAGTATACCAAGGTGGTCAACCAGTGCTAACTATGTTTTTGTAGGTAGTATACCAAGGAGGTCAACCAGTGCTAACTATGTTTTTGTAGGTAGTATACCAAGGTGGTCAACCAGTGCTAACTATGTTTTTGTAGGTAGTATACCAAGGAGGTCAACCAGTGCTAACTATGTTTTTGTAGGTAGTATACCAAGGTGGTCAACCAGTGCTAACTATGTTTTTGTAGGTAGTATACCAAGGAGGTCAACCAGTGCTAACTATGTTTTTGTAGGTAGTATACCAAGGAGGTCAACCAGTGCTAACTATGTTTTTGTAGGTAGTATACCAAGGTGGTCAACCAGTGCTAACTATGTTTTTGTAGGTAGTATACCAAGGTGGTCAACCAGTGCTAACAGGTAGTATACCAAGGTGCTCAACCAGTGCTAACTATGTTTGTGTAGGTAGGATACCAAGGAGGTCAACCAGTACTAACTATGTTTTTGTAGGTAGTATACCAAGGTGGTCAACCAGTGCTAACAGGTAGTATACCAAGGTGGTCAACCAGTGCTAACTATGTTTTTGTAGGTAGTATACCAAGGAGGTCAACCAGTACTAACTATGTTTTTGTAGGTAGTATACCAAGGAGGTCAACCAGTACTAACAGGTAGTATACCAAGGAGGTCAACCAGTACTAACAGGTAGTATACCAAGGTGGTCAACCAGTGCTAACAGGTAGTATACCAAGGTGCTCAACCAGTGCTAACTATGTTTGTGTAGGTAGGATACCAAGGAGGTCAACCAGTACTAACTATGTTTTTGTAGGTAGTATACCAAGGTGGTCAACCAGTGCTAACAGGTAGTATACCAAGGTGCTCAACCAGTGCTAACTATGTTTGTGTAGGTAGTATACCAAGGAGGTCAACCAGTACTAACTATGTTTTTGTAGGTAGTATACCAAGGAGGTCAACCAGTACTAACAGGTAGTATACCAAGGAGGTCAACCAGTACTAACAGGTAGTATACCAAGGTGGTCAACCAGTACTAACAGGTAGTATACCAAGGAGGTCAACCAGTGCTAACTATGTTTTTGTAGGTAGTATACCAAGGAGGTCAACCAGTGCTAACTATGTTTTTGTAGGTAGTATACCAAGGAGGTCAACCAGTGCTAACTATGTTTTTGTAGGTAGTATACCAAGGTGGTCAACCAGTGCTAACTATGTTTTTGTAGGTAGTATGCCAAGGAGGTCAACCAGTGCTAACTATGTTTTTGTAGGTAGTATACCAAGGAGGTCAACCAGTGCTAACATGTAGTATACCAAGGAGGTCAACCAGTACTAACATGTAGTATACCAAGGAGGTCAACCAGTACTAACATGTAGTATACCAAGGAGGTCAACCAGTACTAACAGGTAGTATACCAAGGAGGTCAACCAGTACTAACATGTAGTATACCAAGGAGGTCAACCAGTACTAACAGGTAGTATACCAAGGAGGTCAACCAGTACTAACATGTAGTATACCAAGGAGGTCAACCAGTGCTAACAGGTAGTATACCAAGGAGGTCAACCAGTGCTAACAGGTAGTATACCAAGGTGGTCAACCAGTACTAACAGGTAGTATACCAAGGAGGTCAACCAGTGCTAACAGGTAGTATACCAAGGTGGTCAACCAGTGCTAACATGTAGTATACCAAGGAGGTCAACCAGTGCTAACAGGTAGTATACCAAGGTGGTCAACCAGTGCTAACAGGTAGTATACCAAGGTGGTCAACCAGTGCTAACATGTAGTATACCAAGGAGGTCAACCAGTACTAACAGGTAGTATACCAAGGAGGTCAACCAGTGCTAACTATGTTTTTATAGGTAGTATACCAAGGAGGTCAACCAGTACTAACAGGTAGTATACCAAGGAGGTCAACCAGTGCTAACTATGTTTTTGTAGGTAGTATACCAAGGAGGTCAACCAGTGCTAACTATGTTTTTGTAGGTAGTATACCAAGGAGGTCAACCAGTGCTAACTGTTTTGTAGGTAGTATACCAAGGAGGTCAACCAGTGCTAACTATGTTTTTGTAGGTAGTATACCAAGGAGGTCAACCAGTGCTAACAGGTAGTATACCAAGGAGGTCAACCAGTGCTAACTATGTTTTTGTAGGTAGTATACCAAGGAGGTCAACCAGTGCTAACTATGTTTTTGTAGGTAGTATACCAAGGTGGTCAACCAGTGCTAACTATGTTTTTGTAGGTAGTATACCAAGGAGGTCAACCAGTACTAACAGGTAGTATACCAAGGAGGTCAACCAGTGCTAACAGGTAGTATACCAAGGTGGTCAACCAGTGCTAACTATGTTTTTGTAGGTAGTATACCAAGGAGGTCAACCAGTGCTAACAGGTAGTATACCAAGGTGGTCAACCAGTGCTAACTATGTTTTTGTAGGTAGTATACCAAGGAGGTCAACCAGTGCTAACTATGTTTTTGTAGGTAGTATACCAAGGTGGTCAACCAGTGCTAACTATGTTTTGTAGGTAGTATACCAAGGAGGTCAACCAGTGCTAACTATGTTTTTGTAGGTAGTATACCAAGGTGGTCAACCAGTGCTAACTATGTTTTTGTAGGTAGTATACCAAGGAGGTCAACCAGTGCTAACTATGTTTTTGTAGGTAGTATACCAAGGAGGTCAACCAGTGCTAACTATGTTTTTGTAGGTAGTATACCAAGGTGGTCAACCAGTGCTAACATGTTTTGTAGGTAGTATACCAAGGTGGTCAACCAGTGCTAACTATGTTTTTGTAGGTAGTATACCAAGGAGGTCAACCAGTGCTAACTATGTTTTTGTAGGTAGTATACCAAGGTGGTCAACCAGTGCTAACAGGTAGTATACCAAGGTGCTCAACCAGTGCTAACTATGTTTGTGTAGGTAGGATACCAAGGAGGTCAACCAGTACTAACTATGTTTTTGTAGGTAGTATACCAAGGTGGTCAACCAGTGCTAACAGGTAGTATACCAAGGTGCTCAACCAGTGCTAACTATGTTTGTGTAGGTAGTATACCAAGGAGGTCAACCAGTACTAACTATGTTTGTAGGTAGTATACCAAGGAGGTCAACCAGTACTAACAGGTAGTATACCAAGGAGGTCAACAGTACTAACAGGTAGTATCCAAGGTGGTCAACAGTACTCAGGTAGTATACCAAGGAGGTCAACCAGTGCTAACTATGTTTTTGTAGGTAGTATACCAAGGAGGTCAACCAGTGCTAACTATGTTTTTGTAGGTAGTATACCAAGGAGGTCAACCAGTGCTAACTATGTTTTTGTAGGTAGTATACCAAGGTGGTCAACCAGTGCTAACTATGTTTTTGTAGGTAGTATACCAAGGTGGTCAACCAGTGCTAACTATGTTTTTGTAGGTAGTATACCAAGGAGGTCAACCAGTGCTAACTATGTTTTTGTAGGTAGTATACCAAGGAGGTCAACCAGTGCTAACAGGTAGTATACCAAGGAGGTCAACCAGTACTAACATGTAGTATACCAAGGAGGTCAACCAGTACTAACATGTAGTATACCAAGGAGGTCAACCAGTACTAACAGGTAGTATACCAAGGAGGTCAACCAGTACTAACAGGTAGTATACCAAGGAGGTCAACCAGTACTAACATGTAGTATACCAAGGAGGTCAACCAGTACTAACAGGTAGTATACCAAGGAGGTCAACCAGTACTAACATGTAGTATACCAAGGAGGTCAACCAGTGCTAACAGTAGTATACCAAGGAGGTCAACCAGTGCTAACAGGTAGTATACCAAGGAGGTCAACCAGTACTAACAGGTAGTATACCAAGGAGGTCAACCAGTGCTAACTATGTTTTTGTAGGTAGTATACCAAGGAGGTCAACCAGTGCTAACAGGTAGTATACCAAGGAGGTCAACCAGTACTATGAGGTAGTATACCAAGGAGGTCAACCAGTGCTAACTATGTAGTATATCAAGGTGGTCAACCAGTGCTAACATGTAGTATACCAAGGAGGTCAACCAGTGCTAACTATGTTTTTGTAGGTAGTATACCAAGGAGGTCAACCAGTGCTAACAGTAGAGAAAATGCAAAGGAGAAAGAAAAGAATTCTGACGGTGGACCGAAAGATGCCTCGGAAATTATATTCCCTCCGGACCATTTAATGAGGTTGGAATGATTATCTGTCTATTTACCCCCACTCTCACCCCCCAACCACCCCGCTTCCCCTCAGGCCATACTCCAAGTCCCTTGTATAAGTGCAGGTAGCATTGATTCATGTGTGTGTTTTACGTTTATTTATCATCGCTACCGGTTGCCCATATGAGCGACGCCTCCTGAAGAGATAAGTCATTTTAGATGCTTGGAGGATAGTGCAATGATACAGACAGAGACCCATTCCAGAGTCGCCTCTGGTTCTTTTACGTGCACGGTGTAAAGCACCGACACGAGACCTCGGTTTAACGTCCCATCTGAAAGACTGTTAATTTTATTAGGGTCCGACGGGGGATCGAAACTGCGATCCCTGGATTACCAGTCCAGCGTGTTACCACTGGACTACAGATCATGCTACAGGACTACCTAACCCGTGCATTGATTCATTTTTGTGGTTGACTATTTTAAACCATTGCATGCTAGCGGCAGATAAAAACAGATCAGATAGCACGGAATGTACCGTCTGACCAGGCTCTATGCTATTCGAATAGTGGAGCTAAAACACTTAGCTGAATAGCAAACAACATAGATCCTGATTGATCAATGTGCCGTGCTATTCGGATAGTGGAGCTAAAACATTTGTGTGAATACTGACTATTTGCAAACAACATAGATCAAGATAGGCCGCAGCCTAACGCCTCATCTGATCAGGATCTATGTTGTTTGCAAATATGATTTTATTCACTCAGCAGGAAAAGTAATGGTAGAGACAGAAAACATTTTTGGGAAAAGTCATTTCTCCCACCAGAAGATTTAGGGAGTTCCCACCAGAAGATTTAGGGAGTTCCCACCAGAATATTTAGGGAGTTCCCACCAGAAGATTTAGGGAGTTCCCACCAGAAGATTTAGGGAGTTCCCACCAGAAGATTTAGGGAGTTCCCACCAGAAGATTTAGGGAGTTCCCACCAGAAGATTTAGGGAGTGGAGGAGACTTGTCTGTCTCCCGGCCCAAGTCGTGAAACCACATGATGTTCATGAGTTTATCCCTTTGTGTTTGCATGAACTGAGACCTTAGTTTATAGTTTATACAAATTTATTTTAGCTCGATTGCAAAACAAGTTCTTATAACTTATATTAATCACTCTCGAGACCTCATTCCTGATGGAATCCATCACCCCGCGAGGGAGAGAGAAGAGGCAACGTGGAATTTAAATGCCTTGCCTAAGGGCACAATCGTAACGGCTCCAGTGGGACTCGAACTCCGGACCTTTCACACCTGAAGCGAACGCGCATCTTCAAAACAGTATTTTAACATTTATGCTACTCTGTCAAAAAATTATATTATGTCCATTCTTTTATCCCTTTACTTATTGTTTGTACAAATTTATTTTAGCTCGATTGCAAAACAAGTTCTTACAACTTATATTAATCTCTCTCGAGACCTCATTCCTGATGCAATCCATCGCCAGATGTTACCTTAATGGCTGTCCGCTTAGTGCAGTGTTTAGCGCACTTGCTTCTTACCAATGCAACCTGGGTTCGATCCACGGGCCGGGAAGTATGTGAGATGGTACGATGGTCGCCCGATCGGACAGGTGGGTTTTCTCCGGGTACTCCGGTTTCCTCCCACACGAATGATCACATTTATGCTTTCATCTGCGCCAACGAGAGTGATTAATATAAGTTGTTAAAGCTTGTTTCGCAATTGTTGTAAAATAAATCAAGTTTACACATTTTTCTTTTCATACCTACATGTATGATGATATGAAACTAGCCACATAATAACGTCTTTATTACTTTGATATGAATTTGAACATTTAATATATTTAACATTCAAAATCATGTTCTTCATCATCCATTTATCAGGAATAAATTACTAATTAACAACACACGACCAAAAGAGTTAAATATTGAACAATTTCAGAATAATCCCAGGAGAGGAGATGTTGACACTGAACTCCTTTTTCTGTCACGGAGAGAACATATTTATACAGCTGGAGACCACAGCCCCGCCGCCAAGAAGAAAATCCAGGAAGAAGCGTGGAATACGGTAAAGACTAACACGCCATATTTTTGTTGGCGCTTTTCAAATTAATGATGATTGAGCTTATTTACCCTCGCCATGGGCGAGCGTTTCAAATTAAAATTTACAACCAGAAATAAAATACACGTAGAGCTAAATATACCCAAAAAAATGAGTTTCTATTTTATATTATCATAACATTCAGTGTAATACAGTCATCTCTTCAATTATTATATATACACACGTCAGGGATTCGTTCTTATATGGCCGATTGGTGAGTGCCAGCTAGTTAAATAATGGTTACCGATTGCCTATCAGCCTGGCACCTGGCATACAAGCATAGGATTCGGGAAGTACTGATGTTCATATAGAGAGGTGTCTCATAAGTCAGAAATAACTGGCCCTTTAAATAGGGGTGACACTATAATAAACCAATACTTTATAGATATAAATGTATCCATGAAATAACATGAGGATTTTTATATTTCTCTAAAATAACATTCAATGTCTTATAATCATGAATTACTCTAGCCACGAGGGATAATATAAAGTATACACTTGCCATTGCAATAGGTGTTTGTTGTTTTGTGGTTAGGTCCATTAAGACTAATATAGCTTTCTATCTTCATCAGTGAAATATTATTCCATCATTCACTTAACCCTTTCCCTCATAGAAGCACCTCTTGAGGCCATTGCCAATATGGCATACATTGACAATGTAGTAGACAAACCAATGCTCATAAACACTTTCTCTCATAGAAGCACCTCTTGAGGCCATTGCCAATATGGCATAAATTGACAATGTAGTAGCCAAACCAATGCTCATAAACACTTTCCCTCATAGAAGCACCTCTTGAGGCCATTGCCAATATGGCATACATTGACAATGTAGTAGCCAAACCAATGTTCATAAACACTTTCTCTCATAGAAGCACCTCTTGAGGCCATTGCCAATATGGCATAAATTGACAATGTAGTAGCCAAACCAATGCTCATAAATACTTTCCCTCATAGAAGCACCTCTTGAAGCCATTGCCAATATGGCATACATTGACAATGTAGTAGTCAAACCAATGTTCATATACCCTTTCCCTCATAGAAGCACCTCTTGATGTCATTGCCAATATCGTATACATTGACAATGTAGTAGCCAAACCAATGTTCATAAACCCTTTCCCTCATAGAAGCACCTCTTGAGGCCATTGCCAATATGGCATACATTGACAATGTAGTAGCCAAACCAATGCTCATAAACCCTTTCCCTCATAGAAGCACCTCTTGAGGCCATTGCCAATATGGCATACATTGTCAATAGCCAAACCAATGTTCATAAACCCTTTCCCTCATAGAAGCACCTCTTGAGGCCATTACCAATATGGCATACATTGACAATGTAGTAGCCAAACCAATGTTCATAAACCCTTTCCCTCATAGAAGCACCTCTTGAGGCCATTGCCAATATGGCATACATTGACAATGTAGTAGCCAAACCAATGCTCATAAACCCTTTCCCTCATAGAAGCACCTCTTGAGGCCATTGCCAATATGGCATACATTGACAATGTAGTAACCAAACCAATGTTCATAAACCCTTTCCCTCATAGAAGCACCTCTTGAGGCCATTGCCAATATGGCATACATTGACAATGTAGTAGCCAAACCAATGTTCATATACCCTTTCCCTCATAGAAGCACCTGTTGATGCCATTACCAATATGGCATACATTGACAATGTAGTAGCCAAACCAATGCTCATATACCCTTTCCCTCATAGAAGCACCTGTTGATGCCATTGCCAATATGGCATACATTAACAATGTAGTAGTCAAACCAATGTTCATATACCCTTTCCCTCATAGAAGCACGTCTTGAGGCCATTGCCAATATGGCATACATTATTAACAATGTAGTAGCCAAACCAATGTTCATAAACACTTTCCCTCATAGAAACACCTTTTGAGGCCATTGCCAATATGGCATACATTAACAATGTAGTAGTCAAACCAATGTTCATATACCCTTTCCCTCATAGAAGCACCTCTTGAGGCCATTGCCAATATGGCATACATTGACAATGTAGTAGCCAAACCAATGCTCATAAACCCTTTCCCTCATAGAAGCACCTCTTGAGGCCATTGCCAATATGGCATACATTGTCAATAGCCAAACCAATGTTCATAAACCCTTTCCCTCATAGAAGCACCTCTTGAGGCCATTGCCAATATGGCATACATTGACAATGTAGTAGCCAAACCAATGTTCATAAACCCTTTCCCTCATAGAAGCACCTCTTGAGGTCATTGCCAATATGGTATACATTGACAATGTAGTAGCCAAACCAATGTTCATAAACCCTTTCCCTCATAGAAGCACCTCTTGAGGCCATTGCCAATATGACATACATTGACAATGTAGTAGTCAAACCAATGCTCATATACCCTTTCCCTCATAGAAGCACCTCTTGAGGCCATTGCCAATATGGCATGCATTAACAATGTAGTAGTCAAACCAATGTTCATATACCCTTTCCCTCATAGAAGCACGTCTTGAGGCCATTGCCAATATGGCATACATTATTAACAATGTAGTAGCCAAACCAATGTTCATAAACCCTTTCCCTCATAGAAGCACCTCTTGAGGCCATTGCCAATACGGTATACATTGACAATGTAGTAGCCAAACCAATGTTAATAAACCCTTTCCCTCATAGAAGCACCTCTTGAGGCCATTACCAATATGGCATACATTGACAATGTAGTAGCCAAACCAATGTTAATAAACCCTTTCCCTCATAGAAGCACCTCTTGAGGCCATTGTCAATATGGCATACATTGACAATGTAATAGCCAAACTAATGTTCATAAACCCTTTCCCTCATAGAAGCACCTCTTGAGGCCATTGCCAATATGACATACATTGACAATGTAGTAGTCAAACCAATGTTCATAAACCCTTTCCCCCATAGAAGCACCTCTTGAGGCCATTACCAATATGGCATACATTGACAATGTAGTAGCCAAACCAATGTTAATAAACCCTTTCCCTCGTAGAAGCACCTCTTGAGGCCATTGTCAATATGGCATACATTGACAATGTAATAGCCAAACCAATGTTCATAAACCCTTTCCCCCATAGAAGCACCTCTTGAGGCCATTACCAATATGGCATACATTGACAATGTAGTAGCCAAACCAATGTTAATAAACCCTTTCCCTCGTAGAAGCACCTCTTGAGGCCATTGTCAATATGGCATACATTGACAATGTAATAGCCAAACCAATGTTCATAAACCCTTTCCCTCATAGAAGCACCTCTTGAGGCCATTACCAATATGGCATACATTGACAATGTAGTAGCCAAACCAATGTTCATAAACCCTTTCCCTCATAGAAGCACCTCTTGAGGCCATTGCCAATATGGCATACATTGACAATGTAGTAGCCAAACCAATGTTCATAAACACTTTCTCTCATAGAAGCACCTCTTGAGGCCATTGCCAATATGGCATAAATTGACAATGTAGTAGCCAAACCAATGCTCATAAATACTTTCCCTCATAGAAGCACCTCTTGAAGCCATTGCCAATATGGCATACATTGACAATGTAGTAGCCAAACCAATGTTCATAAACCCTTTCCCTCATAGAAGCACCTCTTGAGGCCATTGCCAATATGGCATACATTGACAATGTAGTAGCGAAACCAATGCTCATAAACCCTTTCCCTCATAGAAGCACCTATTGAGGCCATTGCCAATATGGCATACATTGACAATGTAGTAGCCAAACCAATGTTCATAAACACTTTCCCTCATAGAAACACCTCTTGAGGCCATTGCCAATATGGCATACATTAACAATGTAGTAGTCAAACCAATGTTCATATACCCTTTCCCTCATAGAAGCACCTCTTGAGGCCATTGCCAATATGGCATACATTGACAATGTAGTAGCCAAACCAATGCTCATAAACCCTTTCCCTCATAGAAGCACCTCTTGAGGCCATTGCCAATATGGCATACATTGTCAATAGCCAAACCAATGTTCATAAACCCTTTCCCTCATAGAAGCACCTCTTGAGGCCATTACCAATATGGCATACATTGACAATGTAGTAGCCAAACCAATGTTCATAAACCCTTTCCCTCATAGAAGCACCTCTTGAGGCCATTGCCAATATGGCATACATTGACAATGTAGTAGCCAAACCAATGCTCATAAACCCTTTCCCTCATAGAAGCACCTCTTGAGGCCATTGCCAATATGGCATACATTGTCAATAGCCAAACCAATGTTCATAAACCCTTTCCCTCATAGAAGCACCTCTTGAGGCCATTACCAATATGGCATACATTGACAATGTAGTAGCCAAACCAATGTTCATAAACCCTTTCCCTCATAGAAGCACCTCTTGAGGCCATTGCCAATATGGCATACATTGACAATGTAGTAGCCAAACCAATGCTCATAAACCCTTTCCCTCATAGAAGCACCTATTGAGGCCATTGCCAATATGGCATACATTGACAATGTAGTAGCCAAACCAATGTTCATAAACACTTTCCCTCATAGAACACCTCTTGAGGCCATTGCCAATATGGCATACATTAACAATGTAGTAGTCAAACCAATGTTCATATACCCTTTCCCTCATAGAAGCACCTCTTGAGGCCATTGCCAATATGGCATACATTGACAATGTAGTAGCCAAACCAATGCTCATAACCCTTTCCCTCATAGAAGCACCTCTTGAGGCCATTGCCAATATGGCATACATTGACAATGTAGTAGCCAAACCAATGTTCATAACCCTTTCCCTCATAGAAGCACCTCTTGAGGCCATTGCCAATATGGCATACATTGACAATGTAGTAGCCAAACCAATGTTCATAAACCCTTTCCCTCATAGAAGCACCTCTTGAGGCCATTGCCAATATGGCATACATTGACAATGTAGTAGCCAAACCAATGTTCATAAACCCTTTCCCTCATAGAAGCACCTCTTGAGGCCATTACCAATATGGCATACATTGACAATGTAGTAGCCAAACCAATGTTCATAACCCTTTCCCTCATAGAAGCACCTCTTGAGGCCATTGCCAATATGGCATACATTGACAATGTAGTAGCCAAACCAATGTTCATAAACCCTTTCCCTCATAGAAGCACCTCTTGAGGCCATTGCCAATATGGCATACATTGACAATGTAGTAGCCAAACCAATGTTCATAAACCTTTCCCTCATAGAAGCACCTCTTGAGGCCATTGCCAATATGGCATACATTAACAATGTAGTAGTCAAACCAATGTTCATATACCCTTTCCCTCATAGAAGCACCTCTTGAGGCCATTGCCAATATGGCATACATTGACAATGTAGTAGCCAAACCAATGCTCATAAACCCTTTCCCTCATAGAAGCACCTCTTGAGGCCATTGCCAATATGGCATACATTGACAATAGCCAAACCAATGTTCATAAACCCTTTCCCTCATAGAAGCACCTCTTGAGGCCATTGCCAATATGGCATACATTGACAATGTAGTAGCCAAACCAATGTTCATAAACCCTTTCCCTCATAGAAGCACCTCTTGAGGCCATTGCCAATATGGTATACATTGACAATGTAGTAGCCAAACCAATGTTCATAAACCCTTTCCCTCATAGAAGCACCTCTTGAGGCCATTGCCAATATGACATACATTGACAATGTAGTAGTCAAACCAATGCTCATATACCCTTTCCCTCATAGAAGCACCTCTTGAGGCCATTGCCAATATGGCATGCATTAACAATGTAGTAGTCAAACCAATGTTCATATACCCTTTCCCTCATAGAAGCACCTCTTGAGGCCATTGCCAATACGGTATACATTGACAATGTAGTAGCCAAACCAATGTTAATAAACCCTTTCCCTCATAGAAGCACCTCTTGAGGCCATTACCAATATGGCATACATTGACAATGTAGTAGCCAAACCAATGTTAATAAACCCTTTCCCTCATAGAAGCACCTCTTGAGGCCATTGTCAATATGGCATACATTGACAATGTAATAGCCAAACTAATGTTCATAAACCCTTTCCCTCATAGAAGCACCTCTTGAGGCCATTGCCAATATGACATACATTGACAATGTAGTAGTCAAACCAATGTTCATAAACCCTTTCCCCCATAGAAGCACCTCTTGAGGCCATTACCAATATGGCATACATTGACAATGTAGTAGCCAAACCAATGTTAATAAACCCTTTCCCTCGTAGAAGCACCTCTTGAGGCCATTGTCAATATGGCATACATTGACAATGTAATAGCCAAACCAATGTTCATAAACCCTTTCCCCCATAGAAGCACCTCTTGAGGCCATTACCAATATGGCATACATTGACAATGTAGTAGCCAAACCAATGTTAATAAACCCTTTCCCTCGTAGAAGCACCTCTTGAGGCCATTGTCAATATGGCATACATTGACAATGTAATAGCCAAACCAATGTTCATAAACCCTTTCCCTCATAGAAGCACCTCTTGAGGCCATTACCAATATGGCATACATTGACAATGTAGTAGCCAAACCAATGTTCATAAACCCTTTCCCTCATAGAAGCACCTCTTGAGGCCATTGCCAATATGGCATACATTGACAATGTAGTAGCCAAACCAATGCTCATAAACCCTTTCCCTCATAGAAACACCTGTTGAGGCCATTACCAATACGGTATACATTAACAATGTAGTAGCCAAACCAATGTTCATAAACCCTTTCCCTCATAGAAGCACCTCTTGAGGCCATTACCAATATGGCATACATTGATAATGTAGTAGCCAAACCAATGTTCATATACCCTTTCCCTCATAGAAGCACCTCTTGAGGCCATTGCCAATATGGCATACATTGACAATGTAGTAGCCAAACCATTGCTCATAATAAAGGCCAGAATCGCATGTAGATCCTGTAATATCAATGGAGATGGGATAGATATGGCCACTACTTATCCACTGCATGATAGCTAAATGGCAGTCGTTTGTATGGAGATATAATAGTATATTAACCTAAATCTCATGTAGTCCCAGTAATATCTATGGAGGTGGGATAGATATGGCCACTACTTATACACTGCATGATGGCTAAATATCTGTCGTTTGTATGGAGATATAATAGTATATTAACCTAAATCTCATATAGTCCCAGTAATATCTATGGAGGTGGGACAGATATGGCGACTACTTATCCACTGCATGATAGCTAAATGGCAGTCGTTTGTATGGAAATATAATACAGTAATATCTATGGAGGTGGGATAGATATGGCGACTACTTATACACTGCATGATAGCTAAATGGCAGTCATTTGTATGGAAATATAATACAGTAATATCTATGGAGGTGGGATAGATATGGCGACTACTTATACACTGCATGATAGCTAAATGGCTGTCATTTGTATGGCAATATCATGACCTTGCTTTTGATACACCTGACAAAATGATGACCACACTTTATATACACCTGACAAAATGATGACTACACTTTATATACACCTGACAAAATGATGACCCTACTTTATATACACCTGACAAAATGATGACTACACTTTATATACACCTGACAAAATGATGACCCTACTTTATATACACCTGACAAAATGATGACTACAATTTATATACACCTGACAAAATGATGACCCTACTTTATATACACCTGACAAAATGATGACCCTACTTTATATACACCTGACAAAATGATGACCACACTTTATATACACCTGACAAAATGATGACCACACTTTATATACACCTGACAAAATGATGACCCTACTTTATATACACCTGACAAAATGATGACCCTACGTTAGATACACCTGACAAAATGACAGATAGAACAAAACCATGGTGAAACATTGGATGAGTTATATTCTGACAGATATCTAAAAAATATAATCACAAATTTTCACTTTAATTTGCACTAGATGAATGTACTAAATGCCTCCCTACTCGCGACTGAATTGTTCAAAACAGACCCCTTGGGGACGCGACTGAAATGTTCAAAACAGATCCCTTGGGGACGCGACTGAAATGTTCAAAACAGACCCCTTGGGGACGTGACTGAAATGTTCAAAACAGACCCCTTGTGGACGCGACTGAAATGTTCAAAACAGACCCCTTGGGGACACGACTGAAATGTTCAAAACAGATCCCTTGGGGACGCGACTGAAATGTTCAAAACAGACCCCTTGGGGACGTGACTGAAATGTTCAAAACAGACCCCTTGTGGACGCGACTGAAATGTTCAAAACAGACCCCTTGGGGAACGCGACTGAAATGTTCAAAACAGACCCCTTGGGGACGCGACTGAAATGTTCAAAACAGACCCCTTGTGGACGCGACTGAAATGTTCAAAACAGACCCCTTGGGGACGCGACTGAAATGTTCAAAACAGACCCCTTGGGGACGCGACTGAAATGTTCAAAACAGACCCTTGGGGACACACATCCACATTAACCATTACTAAGAAGAGATCTCCCCCAGCCCCGTTCTGCACTGTAATGATGCACAATAATACCCAACTGACAACAACAACTGTTTACGAAATTGCAGGAAAAGATACAGTGGTTCTACCTTGCCGGTTCCCAACATAGGGACGTCGGCATCAAGCCGAGAAGGTGGAGACGAGTATTCATCAGAAACGTCGGAGATGGACACTCAAGGAACGGTAAGTCGTAATCTATGGAGTCGGCATATAACCTCAGAGATGGACACTCAAGGAATGGTAAGTCATAATCTACAGTCGGCATATAACCTCAGAGATGGACACTCAAGGAACGGTATGTCATAATCTACAGAGTCGGCATATAACCTCGGAGATGTACACTCAAGGAACGGTATGTCATAATCTACAGAGTCGGCATATAACCTCGGAGATGTACACTCAAGGAACGGTATGTCATAATCTACAGAGTCGGCATATAACCTCGGAGATGTACACTCAAGGAACGGTATTTCTTAATCTACAGAGTCGGCATATAACCTCAGAGATGTACACTCAAGGAACGGTATGTCATAATCTACAGAGTCGGCATATAACCTCGGAGATGTACACTCAAGGAACGGTATGTCATAATCTACAGAGTCGGCATATAACCTCGGAGATGTACACTCAAGGAACGGTATGTCATAATCTACAGAGTCGGCATATAACCTCGAAGCTGTTGGTGCGACTATAAACCCCCATTAAACAAACAGATTCTACCTATCGCCTAATACAGTGGAACCTCCCAAAACCGGACCCTCTCTAAATCGGAATACTCCCAAAACCGGACGTTTTTGAAAGTCCCGAATTGTTTCTTCTTTATTTCTTATATAAAATCACTCTGAAAACCGGAACCTCTCAACTCCGGAAACCGGACGAAAAATTTGCATAATTTGGGTACAGTTTGATGTAATTTCACCTCCCAAAACCGGAACAACTTTTAGGCGACATAGGTCTTCATCAATAAACTAAAAAGTGTTGAATTTGTTTGTGTATTCCGTCAGAAATTGACACGCTGCTGACACTTTCCAATCTCGTTTTTAACGTTGCGCGTTTGATCTATGAACGTGTGATAATCGCGCAAGATTATAAGATGTCAGGCTGATTGATGACTACTGCAATTAGCACTCATGTACAGTTAATGTGTCGGCTAACTGGGGGATTATGTTATAATCACGTGTAGATTACTATCCTATAGGCAATTATAAAACTTGTTTGATAACGAATAAAGGATTTTGTGAATCTCGTAATTTATTGTTTGATGCAACCGTTTGATCACCTGTGAAAGCACAATATAATCCAGTCACACAAGATAATTATGATTTTCGCAACTTTTGACCATTTGTTTTACAAAATAATATTTAAAGAACTGTTTTTCAAAAATATTTCATCACTTTATAAAGGCATATGTACTTTATAAAGGTTATATGCAGTTTTGAAAACACATCAATAAAAAACCTCTGAAAACCGGAAACCTCTGTAAACCGGACTTTTTATCCAGTCCCGAAGATGTCCGGTTTAGAGAGGTTCCACTGTATATATATATCTAACAGTTGTGCTGAGAATCAAGCCTCAGACCAAACTAATCAGATCGCTTGGACCAAGATTTTTGATTTGTTTAGCTGAATTCAAATCTCAGATAAAACTAATCAGATCGCTTGAACCAAGATTTTTGATTTGTTTAGCTGAATTCAAATCTCAGATCAATCTAATCAGATCGCTTGAACCAAGATTTTTGATTTGTTTAGCTGAATTCAAATCTCAGATCAAACTAATCAGATCGCTTGAACCAAGATTTTTGATTTGTTTACCGGTAGCTGAATTCAAATCTCAGATCAAACTAATCAGATCGCTTGAACCAAGATTTTTATTTGTTTAGCTGAATTCAAATCTCAGATCAAACTAATTGGATCACTTGAACCATGATTGTTGGTTTGTTAAACTGAATTAAAATCTCGTGAATCAACCTATTTTTATTATGTTTAGCTGAATTCAAATCTCGGACTGAGCCAATCAAATCACTATAACCAACCATTTCCGGATATGTTTAACTGAATCTCGGACTGAGCCAATCAAATCACTATAACCAACCTTTTCCGGATATGTTTAACTGAATTTGAATCTCGGACTGAGCCAATCAAATCGCTATAACCAATCTTTTCCAGATATGTTTAACTGAATCTCAGACTGAGCCAATCAAATCGCTATAACCAACCTTTTCCGGATATGTTTAACTGAATCTCGGACTGAGCCAATCAAATTGCTATAACCAATCTTTTCCGGATATGTTTAACTGAATCTCGGACTGAGCCAATCAAATCGCTATAACCAACCTTTTCCGGATATGTTTAACTGAATTTGAATCTCGGACTGAGCCAATCAAATCGCTATAACCAACCATTTTCTTATTGGTTTTTTATATGTATATTTATCGTCGCCTCCTAGTTAACAGGGGCGATACCACCAGATGTATATTAGTTATGTTTTAGATCAAGATACAGAAGGTGTTCCAATTCCAGAAAAATCCCTGGTTTGTTCTTTTACATGCCCCGATGTTTACCGATACATGAGATCTCGGTTTATACGGTCCCATCTGAAAGACTTATACAAATTTATTTTAGCTCGATTGCGAAACAAGTTATTTCAACTTGTATAAATCACTCTCGAGACCTCATTCCTGATGGAATCCATCGCCACGAGGGAGAGAGAAGAGGCAACGTGGAATTTAAATGCCTTGCCTAAGGGCACAATCGTAACGGCTCCAGTGGGGCTCGAACTCTGGACCTTTCGCACCTGAAGCGAACGCGCATCCACTGCGCTATCACGACTTCCACTGAAAGACTGGTAATATTATTAGCGTGGACGGGGATTCATAGTCCGACCACTGCACAGTCCGACCATTGCACAGTCCGACCACTGCACAGTCCGACCACTGCACAGTCCGACCACCGACCTCTGCACAGTCCGACCACTGCACAGTCCGACCACTGCACAGTCCGACCACTGCACAGTCCGACCACTGCACAGTCCGACCACTGCACAGTCCTACCACTGACTAAAGTTCAAATCTATGACTGAACCAATCGTATCACTTGACCTTGGATTCAAGAGGGTTTCTGATTGGTTGACTTAAACACTGATGTCAGTTTTATATAAAATTAACCCATTCAACACCAAGTAACTCACATGGACTGGTCCATGATATTCATAAACCAATAAATGAATCCGAAAATCACATTTAGACAAGTTCATTTATCAAAATGGGTAATTATGTCTGAAAATAGTCATATCACTGGCAAAAAGTGCAGATCCTGATGAGACGGCACGTCACGAGCCGGCTCATCTGGATCTACACTTTTTGTAAGCCTATTTAGAGGTATGTGGTGTTGAAAGAGTTAAGTATGACGAAAAAATACATTTTACACTCCACTTGTCAATAAAGACAACATTTTGTTATTTTTAAAGACATGTTTTGCTGCATTTTTTTAGGTCCCAACCTGGCTGCGAGCAGAACTTGCCGATGCCAAACCCGATGAAGCCTCAGGTGGCACAATGGTCAGTCTGAGCCCCGCACTCCATGGCGACAACTCTGATGGCAACCAGGCAGACGATACAAGCGAACAATCGGATGACAACAGGAAGTTGGCTGTGATCGATTCCTCGATGTCAAGCATACATATTAATAGGGACCTAACACCGTGTAAAGTACCCCCGGATAAAAACCTTACCCCACGCAATAGTGACCTCGCAGCCGCTGTAAATAAGGCATGTATTAATTATAGGAGCAGTGGTCACCTTGGTTACGAGGTCACCTTGACCATGTGGTTACGGTTGTTAACGTCTCTATAAGATGAAAGCGTATATGTGGTCATTCAGGTGGGAGGAAACCGGAGTACCTGAAGAAAACCCACCTGTCCGATCTGGCGACCATTGTACCATCTCGCATACTTCCCGGTCCGAGGATCGAACCCGGGTCTCATTGGTGAGAAGTTGTTGCATTAATATATATACATACAGGTTTTCCATACATACATAGCATATATACGTTGTTATATTAATACATGCATATATATGTTGTTACATTAATATATATACATACAGGTTTTCCATACATACATAGAATATATACGTTGTTACATTAATATATATACATACAGGTTTTCCATACAGACATTACATATATATGTTGTTATATTAATATATGCATATATACGTAGTTGCATTAATATATATACTTACAGGTTTTCCATACATACATAGCATATATACGTTGTTACATTAATATATATACATACAGGTTTTCCATACAGACATTACATATATATGTTGTTATATTAATATATGCATATATACGTAGTTGCATTAATATATATATACTTACAGGTTTTCCATACATACATAGCATATATATGTTGTTACATTAATATATATACATACAGGTTTTCCATACAGACATTACATATATATGTTGTTATATTAATATATGCATATATATGTAGTTGCATTAATATATATACTTACAGGTTTTCCATACATACATAGCATATATACGTTGTTACATTAATATATATACATACAGGTTTTCCATACAGACATTACATATATATGTTGTTATATTAATATATGCATATATACGTAGTTGCATTAATATATATACTTACAGGTTTTCCATACATACATAGCATATATACGTTGTTACATTAATATATATACATACAGGTTTTCCATACAGACATTACATATATATGTTGTTATATTAATATATGCATATATACGTAGTTGCATTAATATATATACTTACAGGTTTTCCATACATACATAGCATATATACGTTGTTACATTAATATATATACATACAGGTTTTCCATACAGACATTACATATATATGTTGTTATATTAATATATGCATATATACGTAGTTGCATTAATATATATACTTACAGGTTTTCCATACATACATAGCATATATACGTTGTTACATTAATATATATACATACAGGTTTTCCATACAGACATTACATATATATGTTGTTATATTAATATATGCATATATACGTAGTTGCATTAATATATATACTTACAGGTTTTCCATACATACATAGCATATATACGTTGTTACATTAATATATATACATACAGGTTTTCCATACAGACATTACATATATATGTTGTTATATTAATATATGCATATATACGTAGTTGCATTAATATATATACTTACAGGTTTTCCATACATACATAGCATATATACGTTGTTACATTAATATATATACATACAGGTTTTCCATACAGACATTACATATATATGTTGTTATATTAATATATGCATATATACGTAGTTGCATTAATATATATACTTACAGGTTTTCCATACATACATAGCATATATACGTTGTTGCATTAATATATATACATGCAGGTTTTCCATAC
>CM026388.1:17794877-17816604 GCA_014843695.1 Archivesica marissinica
TATATACGTTGTTACATTAATATATATACATACAGGTTTTCCATACAGACATTACATATATATGTTGTTATATTAATATATGCATATATACGTAGTTGCATTAATATATATACTTACAGGTTTTCCATACATACATAGCATATATACGGTGTTGCATTAATATATATATACATGCAGGTTTTCCATACATACATAGCATATATACATTGTTTCATTAATAACTATATATGTACTTGTTTTCCATACATACATAACATATATACGTTGTTGCATTAATATATATATATATACTTACAGGTTTTTCATACATACATAACATTTATACGTTGTTTCATTAATAACTATATATGAACTTGTTTTCCATACATACATACATAACATATATACGTTTCATTAATAACTATATATGAACTTGTTTTCCATACACACATAACATATATACGTTGTTACATTGATATATCTATACATACAGGTTTTCCATACATACATACATAGCATATATACGTTGTTACATTAATATATATACATACAGGTTTTCCATACATACATAACATATATACGTTTCATTAATAACTATATATGAACTTGTTTTCCATACATACATAACATATATACGTTTCATTAATAACTATATATGAACTTGTTTTCCATACACACATAACATATATACGTTGTTACATTGATATATCTATACATACAGGTTTTCCATACATACATAGCATATATACGTTGTTACATTAATATATATACATACAGGTTTTCCATACATATGTAGCATATATACGTTGTTATATTAATATATATATACTTACATGTTTTCCATACATACATAGCATATATATGTTGTTACATTAATATATATATACTTACAGGTTTTCCATACACACATAGCATATATATGTTGTTACATTGATATATCTATACATACAGGTTTTCCATACATACATAGCATATATATGTTGTTACATTAATATATATACATACAAGTTTTCCATACATACATAGCATATATACATTGTTGCATTAATAACTATATATGAACTTGTTTTCCATACATACATACATAGCATATATACGTTGTTTCATTAATAACTATATATGTACTTGTTTTCCATACATACATAACATATATACGTTGTTACATTAATATATATACATACAGGTTTTCCATACATATGTAGCATATATACGTTGTTATATTAATATATATATACTTACATGTTTTCCATACATACATAGCATATATATGTTGTTACATTAATATATATATACTTACAGGTTTTCCATACACACATAGCATATATATGTTGTTACATTGATATATCTATACATACAGGTTTTCCATACATACATAGCATATATATGTTGTTACATTAATATATATACATACAAGTTTTCCATACATACATAGCATATATACGTTGTTGCATTAATAACTATATATGAACTTGTTTTCCATACATACATACATAGCATATATACGTTGTTTCATTAATAACTATATATGAACTTGTTTTCCATACATACATAGCATATATACGTTGTTGCATTAATAACTATATATGTACTTGTTTTCCATACATACATAGCATATATATGTTGTTGCATTAATAACTATATATGAACTTGTTTTCCATACACACATAGCATATATACGTTGTTACATTGATATATCTATACATACAGGTTTTCCATACATACATAGCATATATACGTTGTTACATTAATATATATACATACAGGTTTTCCATACATACATAGCATATATAAGTTGTTTCATTAATAACTATATATGTACTTGTTTTCCATACATACATAACATATATATGTTGTTTCATTAATAACTATATATGAACTTGTTTTCCATACATACATAACATATATACGTTGTTTCATTAATAACTATATATGAATTTGTTTTCCATACATACATAGCATATATACGTTGTTTCATTAATAACTATATATGAACTTGTTTTCCATACATACATAACATATATACGTTGTTTCATTAATAACTATATATGAACTTGTTTTCCATACATACATAACATATATACGTTGTTTCATTAATAACTATATATGTACTTGTTTTCCATACATACATACATACATAGCATATATACGTTGTTTCATTAATAACTATATACGTACTTGTTTTTAGAGTATATATAAATGTGTGAGAAAAATACGTAAAATGACGTCGCTCGCTAAACAATGTTTTATTAAATTCATTCTTTGCATAAACCTATGGTTTCCTAGTGGTGTATGGTTTCCTAATGGTGTATGGTTTCCTAGTGGTGTATGGTTTCCTAGTGGTGTATGGTTTCCTAGTGGTGTATGGTTTCCTAGTGGTATATGGTTTCCTAGTGGTGTATGGTTTCCTAGTGGTGTATGGTTTCCTAGTGGTGTATGGTTTCCTAGTGGTGTATGGTTTCCTAGTGGTGTATGGTTTCCTAATGGTGTATGGTTTCCTAGTGGTGTATGGTTTCCTAGTGGTGTATGGTTTCCTAATGGTGTATGGTTTCCTAATGGTGTATGGTTTCCTAATGATGTATGGTTTCCTAGTGGTGTATGGTTTCCTAATGGTGTATGGTTTCCTAATGGTGTATGGTTTCCTAATGATGTATGGTTTCCTAATGGTGTATGGTTTCCTAGTGGTGTAAGGTTTCCTAGTGGTGTATGGTTTCCTAGTGGTGTATGGTTTCCTAGTGGTGTATGGGTTCCTAGTGGTGTATGGGTTCCTAGTGGTGTATGGGTTCCTAGTGGTGTATGGGTTCCTAGTGGTGTATGGGTTCCTAGTTGTGTACGGGTTCCTAATGGTGTATGGTTTCCTAATGGTGTATGGTTTCCTAATGGTGTATGGTTTCCTAATGGTGTATGGTTTCCTAATGGTGTATGGTTTCCTAATGGTGTATGGTTTCCTAATGGTTTCCTAATAATAATAGTGTATCGTTTCCTAATGGTGTATGGTTTCCTAATGGTGTATGGTTTCCTAATGGTGTATGGTTTCCTAATAGTAATAGTGTATCGTTTCCTAATGGTGTATGGTTTCCTAATGGTGTATGGTTTCCTAATGGTGTATGGTTTCCTAATAGTAATAGTGTATCGTTTCCTAATGGTGTATGGTTTCCTAATAGTAATAGTGTATGGTTTCCTAATGGTGTATGGTTTCCTAATGGTGTATGGTTTCCTAATGGTGTATGGTTTCCTAATAGTAATAGTGTATGGTTTCCTAATGGTGTATGGTTTCCTAATGGTGTATGGTTTCCTAATAGTAATAGTGTATCATTTCCTAATAGTGTATCGTTTCCTATTGGTGTATGGTTTCCTATTGGTGTACAGTTTCCTAATGGTGTATGGTTTCCTAATGGTGTATGGTTTCCTAATGGTGTATGGTTTCCTAATGGTGTATGGTTTCCTAATGGTGTTATGTTCTGTGGTGCTAGGGGGTTTCACTTGGAGCCCTATGAACTATTATCTGGGTCAAAGCACTAGGGGGTTTCACTTGGAGCCCTATGAACTATTATCTGGGTCAAAGCACTAGGGGTTTTTACTTGGAGCCCTGTGGACTATTCTATGGGTCAAAGCTCTAGGGGGTTTCACTTGGAGCCCTATGAACTATTCTCTGGGTCAAACCTCTATGGGGTTTTTACTTGGAGCCCTGTGGACTATTCTATGGGTCAAAGCTCTAGGGGGTTTTTACTTGGAGCCCTATGAACTATTCTCTGGTCAAAGCTGTAGGGGGTTTCACTTGGAGCCCTATGAACTATTCTCTGGGTCAAAGCTCTATGGGGTTTTCACATGGAGCCCTATGAACTATTCTCTGGGTCAAAGCTCTAGGGGTTTTTACTTGGAGCCCTATGAACTATTCTCTGGGTCAAAGCTCTAGGGTTTTTTACTTGGAGCCCTGTGGACTATTCTATGGGTCAAAGCTCTAGGGGGTTTCACTTGGAGCCCTATGAACTATTCTCTGGGTCAAAGCTGTAGGGGGTTTCACTTGGAGCCCTATGAACTATTCTCTGGGTCAAAGCTCTAGGGGGTTTCACTTGGAGCCCTGTGAACTATTCTCTGGATCAAAGCTCTAGGGGATGTCACTTAGACTGTGGACTATTCTCTGGGTCAAAGCACTAAGGGGTTTCACTTGGAGCCCTATGAACTATTCTCTGGGTCTGAGTTGTAGGGGTTTCAGTTGGATACCTGTGCAACATTTGCAAGATCTCGGGGGCTAAAACTATAGGGGTTTGAGTTCAAGTCCTGTGCACTATTACAAGATCCCGGCGGCCAAAACTATAGGGGTTTGAGTTCAAGTCCTGTGCACTATTACAAGATCCCGGCGGCCAAAACTATAGTGGTTTGAGTTCAAGTCCTGTGAACTATTGCAATATCTCGGCGCCAAAACTATAGGGGTTTGAGTCCTGTGCACTATTGCAAGATCTCGGGACCAAATCTATAGGGGTTTGAGTCCTGTGCACTATTGCAAGATCTCGGGACCAAATCTATAGGGGTTTGAGTCCTGTGCACTATTGCAAGATCTCGGGACCAAAACTATAGGGGTTTGAGTTCTGTGTACTATTGCAAGATCTTGGGGCCAAAACTATAGTGGTTTGAGTTCAAGTCCTGTGTACTATTGCAAGATCTCGGAACCAAAACTATAGGGGTTTGAGTTCAAGTCCTGTGCACTATTGCATTATCTCGGGGGCCAAAACTATAGGGGTTTGAGTTCAAGTCCTGTGTAACTATTACAAGATCTTGGGGCCAAAACTATAGGGGTTTGAGTCCTGTGCACTATTGCAAGATATCGGGGCCAAAACTATAGGGGTTTGAGTCCTGTGCACTATTGCAAGATCTTGGGGCCAAAACTATAGGGGTTTGAGTTCAAGTCCTGTGCACTATTGCAAGATCTCGGGACCAAATCTATAGGGGTTTGAGTCCTGTGCACTATTGCAAGATCTCGGGACCAAAACTATAGGGGTTTGAGTTCAAGTCCTGTGTAACTATTGCATGATCTTGGGGCCAAAACTATAGGGGTTTGAGTTCAAGTCCTGTGTACTATTGCAAGATCTCGGGTCCAAAACTATAGCGGTTTGAGTTCAAGTCCTGTGGACTATTGCAAAATCTCGGGGGGCCAAAACTAGAGGGGTTTGAGTTCAAGTCCTGTGAACTATTGCAAGATCTCGGGGGGCCAAAACTATAGGGGTTTGAGTTCAAGTCCTGTGGACAGATCTCGGGGCCAAAACTATAGGGGTTTGAGTTCAAGTCCTGTGGACAGATCTCGGGGCCAAAACTATAGGGGTTTCAGTTCAAGTCCTGTGCACAGATCTCAGGGCCAAAACAATAGGCGTTTCAGTTCAAGTCCTGTGGACTATTGCAAGATCTTGGGGCCAAAACTATAGGGGTTTGAGTTCAAGTCCTGTGCACAGATCTCAGGGCCAAAACAATAGGGGTTTCAGTTCAAGTCCTGTGGACTATTGCAAGATCTCGGGGCCAAAACTATAGGGGTTTGAGTTCAATTCCTGTGGACTATTGCAAGATCTCGGGGCCAAAACAATAGGGGTTTCAGTTCAAGTCCTGTGGACTATTGCAAGATCTTGGGGCCAAAACTATAGAGGTTTCAGTTCAAGTCCTGTGCACAGCATAAATAGTTATATTAATTTACAGGTTTCACCACGGGAAGTAAGAGTGAAGTCATTTTCTAATAATAGCACAGGAAGTGAGGTGGAATTATCCAACCAATCAGATGGAAGCTCTAAAGATCTCAAGGTTACCGGGTAGGTAGGGAGGTGATTATCGTAGGGAGGTGTTTGTAGGGTGGTGGCTGTTGTAGGGAGATGGCTGTTGTAGGGAGAGGGAGATTGATGTTGTAGGGAGATGGCTATTGTGTGGGGAGATGGCTCTTGTAGGGAGATGGCTGTTATGGGGAGATGTATGTTGTAGAGAGGTGGCTGTTGTAGGGAGATGACTGTTGTAGGGAGATAGCTGTTGTAGGGAGGTGACTGTTGTAGGGAGATGGTTGTTGTAGGGAGATGGCTGTTGTAGGGAGATGGCTGTTATGGGGAGATGTATGTTGTAGGGAGGTGACTGTTGTAGGGAGATGGCTGTTGTAGGGAGATAGCTGTTGTAGGGAGGTGACTGTTGTACGGAGATGGCTGGTGTAGAGAGATGGCTGTTGTAGGGAGATGGCTGTTGTAGCAAGGTGGCTGTTGTAGGGAGATGTATGTTGTAGGGAAGTGGCTTGTGTAGAGAGATGGCTGTTGTAGGGAGATGGTTGTTGTAGGGAGATGGCTGTTGTAGGGAGATGGATGTTATAGGGAAGTGGCTGTTGTAGGGAGATGGCTGTTGTAGGGAGATGGATGTTATAGGGAGATGGCTGTTGTAGGAAAGTGGCTGGTGTAGAGAGATGGTTGGTGTAAAGAGATGGTTGTTGTAGGGAAGTGGCTGTTTTAGAGAGTTGGATGCTGTAGGGAGGTGGCTGTTGGATGCTGTAGGGAGGTGGCTGTTGGATGCTGTAGGGAGATGGCTGTTGGATGCTGTAGGGAGGTGGCTGTTGGATGCTGTAGGGAGGTGGCTGTTGGATGTTGTAGGGAGGTGGCTGTTGGATGTTGTAGGGAGGTGGCTGTTGGATGCTGTAGGGAGGTGGCTGTTGGATGTTGTAGGGAGGTGGCTGTTGGATGTTGTAGGGAGGTGGCTGTTGGATGTTGTAGGGAGGTGGCTGTTGGATGCTGTAGGGAGGTGGCTGTTGGATGTTGTAGGGAGGTGGCTGTTGGATGTTGTAGGGAGGTGGCTGTTGGATGCTGTAGGGAGGTGGCTGTTGGATGTTGTAGGGAGGTGGCTGTTGGATGTTGTAGGGAGGTGGCTGTTGGATGTTGTAGGGAGGTGGCTGTTGGATGCTGTAGGGAGGTGGCTGTTGGATGTTGTAGGGAGATGGATGTTGTTACGAGGTTGAATATAGAAGATGATTGAATGTTGGATATTTTATGCCACTGAACCTAATTATGCACGTTGGTGATAAATTCATATCAAAATGAGGCTACGTCCTTGATTATTTGGAAAGGAAATAATATTTGTCTTGCCTATGGCCTGCGTGGTTAATTCCTATGCATCAGAACTGGTTTAATCAACGATTAAGAACTGCAAGACAAATATTATTTCCATTCTAACATGATCAAATATAATGTTTGTGTTATTTTGTCGGAGGAGTAAAATTCCACAGCAATAAAATAGACCGGCTCTAGCCGCTGTTTATTGCAGATTTAACAACGGTAGATTTGTTCTGTGTTTGTAGGACAAAATATCAAGTCATGTTATAATGTAGATTTAACAATAATTACAATAATAATTAACAACGGTAGAATTGTACTCACTCACTCTTGTGTTTATAGGACAAAATATCAAGTCGTCTTAGAATGTAGATTTAACAATAATTGTTCTTTGTTTATTAGAACAAAATATCAAGTTGTGTAAACAGTGTTTGTCCTGGTATATTAATTTGTAATATTATCATGCTTTTAGCCGTGCAAATTTTTCGTCCGGAGTTGAGAAGTTCCGGTTTTCAGAGTGATTTTATGTAAGAAATAAAGAAGAAACAATTCGGGACTTTCAAAAACGTCCGGTTTTGGGAGTATTCCGATTTAGAGAGGGTCCGGTTTTGGGAGGTTCCACTGTATCAAGTCGTGTAAACAGTGTTTGTCCTGGTATATTAATTTGTAATATTATCATGCGTTTAGCCGTGCAAATTTTTCGTCCGGTTTCCGGAGTTGAGAGCTTCCGGTTTTCAGAGTGATTTTATGTAAGAAATAAAGAAGAAACAATTCGGGACTTTCAAAAACGTCCGGTTTTGGGAGTATTCCGATTTAGAGAGGGTCCGGTTTTGGGAGGTTCCACTGTATCAAGTCGTGTAAACAGTGTTTGTCCTGGTATATTAATTTGTAATATTATCATGCGTTTAGCCGTGCAAATTTTTCGTCCGGTTTCCGGAGTTGAGAGCTTCCGGTTTTCAGAGTGATTTTATGTAAGAAATAAAGAAGAAACAATTCGGGACTTTCAAAAACGTCCGGTTTTGGGAGTATTCCGATTTAGAGAGGGTCCGGTTTTGGGAGGTTCCACTGTATCAAGTCGTGTAAACAGTGTTTGTCCTGGTATATTAATTCGTAATATTATCATGCTTTTAGCCGTGCCAAAACTGCGATGCCCGTCACTTCCAAGCAGACATCGAAACGTAACCCAACCGGTGCAATATCACATACAACAACAGCCGCGAGTAGCACACAGTGGGCTCATAACCGATTCCGACAAAATCGAAACTACACAGGGTAAGTCGGTCAGGCCTTCATAGAATCTTGTTGTCCGATTAGCGCAGTGGTTAGCGCGCTCGCTTCTCACCAATGCAACCCGGATTCGATCTTCGTACCGGGAAGTATGTGAGATGGAACTGTGGTCGCCAGATCGGACATGTGGGTTTTCTCCGGGTACTCCGGTTTCCTCCTCCCACACATATGATCACATTTATGCTTTCATCGCGCCAATGAGAGTGATTAATAGAAGTTTTAAAACTTGCTTCGCAATCGTTGTAAAATAAATAAAGTTTAACATTTTCCTTATTTTTTTTATAGAATATTGAATGTAGTGAATTACCATTGAAAATACAACTAAACCAAACGTGTCCCAACCGGTTCTAATTCATGTGCAAACAATGCTGCTAGTACATGCAATAACCAGAGAATAGCACTCAGGGTAGGTGCTGTCTATGGCTCTATCTCTGTCTATGGCTCTATCTCTGTCTATGGCTCTATCTATGTCTCTATATATGGCTCTGTCTATGGCTCTGTCTAAGGCTCTATCTATGGCTCTGTCTAAGGCTCTGTCTCTGTCTAAGGCTCTGTCTATGGCTCTGTCTAAGGCTCTATCTATGGCTCTGTCTATGGCTCTATCTATGGCTATGTCTCTGTCTAAGGCTCTGTCTCTATCTATGGCTCTGTCTATGGCTCTATCTATGGCTCTGTCTATGTCTCTGTCTAAGGCTCTGTCTATGGCTCTATCTATGTCTCTATCTATGGCTCTGTCTATGGCTCTATCTATGGCTCTGTCTATGGCTCTATCTATGGCTCTGTCTATGTCTACGGCTCTGGCTCTATCTATGTCTTTGGCTCTATATATGGCTCTGGCTCTATCTATGGTGCTATCTCTGTCTATGGCTATGTCTATAGCTCTGTCTATGTCTCTATCTATGGCTCTGTCTCTATCTATGGCTCTGTCTATGGCTCTATCTCTGTCTCTATCTATGGTTCTATCTATGTCTCTGTCTCTATCTATGTCTCTATCTATGGCTCTATCTATGTCTCTGTCTATGTCTCTGTCTATATCTATGGCTCTATCTATGTCTCTGTCTATATCTATGTCTCTGGCTCTATCTATGTCTCTATCTATGTCTCTGTCTATGTCTCTATATATGTCTATGTCTCTGTCTATATTTATGGCTCTATCTATGTCTCTGGTTCTATATATGGCTCTATCTCTGTCTCTATCTATGTCTCTGTCTATGTCTCTATCTATGTCTCTGTCTATATATATGGCTCTATCTATGGCTCTGTCTATGGCTCTATCTATGGCTCTGTCTATGGCTTTATCTATTGCTGTGTCTATATCTTTATCTATGGCTCTGTCTATGGCTCTATTTATTGCTCTGTCTATATCTTTATCTATGGCTCTGTCTATGGCTCTATTTATTTCTGTGTCTATATCTTTATCTATGGCTCTGTCTGTGACTTTATCTATTGCTGTGTCTATATCTTTATCTATGGCTCTGTCTGTGACTTTATCTATGGCTCTGTCTATGACTTTATCTATTGCTCTGTCTATATCTTTATCTATGGCTCTATCTATGGCTCTATGTATTGCTGTGTCTATATCTTTATCTATGGCTCTGTCTATGGCTCTATCTATTGATGTGTCTATATCTTTATCTATGGCTCTGTCTATGACTTTATCTATTGCTCTGTCTATATCTTTATCTATGGCTCTATCTATGGCTCTATTTATTGCTATGTCTATATCTTTATCTATGGCTCTGTCTATGGCTCTATCTATTGCTGTGTCTATATCTTTATCTATGGCTCTGTCTATGACTTTATCTATTGCTCTGTCTATATCTTTATCTATGGCTCTATCTATTGCTGTGTCTATATCTTTATCTATGGCTCTATCTTCAGTGATTGATTTTGTACCATTCTTGAGAACCATTGCATTTAAACTTAACTACAATTATTGAATTATTGCTGCTTTGTGTTTTACACAAGTCATTATTTATGTTAGAAAGAAGTCTGCCTCCATGGTCGAGTGGTTAAGGTTGCTGACTTGTATACCACTGTAACCTATCATCACTGATGGTCACGGTTCGAGCCCCGCTCAGGCCGTGTCTCATTTATATGAAAAAGTTGGCAGTTTCTTACGGAGGTTGGTGCACCCAAGTACTGGTTAACCACTGGAGCCTGACCAGGAAAGGTGTTGTTAGGTAAACTGCCCACCGGCGATATAGCCCAAAATGGTGCTAGCACGATGCAGGCGTAAAACCCGAAATATAACATAACATATATGTTAGAGAGACATTTGTTTTTAGACACTATATGACGGGGTATCTGGCTCCAAAAGCAAAGTCCACTGGGTAATAACACCAGCATGTTGTATTATACATGTGAAAATACTAAGGCATGATTCACTCTGATGTAAATATAGATGTTGCACTGTTTGTCAAACATAGAACCAGTCCATCACTCACTATCTTGTATTGTTTGTATATTGTTTGTCAAACATAGAACCAGTCCATCGCTCACTATCTTGTATTGTTTGTCAAACATAGAACCAGTCCATCACTCACTATCTTGTATTGTTTGTATATTGTTTGTCAAACATAGAACCAGTCCATCGCTCACTATCTTGTATTGTTTGTCAAACATAGAACCAGTCCATCACTCACTATCTTGTATTGTTTGTCAAACATAGAACCAGTCCATCGCTCACTATCTTGTATTGTTTGTCAAACAGAGAACCAGTCCATCACTCACTATCTTGTATTGTTTGTCAAACATAGAACCAGTCCATCACTCACTATCTTGTATTGTTTGTCAAACATAGAACCAGTCCATCACTCACTATCTTGTATTGTTTGTCAAACATAGAACCAGTCCATCACTCACTATCTTGTATTGTTTGTATATTGTTTGTCAAACATAGAACCAGTCCATCACTCACTATCTTGTATTGTTTGTATATTGTTTGTCAAACATAGAACCAGTCCATCGCTCACTATCTTGTATTGTTTGTCAAACATAGAACCAGTCCATCGCTCACTATCTTGTATTGTTTGTCAAACATAGAACCAGTCCATCGCTCACTATCTTGTATTGTTTGTCAAACATAGAACCAGTCCATCACTCACTATCTTGTATTGTTTGTCAAACATAGAACCAATCCATCACTCACTATCTTGTATTGTTTGTCAAACATAGAACCAGTCCATCACTCACTATCTTGTATTGTTTGTCAAACATAGACCCAGTCAATCGCTCACTATCTTGTATTGTTTGTATATTGTTTGTCAAACATAGAACCAGTCCATCGCTCACTATCTTGTATTGTTTGTCAAACATAGAACCAGTCCATCACTCACTATCTTGTATTGTTTGTCAAACATAGAACCAGTCCATCACTCACTATCTTGTATTGTTTGTCAAACATAGAACCAGTCCATCACTCACTATCGTGTATTGTTTGTCAAACATAGAACCAGTCCATCACTCACTATCTTGTATTGTTTGTCAAACATAGAACCAGTCCATCACTCACTATCTTGTATTGTTTGTATATTGTTTGTCAAACATAGAACCAGTCCATCACTCACTATCTTGTATTGTTTGTATATTGTTTGTCAAACATAGAACCAGTCCATCACTCACTATCTTGTATTGTTTGTATATTGTTTGTCAAACATAGAACCAGTCAATCGCTCACTATCTTGTATTGTTTGTATATTGTTTGTCAAACATAGAACCAGTCCATCGCTCACTATCTTGTATTGTGTGTCAAACATAGAACCAGTCAATGTAAAAATATATGATGGCTGTATGAAACTGAATACATACATAGTTATTAATTATATTTTACCATTTAAAGTATAAAAACACCTAAACAGAAACTGCCCGTCTATGTGTGCATTATGTATTACATGTGTGTTTTATATGTATAGTATATGTGTATAGTATATATGTATAGTATATGTGTATAGTATATGTGTATAGTATATGTGTATAGTATATGTGTATAGTATATATGTATAGTATATGTGTATAGTATATGTGTATAGTATATGTGTATAGTATATGTGTATAGTATATGTGTATAGTATATGTGTATAGTATATATGTATAGTATATGTGTATAGTATATGTGTATAGTATATGTGTATAGTATATATGTATAGTATATGTGTATAGTATATGTGTATAGTATATATGTATAGTATATGTGTATAGTATATGTGTATAGTATATGTGTATAGTATATATGTATAGTATATGTGTATAGTATATGTGTATAGTATATGTGTATAGTATATATGTATAGTATATGTGTATAGTATATATGTATAGTATATGTGTATAGTATATGTGTATAGTATATGTGTATAGTATATATGTATAGTATATGTGTATAGTATATGTGTATAGTATATGTGTATAGTATATATGTATAGTATATGTGTATAGTATATATGTATAGTATATGTGTATAGTATATGTGTAATTCATACACACAGATATGTTGGTCTCCAGTAGTGAAACGGGCAGTCTTTTAAACATTGAAACGGTGTTCAAATTCTTGTAAACATTGTAACAGTGTTCAAAGTATTGTAAACATTGTAATGGTGTTCAAAGTCTTATAAACATTGTAATGGTGTTCAAGGTGTTTAAAGTCTTGTAAACATTGTAATGGTGTTCAAAGTCTTATAAACATTGTAATGGTGTTCAAAGTCTTCTAAACATTGTAATGGTGTTCAAGGTGTTCAAAGTCTTGTAAACATTGTAATGGTGTTCAAAGTCTTATAAACATTGTAATGGTGTTCAAGGTGTTCAAAGTCTTGTAAACATTGTAATGGTGTTCAAAGTCTTGTAAACATTGTAATGGTGTTCAAAGTCTTGTAAACATTGTAATGGTGTTCAAAGTCTTGTAAACATTGTAATGGTGTTCAAAGTGTTCAAAGTCTTATAAACATTGTAATGGTGTTCAAGGTGTTCAAAGTCTTGTAAACATTGTACTGGTGTTCAAAGTCTTATAAACATTGTAATGGTGTTCAAAGTCTTGTAAACATTGTACTGGTGTTCAAAGTCTTGTAAACATTGTAATGGTGTTCAAGGTGTTCAAAGTCTTATAAACATTGTAATGGTGTTCTAAGTCTTATAAACATTGTAATGGTGTTCAAGGTGTTCAAAGTCTTGTAAACATTGTAATGGTGTTCAAGGTGTTCAAAGTCTTATAAACATTGTAATGGTGTTCAAAGTCTTGTAAACATTGTAATGGTGTTCAAAGTATTGTAAACATTGTAATGATGTTCAAAGTCTTGTAAACATTGTACTGGTGTTCAAAGTCTTATAAACATTGTAATGGTGTTCAAAGTCTTGTAAACATTGTACTGGTGTTCAAAGTCTTATAAACATTGTAATGGTGTTCAAGGTGTTCAAAGTCTTGTAAACATTGTACTGGTGTTCAAAGTCTTATAAACATTGTAATGGTGATCAAGGTGTTCAAAGTCTTGTAAACATTGTAATGGTGTTCAAAGTCTTATAAACATTGTAATGGTGTTCAAAGTCTTATAAACATTGTAATGGTGTTCAAGGTGTTCAAAGTCTTGTAAACATTGTAATGGTGTTCAAAGTCTTGTAAACATTGTACTGGTGTTCAAAGTCTTATAAACATTGTAATGGTGTTCAAAGTCTTATAAACATTGTAATGGTGTTCAAAGTCTTATAAACATTGTACTGGTGTTCAAAGTCTTATAAACATTGTAACGGTGTTCAAAGTCTTGTAAACATTGTAATGGTGTTCAAGGTGTTCAAAGTCTTGTAAACATTGTAATGGTGTTCAAAGTCTTATAAACATTGTAATGGTGTTCAAGGTGTTCAAAGTCTTATAAACATTGTAATGGTGTTCAAGGTGTTCAAAGTCTTATAAACATTGTAATGGTGTTCAAAGTCTTATAAACATTGTAATGGTGTTCAAGGTGTTCAAAGTCTTATAAACATTGTAATGGTGTTCAAGGTGTTCAAAGTCTTGTAAACATTATAATGATGTTCAAAGTCTTGTAAACATTGTAATGGTGTTCAAAGTCTTATAAACATTGTAATGGTGTTCAAGGTGTTCAAAGTCTTATAAACATTGTAATGGTGTTCAAGGTGTTCAAAGTCTTGTAAACATTTTAATGGTGTTCAAAGTCTTATAAACATTGTACTGGTGTTCAAAGTCTTATAAACATTGTAATGGTGTTCAAAGTCTTATAAACATTGTACTGGTGTTCAAAGTCTTACAAACATTGTAATGGTGTTCAAGGTGTTCAAAGTCTTGTAAACATTATAATGGTGTTCAAAGTCTTGTAAACATTGTACTGATGTTCAAAGTCTTATAAACATTGTAATGGTGTTCAAAGTCTTATAAACATTGTACTGGTGTTCAAAGTCTTATAAACATTGTAATGGTGTTCAAAGTCTTATAAACATTGTACTGGTGTTCAAAGTCTTATAAACATTGTAATGGTGTTCAAGGTGTTCAAAGTCTTGTAAACATTATAATGGTGTTCAAAGTCTTGTAAACATTGTAATGGTGTTCAAAGTCTTATAAACATTGTAATGGTGTTCAAAGTCTTATAAACATTGTAATGGTGTTCAAAGTCTTATAAACATTGTACTGGTGTTCAAAGTCTTATAAACATTGTAATGGTGTTCAAAGTCTTATAAACATTGTACTGGTGTTCAAAGTCTTATAAACATTGTAACGGTGTTCAAAGTCTTGTAAACATTGTAATGGTGTTCAAAGTCATATAAACATTGTAACGGTGTTCAAAGTCTTGTAAACATTGTACTGGTGTTCAAAGTCATATAAACATTGTAATGGTGTTCAAAGTCATATAAACATTGTACTGGTGTTCAAAGTCATATAAACATTGTAATGGTGTTCAAAGTCATATAAACATTGTACTGGTGTTCAAAGTCATATAAACATTGTAATGGTGTTCAAAGTCTTATAAACATTGTAATGGTGTTCAAGGTGTTCAAAGTCTTATAAACATTGTAATGGTGTTCAAAGTCATATAGACATTGTAATGGTGTTCAAAGTCATATAAACATTGTAATGGTGTTCAAAGTCTTATAAACATTGTACTGGTGTTCAAAGTCATATAAACATTGTAATGGTGTTCAAAGTCATATAAACATTGTAACAGTGTTCAAGGTGTTCAAAGTCTTGTAAACATTGTAATGGTGTTCAAAGTCTTATAAACATTGTAATGGTGTTCAAAGTCATATAAACATTATAATGGTGTTCAAGGTGTTCAAAGTCTTGTAAACATTGTAATGGTGTTCAAGGTGTTCAAAGTCTTATAAACATTGTAATGGTGTTCAAGGTGTTCAAAGTCGTGTAAACATTATAATGGTGTTCAAAGTCTTGTAAACATTGTAATGGTGTTCAAAGTCTTATAAACATTGTAATGGTGTTCAAGGTGTTCAAAGTCTTATAAACATTGTAATGGTGTTCAAGGTGTTCAAAGTCTTGTAAACATTGTAATGGTGTTCAAAGTCTTGTAAACATTGTAATGGTGTTCAAAGTGTTCAAAGTCTTATAAACATTGTAATGGTGTTCAAAGTCTTATAAACATTGTAATGATGTTCAAGGTGTTCAAAGTCTTGTAAACATTGTAATGGTGTTCAAAGTCTTGTAAACATTGTAATGGTGTTCAAAGTCTTATAAACATTGTAATGGTGTTCAATGTCTTATAAACATTGTAATGGTGTTCAAAGTCTTATAAACATTGTAATGGTGTTCAATGTCTTATAAACATTATAATGGTGTTCAAAGTCTTGTAAACATTGTAATGGTGTTCAAAGTCTTATAAACATTGTAATGGTGTTCAAAGTCTTATAAACATTGTAATGGTGTTCAAGGTGTTCAAAGTCTTATAAACATTGTAATGGTGTTCAAAGTCATATAAACATTGTAATGGTGTTCAAGGTGTTCAAAGTCTTGTAAACATTGTAATGGTGTTCAAAGTCTTATAAACATTGTAATGGTGTTCAAAGTATTGTAAACATTGTAATGGTGTTCAAAGTCTTGTAAACATTATAATGGTGTTCAAAGTCTTATAAACATTGTAATGGTGTTCAAAGTCTTGTAAACATTATAATGGTGTTCAAAGTCTTATAAACATTGTAATGGTGTTCAATGTCTTATAAACATTATAATGGTGTTCAAAGTATTGTAAACATTGTAATGGTGTTCAAAGTCTTATAAAAATTGTAATGGTGTTCAAAGTCTTATAAACATTGTAATGGTGTTCAAGGTCTTGTAAACATTATAATGGTGTTCAAAGTCTTATAAACATTGTAATGGTGTTCAATGTCTTATAAACATTATAATGGTGTTCAAAGTCTTGTAAACATTGTAATGGTGTTCAAAGTCTTATAAACATTGTAATGGTGTTCAAAGTCTTATAAACATTGTAATGGTGTTCAAGGTGTTCAAAGTCTTATAAACATTGTAATGGTGTTCAAAGTCATATAAACATTGTAATGGTGTTCAAGGTGTTCAAAGTCTTGTAAACATTGTAATGGTGTTCAAAGTCTTATAAACATTGTAATGTGTTCAAAGTATTGTAAACATTGTAATGGTGTTCAAAGTCTTGTAAACATTATAATGGTGTTCAAAGTCTTATAAACATTGTAATGGTGTTCAAAGTCTTGTAAACATTATAATGGTGTTCAAAGTCTTATAAACATTGTAATGGTGTTCAAAGTCTTGTAAACATTATAATGGTGTTCAAAGTCTTATAAACATTGTAATGGTGTTCAATGTCTTATAAACATTATAATGGTGTTCAAAGTATTGTAAACATTGTAATGGTGTTCAAAGTCTTATAAACATTATAATGGTGTTCAAAGTATTGTAAACATTGTAATGGTGTTCAAAGTCTTATAAAAATTGTAATGGTGTTCAAAGTCTTATAAACATTGTAATGGTGTTCAAGGTGTTCAAAGTCTTATAAACATTGTAATGGTGTTCAAAGTCATATAAACATTGTAATGGTGTTCAAGGTGTTCAAAGTCTTATAAACATTGTAATGGTGTTCAAGGTGTTCAAAGTCTTATAAACATTGTAATGGTGTTCAAAGTCATATAAACATTGTAATGGTGTTCAAGGTGTTCAAAGTCTTGTAAACATTGTAATGGTGTTCAAAGTCTTATAAACATTGTAATGGTGTTCAAAGTCTTATAAACATTGTAATGGTGTTCAAGGTGTTCAAAGTCTTATCAACATTGTAATGGTGTTCAAAGTCATATAAACATTGTAATGGTGTTCAAAGTCATATAAACATTATACTGGTGTTCAAAGTCATATAAACATTGTAATGGTGTTCAAAGTCTTATAAACATTGTAATGGTGTTCAAGGTGTTCAAAGTCTTATAAACATTGTAATGGTGTTCAAGGTGTTCAAAGTCTTATAAACATTGTAATGGTGTTCAAGGTGTTCAAAGTCTTATAAACATTGTAATGGTGTTCAAAGTCTTATAAACATTGTAATGGTGTTCAATGTGTTCAAAGTCTTATAAACATTGTAATGGTGTTCAAGGTGTTCAAAGTCTTATAAACATTGTAATAGTGTTCAAGGTGTTCAAAGTCTTATAAACATTGTAATGGTGTTCAAAGTCATATAAACACTGTAATGGTGTTCAAAGTCTTATAAACATTGTAATGGTGTTCAAGGTGTTCAAAGTCTTATAAACATTGTAATGGTGTTCAAGGTGTTCAAAGTCTTATAAACATTGTAATGGTGTTCAAGGTGTTTAAAGTCTTATAAACATTGTACTGGTGTTCAAAGTCATATAAACATTGTAATGGTGTTCAAAGTCTTATACACATTGTAATGGTGTTCAAGGTGTTCAAAGTCTTATAAACATTGTAATGGTGTTCAAGGTGTTCAAAGTCTTATAAACATTGTAATGGTGTTCAAGGTGTTCAAAGTCTTATAAACATTGTAATGGTGTTCAAAGTCATATAAACATTGTAATGGTGTTCAAAGTCATATAAACATTGTAATGGTGTTCAAAGTCTTATAAACATTGTACTGGTGTTCAAGGTGTTCAAAGTCTTATAAACAGTGTAATGGTGTTCAAAGTCATATAAACATTGTACTGGTGTTCAAAGTCTTGTAAACATTGTAATGGTGTTCAAAGTCATATAAACATTGTAACAGTGTTCAAGGTGTTCAAAGTCTTGTAAACATTGTAATGGTGTTCAAAGTCTTATAAACATTGTAATGGTGTTCAAAGTCATATAAACATTATAATGGTGTTCAAAGTCTTGTAAACATTGTAATGGTGTTCAAGGTGTTCAAAGTCTTATAAACATTGTAATGGTGTTCAAGGTGTTCAAAGTCTTGTAAACATTATAATGGTGTTCAAAGTCTTGTAAACATTGTAATGGTGTTCAAAGTCTTATAAACATTGTAATGGTGTTCAAGGTGTTCAAAGTCTTATAAACATTGTAATGGTGTTCAAGGTGTTCAAAGTCTTGTAAACATTGTAATGGTGTTCAAAGTCTTGTAAACATTGTAATGGTGTTCAAAGTGTTCAAAGTCTTATAAACATTGTAATGGTGTTCAAAGTCTTATAAACATTGTAATGATGTTCAAGGTGTTCAAAGTCTTGTAAACATTGTAATGGTGTTCAAAGTCTTGTAAACATTGTAATGGTGTTCAAAGTCTTATAAACATTGTAATGGTGTTCAATGTCTTATAAACATTGTAATGGTGTTCAAAGTCTTGTAAACATTATAATGGTGTTCAAAGTCTTATAAACATTGTAATGGTGTTCAAAGTCTTGTAAACATTATAATGGTGTTCAAAGTCTTATAAACATTGTAATGGTGTTCAATGTCTTATAAACATTATAATGGTGTTCAAAGTCTTGTAAACATTGTAATGGTGTTCAAAGTCTTATAAACATTGTAATGGTGTTCAAGGTGTTCAAAGTCTTATAAACATTGTAATGGTGTTCAAAGTCATATAAACATTGTAATGGTGTTCAAGGTGTTCAAAGTCTTGTAAACATTGTAATGGTGTTCAAAGTCTTATAAACATTGTAATGGTGTTCAAAGTATTGTAAACATTGTAATGGTGTTCAAAGTCTTGTAAACATTATAATGGTGTTCAAAGTCTTATAAACATTGTAATGGTGTTCAAAGTCTTGTAAACATTATAATGGTGTTCAAAGTCTTATAAACATTGTAATGGTGTTCAAAGTCTTGTAAACATTATAATGGTGTTCAAAGTCTTATAAACATTGTAATGGTGTTCAAAGTCTTGTAAACATTATAATGGTGTTCAAAGTCTTATAAACATTGTAATGGTGTTCAAAGTCTTGTAAACATTATAATGGTGTTCAAAGTCTTATAAACATTGTAATGGTGTTCAAAGTCTTGTAAACATTATAATGGTGTTCAAAGTCTTATAAACATTGTAATGGTGTTCAAAGTCTTGTAAACATTATAATGGTGTTCAAAGTCTTATAAACATTGTAATGGTGTTCAAAGTCTTGTAAACATTATAATGGTGTTCAAAGTCTTATAAACATTGTAATGGTGTTCAATGTCTTATAAACATTATAATGGTGTTCAAAGTATTATAAACATTGTAATGGTGTTCAAAGTCTTATAAAAATTGTAATGGTGTTCAAAGTCTTATAAACATTGTAATGGTGTTCAAGGTGTTCAAAGTCTTATAAACATTGTAATGGTGTTCAAGGTGTTCAAAGTCTTATAAACATTGTAATGGTGTTCAAGGTGTTCAAAGTCTTATAAACATTGTAATGGTGTTCAAAGTCTTATAAACATTGTAATGGTGTTCAATGTGTTCAAAGTCTTATAAACATTGTAATGGTGTTCAAGGTGTTCAAAGTCTTATAAACATTGTAATAGTGTTCAAGGTGTTCAAAGTCTTATAAACATTGTAATGGTGTTCAAAGTCATATAAACACTGTAATGGTGTTCAAAGTCTTATAAACATTGTAATGGTGTTCAAGGTGTTCAAAGTCTTATAAACATTGTAATGGTGTTCAAGGTGTTCAAAGTCTTATAAACATTGTAATGGTGTTCAAAGTCTTATAAACATTGTAATGGTGTTCAAGGTGTTCAAAGTCTTATAAACATTGTAATGGTGTTCAAGGTGTTCAAGTCTTGTAAACATTGTAATGGTGTTCAAAGTCTTGTAAACATTGTAATGGTGTTCAAGGTGTTCAAAGTCTTATAAACATTGTAATGGTGTTCAAAGTCTTGTAAACATTGTAATGGTGTTCAAGGTCTTATAAACATTGTAATGGTGTTCAAAGTCTTGTAAACATTGTAATGGTGTTCAAGGTCTTATAAACATTGTAATGGTGTTCAAAGTCTTGTAAACATTGTAATGGTGTTCAAAGTCTTGTAAACATTGTAATGGTGTTCAAAGTCTTGTAAACATTGTAATGGTGTTCAAAGTCTTGTAAACATTGTAATGGTGTTCAAGGTGTTCAAAGTCTTGTAAACATTGTAATGGTGTTCAAAGTCTTGTAAACATTGTAATGGTGTTCAAGGTGTTCAAAGTCTTATAAACATTGTAATGGTGTTCAAGGTGTTCAAAGTCTTGTAAACATTGTAATGGTGTTCAAAGTCTTGTAAACATTGTAATGTTTTAATGTATAATACAGACTCGTTATAATGTATAATACAGACTTGTTTTAATGTAGAATACAGACTCGTTATAATGTATAATACAGACTTGTTTTAATGTAGAATACAGACTCGTTATAATGTATAATACAGACTTGTTTTAATGTAGAATACAGACTTGTTTTAATGTATAATACAGACTTGTTTTAATGTAGAATACAGACTCGTTATAATGTATAATACAGACTTGTTTTAATGTAGAATACAGACTCGTTATAATGTATAATACAGACTTGTTTTAATGTAGAATACAGACTCGTTATAATGTATAATACAGACTTGTTTTAATGTAGAATACAGACTCGTTATAATGTATAATACAGACTTGTTTTAATGTAGAATACAGACTCGTTATAATGTATAATACAGACTTGTTTTAATGTAGAATACAGACTAGTTTAATGTATAATATGACTGGTTTGTAATGACTGGTTTAATGTATAATATAGACTAGTTTAATGTATAATATGACTGGTTTGTAATGACTGGTTTAATGTATAATACAGACTAGTTTAATGTATAATATGACTTGTATACTTATGACTGGTTTAATGTATATGTATGACTAGTTTAATGTATACATATGACTGGTTTGTAATGACTGGTTTAATGTATATGTATGACTAGTTTAATGTATACATATGACTGGTTTGTAATGACTGGTTTAATGTATATGTATGACTAGTTTAATGTATACATATGACTGGTT
>CM026388.1:17817604-17846984 GCA_014843695.1 Archivesica marissinica
TATGTACAGATAATGCAGTATGCTACTGTATGTACAGATAATGCAGTATGTACAGATAATGCAGTATGTTACTGTATGTACAGATAATGCAGTATGCTACTGTATGTCCACATAATGCAGTATGCTACTGTATGTCCAGATAATGCAGTATGCTACTGTATGTACAGATAATGCAGTATGCTACTGTATGTCCAGATAATGCAGTATGCTACTGTATGTACAGATAATGCAGTATGCTACTGTATGTCCAGATAATGCAGTATGCTACTGTATGTCCAGATAATGCAGTATGCTACTGTATGTCCACATAATGCAGTATGCTACTGTATGTCCAGATAATGCAGTATGCTACTGTATGTCCAGATAATGCAGTATGCTACTGTATGTCCAGATAATGCAGTATGCTACTGTATGTACAGATAATGCAGTATGCTACTGTATGTACAGATAATGCAGTATGCTACTGTATGTACAGATAATGCAGTATGCTACTGTATGTACAGATAATGCAGTATGCTACTGTATGTCCAGATAATGCAGTATGCTACTGTATGTACAGATAATGCAGTATGCTACTGTATGTCCACATAATGCAGTATGCTACTGTATGTCCAGATAATGCAGTATGCTACTGTATGTCCAGATAATGCAGTATGCTACTGTATGTACAGATAATGCAGTATGCTACTGTATGTACAGATAATGCAGTATGCTACTGTATGTCCACATAATGCAGTATGCTACTGTATGTACAGATAATGCAGTATGCTACTGTATGTCCACATAATGCAGTATGCTACTGTATGTCCAGATAATGCAGTATGCTACTGTATGTCCACATAATGCAGTATGCTACTGTATGTACAGATAATGCAGTATGCTACTGTATGTCCACATAATGCAGTATGCTACTGTATGTCCACATAATGCAGTATGCTACTGTTGATCATTGGAGAATAAAACATTTCAAACTCTGGCAGTAAAACTCAGAATCAACCAATCAAATCAAATCAATTGAGGTCGAGTTTGAGATCTGAGAAAAGTGTTATATGGACATGGTAGAATATATATATATATATAAATAATTAGAGGTTATTAAACGCGGAGGTGGGCCATTTGTGGATAGTGGCCTAAAATCGAAATATATTGCCTGCGTCGACCAGATATTTTGCTTTTCAACCATTAAATGTGTTACTATTTATAGTAATGTATGCAATATATATATATATATGATGCTCTCTATATTACTAGTTCCCTACAGACGGATCTGTAGCGCAGTGGTAACACGCTGGACAGGTAATCCAGGAATCACAGGTTTGATCCCCAGTCTGACCATAATAAAATTAACAGTCTTTCAAATGGGACGTTAAAACGACATATTAAGTTCAGCCGACTGGTTCAACCAGAGTGTCGTCATACATCAACCATAGTTCAACTAAACAACCTCCAACACAGACTGGTTCAACCACAGTGACATCATACATCAACTATAGTTTAACTAAACAACCTCCAACGCAGACTGGTTCAACCAGAGTGGCATCATACATCAACTATAGTTTAACTAAACAACCTCCAACGCAGACTGGTTCAACCAGTGACATCATACATCAACTATAGTTTAACTAAACAACCTCCAACGCAGACAGAGTGACATCATACATCAACTATAGTTTAACTAAACAACCTCGAACACAGACAGAGTGACATCATACATCAACTATAGTTTAACTAAACAACCTCCAACGCAGACTGGTTCAACCAAAGTGATGCCATACATCAACTATAGTTTAACTAAACAACCTCCAACGCAGACTGGTTCAACCAGAGTGACATCATACATCAACTATAGTTTAACTAAACAACCTCCAACGCAGACTGGTTCAACCAAAGTGATGCCATACATCAACTATAGTTTAACTAAACAACCTCCAACACAGACTGGTTCAACCAGTGACATCATACATCAACTATAGTTTAACTAAACAACCTCCAACACAGACTGGTTCAACCAGTGACATCATACATCAACTATAGTTTAACTAAACAACCTCCAACGCAGACTGGTTCAACCAGTGACATCATACATCAACTATAGTTTAACTAAACAACCTCCAACGCAGACTGGTTCAACCAAAGTGATGCCATACATCAACTATAGTTTAACTAAACAACCTCCAACACAGACTGGTTCAACCAGTGACATCATACATCAACTATAGTTTAACTAAACAACCTCCAACGCAGACTGGTTCAACCAAAGTGATGCCATACATCAACTATAGTTTAACTAAACAACCTCCAACACAGACTGGTTCAACCAGTGACATCATACATCAACTATAGTTTAACTAAACAACCTCCAACACAGACTGGTTCAACCAGAGTGACGTCATACATCAACTATAGTTTAACTAAACAACCTCCAACACAGACTGGTTCAACCAGAGTGACATCATACATCAACTATAGTTTAACTAAACAACCTCCAACACAGACTGGTTCAACCAGTGACATCATACATCAACTATAGTTTAACTAAACAACCTCCAACGCAGACTGGTTCAACCAGTGACATCATACATCAACTATAGTTTAACTAAACAACCTCCAACGCAGACTGGTTCAACCAAAGTGATGCCATACATCAACTATAGTTTAACTAAACAACCTCCAACACAGACTGTTCAACCAGTGACATCATACATCAACTATAGTTTAACTAAACAACCTCCAACGCAGACTGGTTCAACCAGTGACATCATACATCAACTATAGTTTAACTAAACAACCTCCAACGCAGACTGGTTCAACCAGTGACATCATACATCAACTATAGTTTAACTAAACAACCTCCAACGCAGACTGGTTCAACCAAAGTGATGCCATACATCAACTATAGTTTAACTAAACAACCTCCAACACAGACTGGTTCAACCAGTGACATCATACATCAACTATAGTTTAACTAAACAACCTCCAACGCAGACTGGTTCAACCAAAGTGATGCCATACATCAACTATAGTTTAACTAAACAACCTCCAACACAGACTGGTTCAACCAGTGACATCATACATCAACTATAGTTTAACTAAACAACCTCCAACACAGACTGGTTCAACCAGAGTGACGTCATACATCAACTATAGTTTAACTAAACAACCTCCAACACAGACTGGTTCAACCAGAGTGACATCATACATCAACTATAGTTTAACTAAACAACCTCCAACACAGACTGGTTCAACCAGTGACATCATACATCAACTATAGTTTAACTAAACAACCTCCAACGCAGACTGGTTCAACCAGTGACATCATACATCAACTATAGTTTAACTAAACAACCTCCAACGCAGACTGGTTCAACCAAAGTGATGCCATACATCAACTATAGTTTAACTAAACAACCTCCAACACAGACTGGTTCAACCAGTGACATCATACATCAACTATAGTTTAACTAAACAACCTCCAACGCAGACTGGTTCAACCAGTGACATCATACATCAACTATAGTTTAACTAAACAACCTCCAACGCAGACTGGTTCAACCAGTGATATCATACATCAACTACAGGGTTTCCTCTGGGTCAATTTTAGTTTGTGCCAGCAAATTCGCCAATCAGAAAAAGTTTGCGCCAATGGCTCCAATGTTGGAGCCAGCAGTCTATAGTGCCATATTCAATCAGACATCTGGTATGTGCTGATGTTAAACAAGTTGTCATCTTGTGTGCATGTACTACTGTTAATTACTTGTACTTCTGCTGTAGTTGTCTACATGCACTTACTATAGTTTAACTAAACAACCTCCAACGCAGACTGGTTCAACCACAGTGACATCATACATCAACTATAGTTTAACTAAACAACCTCCAACGCCGATATAGTTCAACCAACCAAGAGAGGCCTGTTTCTCCAGAAAATAGATCAAAAGTTTCAGAGAGCGGGACATTTTAGATTGAAATTCGCATTTATTTGTTAGTTCGAAATAATAACACAATATTTGCACTATTTGCTTAAAATAGGGAATATGAAGGGAAAACATGCATGTAATTTCCCAAATATCCGTAACCATTAGCAACTAGGATTGCCCTATGTTTTCTTAGATTGTGGCATGATGTTGTAAATATTGGGTCTAGCGTGAGTTCACATAGCAGCCATACTAGACATGTATAATGCATCTACTGTAGTTCAACTATAGCTTGAAGCATCTACTGTAGTTCGACTACAGTTTGAATCTGAACTCACTCTATATAACGGGTCTAGTGTGAGTTCACATAGCAGCCATACTAGACATGTACAAACTCACTCTATATAACGGGACTAGTGCGAGTTCACATAGCAGCCATACTAGACATGTACAAACTCACTCTATATAACGGGTCTAGTGTGAGTTCACATAGCAGTTCTACTAGACATGTACAAACTCACTCTATATAACGGGACTAGTGCGAGTTCACATAGCAGTTCTACTAAACATGTACAAACTCACTCTATATAACGGGTCTAGTGTGAGTTCACATAGCAGCCATACTAGACATGTACATGAATCACTCACTCTATATAACGGGTCTAGTGTGAGTTCACATAGCAGCCATACTAGACATGTACAACTCACTCTATATATCAGGTCTAGCGCGAGTTCACATAGCAGCCATACTAGACATGTACAAACTCACTCTATATAATGGGCTAGTGCGAGTTCACATAGCAGTACTAGACATGTACAAACTCACTCTATATAACGGGTCTAGTGCGAGTTCACATAGCAGTTCTACTAGACATGTACAATGCATCTACTATAGTTCGACTACAGTTTGAATCCGAACTCACTCTATATAACGGGTCTAGTGTGAGTTCACATAGCAGTTCTACTAGACATGTACAATGCATCTACTATAGTTCAACTATAGTTTGAATCCGAACTCACTCTATATAACGGGTCTAGTGTGAGTTCACATAGCAGTTCTACTAGACATGTACAATGCATCTACTATAGTTCATCTACAGTTTGAATCTGAACTCACTCTATATAACGGGTCTAGCGCGAGTTCACATAGCAGTTCTACTAGACATGTACAATGCATCTACTATAGTTCAACTATAGTTTGAACCCGAACTCACTCTATATAACGGGACTAGGAGTTCACATAGCAGCTCTACTAGACATGTACAAACTCACTCTATATAACGGGACTAGTGCGAGTTCACATAGCAGCTATACTAGACATGTACAAACTCACTCTATAACACTTACTGTGATCTCGTCACGGTCGGAGTACCCTGCGGCGTATCGTAATCCAATGTTTTCCGTATCCCCAGATCCAACATAGAGTCATTCTGGTCGGCGTAATTAGTAGCCGAGGACTGCCCCGTTGTTACCGACACACCCAGATTTGTAGCAGACTCCAACATCTGAACCTGTTCTTTAAGATCCTGAATTTCTTCCTATGAAAATTAACAGGTACTAGGGATACTTATCCATAAATAACTCTTTTGTGTACCGTATTTAGCTATGTATAGTGCACTATCGTGTATAATGCGCACCCACGATTTGGCACGAAAATCGGGGGGAAAACTGAGTTCCGATGTATACTGCGCACGTGAAAAACGCAATATATATGGAAGGCAAAAGTCTTATTAGATCATTTATGTTGTAACATCGTGTAAATGCTTTTTATGTACATGTATATACAAGGAAGAAATAAACGGGGTTACCAGAAAAGGGGCCTCAAAATTTAAATTTCTTTTTTTTTAATAGGTAGTAGTATTTATTTAAACCCCCCCCCCCACCCCCCTAAAAATGTACATGTTACCAGGGTTCATTCTAGGTCAGAATTTTTGGGAGAAGTGAGAGTGTGTGATTGCTTCCTTAAATGGTGTTCTTTAATATACTTCTGCAAAATAGGGTTAAAATGCACAGTACAACCATTAAATAAAACATTTGAATAGAAGGAGTGCTTTATAATGGGCCAGTGTATCTTACTAGACACAATTTTGTTTGAAAATCGTAAAAAAAACAAAAAATAATTTTTATTAGGGAGAAGTCAGGGTCCCTAGGGCGACAATTTCGCCCACATCGCCCTCTAGAATGATCCCTGTGTTACGTAATATCATATTACAAGTGCAACGATTCGCTTAAAATCATCGAATTCCATATATACATTTGTTGATTCGATTCTCAATACCAGTAATATCAGTTTCGATCAATTCAAGTCTGCATTGCTCCAATTGGAAAAATGACATACGATTGGTTGAGAGTCAGTAATCCAACCAATGGTAGTGTCTCATTTTCACCCGGTAAAGCTGCCAAAATGGCTTCCGACGTCGAAACATAAAAATCTTAAAAGTATGGGAGCATTTTGGTTAATGGGCTAAAATATTCACAAGGAGTTTAAGAGCTAATAATCGACTACTAAATGACAATGGTTTCATTTGTGAAAACGCCCATGAATGTACAGTGGCCGATAACAATAACTGAATGAGTTGTCGTCATATTTGCATGGCCTTACAGGAAGAAGATGAAGTTTACGCAATTTTTATACGAGTTGAGTGATTTTAGTTTCCGATACAATTCTATCGAATATTCGATTACTCTCCCGACTGAATATTCAAATACCCTCCCAACTGAATATTCGATTAATCTCCCAACTGAATATTCGAATACCCTCCTAACTGAATATTCAAATACCCTCCCAACTGAATATTCGATTAATCTCCCGACTGAATATTCGAATACACTCCTGACTGAATATTCGAATACCCTCCGACTGAATATACGATTAGTTTCCCAACTGAATATTCGAATACTCTCCCAACTGAATATTCGAATACCCTCCCGACTGAATATTCAAATACTCTCCCAACTGAATATTCAAATACTCTCCCAACTGAATATTCAAATACCCTCCCAACTGAATATTCGAATACCCTCCCAACTGAATATTCGAATACTCTCCCAACTGAATATTCAAATACCCTCCCATGAATATTCGAATACCCTCCCAACTGAATATTCAATTACTCTCCCAACTGAATATTCGAATACCCTCCCGACTGAATATTCAAATACTCTCCCAACTGAATATTCAAATACTCTCCCAACTGAATATTCAAATACTCTCCCAACTGAATATTCGATTACTCTCCCAACTGAATATTCGAATACTCTCCCAACTGAATATTCAAATACCCTCCCAACTGAATATTCGAATACCCTCCCGACTGAATATTCAAATACTCTCCCAACTGAATATTCAAATACTCTCCCAACTGAATATTCAAATACCCTCCCAACTGAATATTCGAATACTCTCCCGACTGAATATTCGAATACCCTCCCGACTGAATATTCAAATACCAAAATCGCTATTCGTTGCCATCTAACAACAGACTACTAATTAGCCTCTAACCATAATGACTTACAGGCTATATACAATGTTCAACTGAAAGTTAAACCCTAAACCCCTAATGTTTGCCAGGACGGACAGACGGACGGTTGGACTGTGTTTGTTTTTGGGGTTTAAAGTCACACCAAAACAGCTTGAGTCATACAGCGACTCTCCAGCTATTATTGGTGGCGGAAGAACCCGGATGCACCTCAGAGCAGTTTAGCATGCACGGACGGACACCTGGGTGGAACCACCGACCTACCGCAAGCCTCACATGAATGAATTCGACCCCCCCCCCCAGAAAGACGGATGGACCGCGTTCATGGACGGACTGTGAGAGGGCCTATAGTCCCATTCAGTCCTGACGGGCAGGGGTCTAGTAATTCATATATAATTGTATCCAACAGAGGACGGACTGTGAGAGGGCCTATAGTCCCATTCAGTCCTGACGGCAGGGTCAGGGGATGCCGTTCATGCCCTAATGACGATCATTTCATTGATGGCGAACACAACCTATGAAACACCCCGGGCTCATTCTAGAGACCCTGACTTCGAACCGTGGGAGCGGAGCCCCTCTTCTCCGTAAAATATTTGTTAAAAATAATTTAAAAAAATTCTTTCCAATTTTCATACTCAATTTTGTCAACTGGCCCATTAAAGCTTAAATTTAAACATTAGTTATATTACAACGATTGCGAAACAAGCTTTACGAACTTATATTAATCATTCTCGTTGGCACGATGAAAGTGTAAATGTGGTCATTTGTGTGGGAGGAAACACGAGTACCGGAGAAAACCCACCTGTCCGATCTGGCGACCACCGTACAATCTCACATACTTCCCGGTCCGAGGATCGAACCCGGGTTGTATTGGTCCATTAGAAAGCACTCCTGCTGATCAGATGTTGCGTATTTTAATCTTATTTTGTTGAACTTTATTAAATAACATAATGTAAGGACGAAATCGTGTGCATTCTCATTTCTCCCAAAATTGACCTAAAATGAGCCCTGCACACACAGCTCTACACACACGCAGCTCTACACACACACACGCAGCTCTACACACACAGCTCTACACACATGCAGCTCTACACACATGCAGCTCTACACACACACACACACACACACACACACACAACACAGCTCTACACACATGCAGCTCTACACACATGCAGCTCTACACACACACACACACACACACACACACACACACACGCAGCTCTACACACACGCAGCTCTACACACATGCAGCTCTACACACACGCAGCTCTACACTCACGGTTGGTTACAGCTCTACTCACATGCAGACTAGAACACATTTCGTCAGAGATGGACCGTGACGCGAGCGCCTGCTGGAGGTGTATCTTCATCTGGCTCATCTCCTGAGACGACGCTGAAAGGAAATGGTGGCATGTATATGACGCTGAAAGGAAATGGTGGCATGTATATAATGCTGAAAGGAAATGGTGGCATGTATATGACGCTGAAAGGTAATGGTGGCTTGTATATGACGCTGAAAGGTGGCTTGTATATGATGCTGAAAGGAAATGGTGGCTTGTATATGATGGTGAAAGGAAATGGTGGCATGTATATGATGGTGAAAGGAAATGGTGGCATGTATATGATGCTGAAAGGTGGCATGTATATGATGCTGAAAGGAAATGGTGGCTGTGTATGATGCTGAAAGGAAATGGTGGCTTGTATATGACGCTGAATGGTGGCATGTATATGATGCTGAAAGGAAAGGGTGGCATGTATAGGACGCTGAATGGTGGCATGTATATGATGCTGAAAGGAAAGGGTGGCATGTATAGGACGCTGAAAGGAAATGGTGGCATGTATATGACGCTGAAAGGAAATGGTGGCATGTATATGACGCTGAAAGGAAATGGTGGCATGTATATGACGCTAAAAGGAAATGGTGGCATGTATATGACGCTGAAAGGTGGCATGTATATGATGCTGAAAGGAAATGGTGGCTTGTATATGATGCTGAAAGGAAATGGTGGCATGTATATGATGCTGAAAGGTGGATGTATATGAAGGTGGCATGTATATGATGCTGAAAGGAAATGGTGGCATGTATATGACGCTGAAAGGAAATGGTGGCATGTATATGATGCTGAAAGGAAATGGTGGCTTGTATATGATGCTGAAAGGAAATGGTGGCATGTATATGATGCTGAAAGGTGGCATGTATATGATGCTGAAAGGTGGCATGTATATGATGCTGAAAGGAAATGGTGGCATGTATATGACGCTGAAAGGAAATGGTGGCATGTATATGATGCTGAAAGGAAAGGGTGGCATGTATATGACGCTGAAAGGAAATGGTGGCATGTATATGATGCTGAAAGGAAATGGTGGCTTGTATATGACGCTGAAAGGAAATGGTGGCATGTATATGATGCTGAAAGGAAATGGTGGCATGTATATGATGCTGAAAGGTGGATGTATATGACGCTGAAAGGAAATGGTGGCATGTATATGATGCTGAAAGGAAATGGTGGCATGTATATGACGCTGAAAGGAAATGGTGGCATGTATATGATGCTGAAAGGAAATGGTGGCATGTATATGACGCTGACAGGTGGCATGTATATGATGCTGAAAGGAAATGGTGGCATGTATATGATGCTGAAAGGAAATGGTGGCTTGTATATGACGCTGAATGGTGGCATGTATATGATGCTGAAAGGAAATGGTGGCATGTATATGATGCTGAAGGGGTGGCATGTATATGATGCTGAAAGGTGGCATGTATATGATGCTGAAAGGAAATGGTGGCATGTATATGATGCTGAAAGGAAATGGTGGCATGTATATGATGCTGAAAGGAAATGGTGGCATGTATTTGATGCTGAAAGGAAATGGTGGCATGTATAGGGTGGCATGTATATGAGCTGAAAGGAAATGGTGGCTTGTGTATGACGCTGAAAGGAAATGGTGGCATGTATATGATGCTGAAAGGAAATGGTGGCTTGTATATGACGCTGAAAGGAAATGGTGGCATGTATATGACGCTGAAAGGAAATGGTGGCTTGTATATGATGCTGAAAGGAAATGGTGGCATGTATATGACGCTGAGGTGGCTGTATATGATGCTGAAAGGAAATGGTGGCATGTATATGAGCTGAAGGTGGCATGTATATGATGCTGAAAGGAAATGGTGGCATGTATATGATGCTGAAAGGAAATGGTGGCATGTATATGGTGGTGGTGGTGTTTGGTGGGTGGAGGCATGAATATGACGCTGAAAGGAAATGGAGGCATGTATATAATGCTGAAAGGAAATGGAGGCATGTATATTACATTAGTTAAATTAGTTTCTAACAAGGCTCAACATTTTGTATGTATACGCAAAGAAGAAATTTACCGTGTTTAAATCTGCAATAAAACATGGTTTAGTGAGTGACGTCAAACATGAACATCATTTTACTGGCATTTTTTTTGTAGTTTTATGACGTAATGTTAGATTTGAAATAATATTTGCATTTTCCAGAATACTTGCAAGATGTTGCCAGAAATGACAATTGCAACATACATGTATATTATGCAATATGTTGATCTAAAGTTTAAACTTTATTTATTTTAAAACGATTGCGAAGCAACTTTTAACAACTTATATTAATTATTCTCGTTGGTGCGTATATTCATAATCTATAAACTTGATCATTGTTGACAAATGTTTGTACAGTTATGTTGTGTGTAGTCATGACGTACGAGAGATGACGGACAATGAATGGCCAAGAACAAAGATGTTACATGTTTCCAGTAGATTTCTGCATCGCTTCTGGCTTTCCTCCAGGCTCTGTGTCAGTCGGTTAATGGTCTCCGCACGAGATATCTGTGACGCTTCTGATCTCTTTACGCTGTCCCCCAACTTCTGCTTTAATACTGCGATGTCTTCGTTCTATGAAAACGATCCAAAATAAACGTGATATAAAACCGGCAAAATAAACGTGATATAAAACTGGCAAAATAAACGTGATATAATACTGGCAAAATAAACGTGATATAATACTGGCAAAATAAACGTGATATAAAACTGGCAAAATAAACGTGATATAAAACTGGCAAAATAATCGTGATATAAAACTGGCAAAATAAACGTGATATAAAACCGGCAAAATAATCGTGATATAATACTGGCAAAATAAACGTGATATAATACTGGCAAAATAAACGTGATATAAAACTGGCAAAATAAACGCGATATAAAACTGGCAAAATAAACGTGATATAATACTGGCAAAATAAACGTGATATAAAACCGGAAAAATAAACGTGATATAAAACTGGCAAAATAAACGTGATATAAAACTGGCAAAATAAACGTGATCTAATACCGGCAAAATAAACGTGATATACTACTGGCAAAATAAACGTGATATAATACCGGCAAAATAAACGTGATATAAAACCGGCAAAATAAACGTGATCTAATACCGGCAAAATAAACGTGATATAAAACCGGCAAAATAAACGTGATATAAAACCGGCAAAATAAACGTGATATAAAACCGGCAAAATAAACGTGATATAAAACCGGCAAAATAAACGTGATATAAAACTGGCAAAATAAACGTGATATAAAACTGGCAAAATAAACGTGATATAAAACCAGCAAAATAAACGTGATATAATACCAGCAAAATAAACGTGATATACTACTGGCAAAATAAACGTGATATAATACCGGCAAAATAAACGTGATATAATACTGGCAAAATAAACGTGATCTAATACCGGCAAAATAAACGTGATCTAATACCGGCAAAATAAACGTGATATAAAACTGGCAAAATAAACGTGATATAAAACTGGCAAAATAAACGTGATATAAAACCAGCAAAATAAACGTGATATAATACCAGCAAAATAAACGTGATATAAATGTATAAATGATAATAATAAAATGATAACTGATAATGATTAATGAAGATGAAAAATGATGACTGATGAGGAAGAATGATGACTGATGTCAATCCGAGGATCGAACCTGCATTGCATTGGCGAGATAGTGTGCTCTTCTCCACTGCGCTAATCGGAAATATTTACCCTGTCCTGAATTGTCTGTTTCAAGACTTCCGCGTCTTCCTGCAAATGTTTTATCTCCTTTTCGTATTTCTTCTGTAGGCCGCCAACAACAACTTCATGGTCGTGTCTGGCTCGCGTTAATGTATCCGAGGACCCTAATTCCTCCAAATGCTGGTGTAACGCCTCTATAGTCGATTCTGCCGTCTGCAACTTCGTCACCAACTGAAGTAGATATATATATATAGGCAAGTTTTAAATGCAAAATTCCAAAACAAGTTTCATAAAATATGGTATGAAATCGTCACAAGCGGCTGGCTGGGCTCGTTTTAATAAATAACGTTGCTTTAATTAAATGGCTTTATAATTGCGTCGAGACATCTTTTTAATCGTAGTTTGGCTTACCATTAACTCTTTCAACACCAAGTATTCTTAGACCAATAAATGAATAAGAAAATTACATTCGGACCAGTTCATTTATCAAGATGGGTAATTTTGTCTAAAATTAGTAATACTACTGGCAAAAAGCGCAGATCCTGATGAGACGGCTCGTCACGAGCCGGCTCATCTGGATCTACACTTTTTGTAAGCCTATATAGAGGTCTGTGGTGTTGAAAGGGTTAACGTTACGTACCACTTCAAATGGAAATATGCATACGTTAAGTTTAATTTACAAATTATAAGGATTATTCTCTCAACCAATCAGAATCCTTCCAGGTGTTATTACACGTGTGTACATATAAGAAATTATGAGATTGTGTTATTACACTGAATACAAGCAAGGTTATGCGATAAATTTAATATTATTTCATAAATCAATTTGGTAACTACTGAAAGTTATAAAAATTATTCATATATTTACTTATTCAGGATAGACAAAGATGTTTAAACATACAAGACAGAAATGTGCGGTCAAGACGTATTAGTTTATACAAATTTAATTTAGCTAGATTACGAAACAAGTTCTTACAACTTATACTTATATAAAATCTTTAGCTACGCCCCCGATTGCTAATACCTCTTATCATTATACCTTCCCACTGACAAACAGTCAATATTATATACTATTCACCCCCGATCAGTCAATAATATATACTATTCACCCCCGATCAGGTAATAATATATACTATTCACCCCCGATCAGGTAATAATATATACTATTCACTCCCGATCAGGTAATAATATATACTATTCACCCCCGATCAGGTAATAATATATACTATTCACCCCCGATCAGTCAATATTATATACTATTCACCCCCGATCAGGTAATAATATATACTATTCACCCCCGATCAGTCAATATTATATACTATTCACCCCCATCAGGTAATAATATATACTATTCACCCCTGATCAGTCAATATTATATACTATTCACCCCCGATCAGTCAATAATATATACTATTCACCCCCGATCAGTCAATATTATATACTATTCACCCCCGATCAGTCAATAATATATACTATTCACCCCGATCAGTCAATATTATATACTATTCACCCCGAGCAGGTAATATTATATACTATTCACCCCCAATCAGTAAATATTATATACTATTCACCCCCGATCAGTCAATAATATATACTATTCACCCCCGATCAGGTAATATTATATACTATTCACCCCTGATCAGTCAATATTATATACTATTCACCCCCAATCAGTCAATATTATATACTTTCACCCCCCGATCATTCAATAATATATACTATTCACCCCCGATCAGGTAATAATATATACTATTCACCCCCTGATCAGTCAATAATATATACTATTCACCCCCGATCAGTCAATAATATATACTATTCACCCCTGATCAGTCAATAATATATACTATTCACCCCCGATCAGTCAATAATATATACTATTCACCCCTGATCAGTCAATAATATATACTATTCACCCCCGATCAGTCAATATTATATACTATTCACCCCCGATCAGGTAATAATATATACTATTCACCCCCGATCAGGTAATATTATATACTATTCACCCCCGCTCAGTCAATATTATATACTATTCACCCCCGACCAGTTAATATTATATACTATTCACCCCTGATCAGTCAATAATATATACTATTCACCCCCGATCAGTCAATATTATATACTATTCACCCCCGATCAGTCAATATTATATACTATTCACCCCCGATCAGGTAATAATATATACTATTCACCCCTGATCAGTCAATATTATATACTATTCACCCCCGATCAGGTAATAATATATAATATTCACCCCTGATCAGTCAATATTATATACTATTCACCCCCGATCAGGTAATAATATATACTATTCACCCCCGATCAGGTAATAATATATACTATTCACCCCCAATCAGTCAATATTATATACTATTCACCCCGATCAGTCAATATTATATACTATTCACCCCCGACCAGGTAATAATATATACTATTCACCCCCAATCAGTCAATATTATATACTATTAATTAGGGATGGCAACGAATAGCGATTTCACTATACGAATATCCGGTCAGTAAGGTATTCGAATATTCGGTGTAATTCTATTAAAAACTCATAATCACTCAAACTCTTATAAGAAATGCCAAATTAAGCTACTTTTAAATTACTAAACGTCATCTTGTTCCTGTAAGACCATGCAAATATGACGACGATTCATTCAGTTATTGTTATCGGCCACTGTACATTTATGGGCGTTTTCACAAATGAAGCCGATGTCACTTGAACTGCTTTCCGTTGAAGTGTGTTTGTTTTTCAAATGATTATTCAGATTGATCTTGTACCCGAATCTGTTAAATCCAATTTGCGCCTAGCAGTTTTCTTATTCCCTGCACGACTGTAGTCTTTCCAAACGTATGATTGAGTGGGCGGCATTTTTTTGAGGACAACATCATAAGATCGTATTTTATATAGTACTTTTGGGTAATATTGAGCAGTTAATTATAAATTTAAGAAACACGGGGTAGATGTTGCAGCTTGTCTGTAATATTTCACAGGAATTTTCTCGTCTAAATAGTTTTGACATCATAATTAAACACCTTAGCACCTATTGTAATTATCCAATTACATGGCAGAGTGTCAATTAACACTTGCCATGGATGCAACCACAACATTGTTTATTCAAACATCCTCTGGCAATTTCTTTTGTATTGGAAGGTTTTATGATGTAAAATTGTAAAAGAAAGCAACGTATCGGATTTATGACAGTTTATATCATTTTTGCAAATGTTATATATTTTCCCCGAATATTCGAATACTGGAATTGTATTCGGATATTCGGACGTTTGAGCGAATATTCGAATAGTCGAATGTTCGTTGCCATCCCTATTATTAACCCCTGATCAGTCAATATTATATACTATTAACCCCTTATCAGTCAATATTATATACAATTTACCCCCGATCAGTTAATAATATATACTATTAACCCCTGATCAGTCAATATTATATACAATTTACCCAGATCAGTTAATAATATATACTATTAACCCCTTATCAGTCAATATTATATACAATTTACCCAGATCAGTTAATAATATATACTATTAACCCCTTATCAGTCAATATTATATACAATTTACCCAGATCAGTTAGTAATATATACTATTAACCCCTTATCAGTCAATATTATATACAATTTACCCAGATCAGTTAATAATATATACTATTAACCCCTTATCAGTCAATATTATATACAATTTACCCAGATCAGTTAATAATATATACTATTCATCCTGAATCAGTCAATATTTTTCGGTAATATTCATTACATTTGGCTTCCTGTCTGAATCAGTAAAACGCTCGTTAGGAAATTGCTAAAAACAAAGCGTCTCTCATCAATAAGTCAACACTTATTGAAATGCATACAAAGATGCTGAGACAAAGTCGAATCTTTTCAAATACTTGTACCCCTGGGTTAGGTATAATAAAATAAATATTGCAGTCCTGAGTGGGCAATATGAAAAGTATCACCTCTCGAAACACGATATATCAAGTCATTATCATGTTGGCCTTAAAGTGGTGAAAAAATGTTCAGTTACACTTAGAAAAAAAAAGAAGAGAAAAGTGGTCTGCAGCCTACATTCTACCAAGTGATTGATGACAATTATTTTCAATATAATTTTAAATTAAAACTTTTTAACATATTGCTCCCATATTTCGTCAAATTCAAATAATTTGTTCTGTATTGAAGCTGTCTCAAGTTCAGTATCATATAATAGTTTTAATCGACACATCAGATGTTGAACGGATGGTTTTATGTCTTTATTTTTGTCTCTTACTTTTATGTTTGTTTAGACCTCAAATAAAACTACGATTTACTATTGGCTGTATTTTATTAGCATTGCACGTTTGCAACAACAATTCTAACTGTATCTAGTACTAGACTTTTCACTAGTATGTCACTAAGTGTTCTGTCCTCTATTAACCCTTTCAACACCAAGTAACTCACATGGACTGGTCCATGATATTCATAAACCAATACCGTCCATACTCGCCTATAAGACTGGGATATTTCCCGCTGATTTAAGGCTCAGTCAGGGTCCCGTCTTATAAGCGGGTCACAAAACATGACCTAAAAGTTTTCAGTCATTATCAGTTGGTTTGGCATTTTCTAAATGTCAGCCAGCTATATTATATTTGGCCAATTTGATCCATTTTTATACTTTTTTTCACCGACTTTTTGACGGGTATTAAATGTAATAATAACTGACATTAAATATATACATATTTGTTAATTCATATATTCATGCAATATTAATATTATTTTCATTAAATGAACAAAACACTAAAGTGTATAGTAAATTAATTCGAAATATGTGGAAAAGTTAGCAATGACACCAGTTGGTCACAGTTTTCAAAAAGTCAGTCGTACAGAAGTGTTTATCTGGGTTTATTGTTTGGCAACATTAAACTGAGACAAATTAATCTCCATCAACGCCTTCATAACTTTTCGTGCAAATCACAATAATTACCGAACCGTTTATAATCGCCGGGTGCACCAAATACAACATGTGTATATAATTTGTTTTGACCAATTTGATCTCTTTTTATACATTTTTTCACCGACTTTGGGTATTAAATGAACACCTTGGTAAATTAAAAACTGCGAAAGATTCTAGCCCTGGACAATTCTTATTTCAATAATTACTATATACCCCCGTTTAAACAAATTATATGCAAAGTATATCTGGGACTCCTTTAAACGCCCCCCTTTTTTCATACCTCTTGAAACAGTCCCTATTATCCACTAGTATAGCATATCCATAGCAACGAACCAACACGTGTGTAGAGAGCAGTTTAACCTTACATCGATTTCCATATATGGACATGGGCTGAAGCAGGGAAAAACTTCAAAGTCATTCACCGACGGGCAATGCTTCATAAAAATGGAAGCAGGGAACTAATTATCTTTGGTGTAACTTACATATTTCTTTGATCTGTGCCGGCAGCTCTGATACTGTGGGAACTAATGACATTTTGACATGTGCAGGCCAAGTAAATTTTAATTTTTTCTGAATTATGTACCAAACCTATACGGAATACAGGTTGAAAATATATTTTCCATCGCTTTGATAACCCTACCATAACTATAAAATATTTCAATTCGCCGACGTCAGTTTGCAATATTTGTTTTAAAACTCACTTGGAATATATGTGTCACTTTAAAATAAAACTACCCGACGCAGTAACCAAAAGTAATCATATCAATTATCCCGGCCTAACTGGACAAAACATCATATTTTGTTGATAATTTCACAAGTTTGTGTGACATTTCTAATTGTTTTTGTTTTTTTAATTTATGTTTATTTACTGTCGCGACCGGATTCCCATTTGAGCGACGGGCAGTTTATCTAACAACACCTGTGTATTGTCCCATGCCACTACTCAATTATAAATGTGGCATGCATGGGACAATATGCAAATTGGTCGTGTCTAAGGTGATCTTATGCGGGCTAACCGTTTAATGATCGATCTGATTGGCTGTGTCTGTAAGAAAGGTTGTCCTTGTATAATTATGCCGTGGATTAATTTACATATGTCGGATTTTTTGAGTAATTAGCAATAAAACATTATGTTATTGTTCACAAAAATCTTATGAATCAATTATTGAAAAATTTCTTCAACTCCTGATGTCAATTTTAACAACCCGTCTTATATGCAAGTGCATGCCAAAATTCACAGATTTCAGGACCAAAGTAGGGGGGTCGTCTTATAGGCGAGGTCGCCTTATAGTCGAGTATGTACGGTAATTGAATCAGAAAATCACATTTGGACAAGTTCATTTATCAAAATGAGTAATTATGTCTAAAAATAGTCATATCACTGGCAAAAAGTGCAGATCCTGATGAGACGGCTCGTCACGAGCCGGCTCATCTGGATCTACACTTTTTGTAAGCCTATTTAGAGGTCTGTGGTGTTGAAAGGGTTAACCTTGGTCGATATCTCGGTTCATATTCATGTTCTCAGGGTGATATATTTCATATTGCCCACTCAGGAATGCAACATTTATATAGTATATAATCTGAAAACATTATACCACTGGAACCCAGGGTTCATTCTAGGTCAGAATATTTGGGAGAAGTGAGAAAGCGCGTGATCGCTTCCTTAAATGGTGTTCTTTAATATACTATTGCAAAATAGGGTTAAAATGCACAGTACAACCATTAAATACAACATTTGAATAGAAGGAGTGCTTTATAATTGGCCAGTGTATTTGAAAATCGTAAAAACCAAATTGTTTTTGTTTTTTTTAGGGAGAAGTGGGGCCCCCAGAGGGCGAAGTCAGGGTCCCTAGGGCGACAATTTCGCCCACATCGCCCTCTAAACTGATCCCTGCTGGAACCATATAAAATTGTGTTTGCAAACAGAATAGCCAGCTGGCACAGAGCAAAGTTCTGTGTGTGACACTGACCATGAACCACGACAGCTGAAACATGTATGGACGTGGTTTTGATAAGACAGTCATTACGGGTCATTTTAAAATTCCTGCAGTGGCTCAAAGACTTATGGATCAGACATGAAAAATAGCCCATTGAGCACTACTAAGTTGTAAACGTGATCTTGACCTTCAATCGACATAGCTGAAACATGCGGTCATCACATCGTCTTGATATGGGTAACATTCGTGCAAAGTAATTTAAAATCATATAAAATTCCTCCAGCAGTTGAAGAAGTATGGAATAGGCACAATGGGTGACGACGAGCAGACGGCCTCAGAAATGTGTACTTTAGTGGCTACCCCTTTGTTCTATCCGTTGTACAGATGACCTTGACCTTGAATCGACATTCTATCCGTTGTACAGATGACCTTGAATTGTCATTCTATCCGTTGTACAGATGACCTTGACCTTGAATCAACATTCTATCCGTTGTGCAGACGACCTTGAATCGTCATTCTATCCGTTGTACAGATGACCTTGACCTTGAATCAACATTCTATCCGTTGTACAGATTACCTTGAATCGACATTCTATCCGTTGTACAGATGACATTGAATCGACATTCTATCCGTTGTACAGATGACCTTGAATCGACATTCTATCCGTTGTGCAGACGACCTTGAATCGACATTCTATCTGTTGTACAGATGACATTGAATCGACATTCTATCCGTTGTACAGATGACCTTGAATCGACATTCTATCCATTGTACAGATTACCTTGAATCGTCATTCTATCCGTTGTACAGATGATGTTGACCTTGAATCAACATTCTATCCGTTGTGCAGACGACCTTGAATCGACATTCTATCTGTTGTACAGATGATGTTGACCTTGAATCAACATTCTATCCGTTGTACAGATGACCTTGAATCGACATTCTATCCGTTGTACAGATGACATTGAATCGACATTCTATCCATTGTACAGATGACCTTGACCTTGAATCGACATTCTATCCGTTGTACAGATGACATTGAATCGACATTCTATCCGTTGTACAGATGACATTGAATCGTCATTCTATCCGTTGTACAGATGACATTGAATCGTCATTCTATCCGTTGTACAGATGACCTTGAATCGACATTCTATCCGTTGTACAGATGACATTGAATCGACATTCTATCCGTTGTACAGATGACCTTGACCTTGAATCGACATTCTATCCGTTGTACAGATGACCTTGAATCGTCATTCTATCCGTTGTACAGATGACCTTGAATCGACATTCTATCCGTTGTACAGATGACCTTGAATCGACATTCTATCCGTTGTACAGATGACCTTGAATCGTCATTCTATCCGTTGTACAGATGACCTTGAATCGTCATTCTATCCGTTGTACAGATGACCTTGAATCGTCATTCTATCCGTTGTACAGATGACCTTGACCTTGAATCGACATTCTATCCGTTGTACAGATGACCTTGAATCGTCATTCTATCCGTTGTACAGATGACCTTGAATCGACATTCTATCCGTTGTACAGATGACCTTGAATCGTCATTCTATCCGTTGTACAGATGACCTTGAATCGTCATTCTATCCGTTGTGCAGATGACCTTGAATCGTCATTCTATCCGTTGTACAGATGACCTTGAATCGTCATTCTATCCGTTGTACAGATGACCTTGAATCGTCATTCTATCCGTTGTACAGATGACATTGAATCGTCATTCTATCCGTTGTACAGATGACCTTGAATCGTCATTCTATCCGTTGTACAGATGACCTTGAATCGTCATTCTATCCGTTGTACAGATGACATTGAATCGTCATTCTATCCGTTGTACAGATGACATTGAATCGTCATTCTATCCGTTGTACAGATGACCTTGAATCGTCATTCTATCCGTTGTACAGATTACCTTGAATCGTCATTATATCCGTTGTACAGATGACCTTGAATCGACATTCTATCTGTTGTACAGATGATGTTGACCTTGAATCAACATTCTATCCGTTGTACAGATGACATTGAATCGACATTCTATCCGTTGTACAGATGACATTGAATCATCATTCTATCCGTTGTACAGATGACATTGAATCGTCATTCTATCCGTTGTACAGACGGGTCAGTAGTCCAATGGTTAACATGTTGGACTGTGAATCCAGGTACCCAAGTCCGAATTTTAAAATGTCTTGGCACAAACTGTTAACCATTTCAACACCACAGACCTCTAAATAGGCTTACAAAAAGTGTAGATCCAGATGAGCCGGCTCGTGACGAGCCGTCTCATCAGGATCTGCACTTTTTGCCAGTGATATGACTATTTTTAGACATAATTACCCATTTTGATAAATGAACTTGTCCAAATGTGATTTTCTGATTCATTTATTGGTTTATGAATATCATGGACCAGTCCATGTGAGTTACTTGGTGTTGAATGGGTTAAGTCATATCAAAATGATGTCCAGGTTTCAGCTGTGCTGGTTCAAGATCACGCATAGAACTTTGCCACCTAGCTGTATTCTGTTATGAATTTTGTTTGCCGACAGCGATGTTATGAGAAATCCATGCTGAGAATCCATCCTGGGTAACCATGCTGAGAACCCATCCTGGGTAACCATGCTGAGAACCCATCCTGGGTAACCATGCTGAGAACCCATCCTGGGTAACCATGCTGAGAACCCATCCTGGGTAACCATGCTGAGAACCCATCCTGGGTAACCATGCTGAGAATCCATCCTGGGTACCCATGCTGAGAACCCATCCTGGGTACCCATGCTGAGAACCCATCCTGGGTACCCATGCTGAGAACCCATGCTGGGTAACCATGCTGGGTAACCATGCTGAGAATCCATCCTGGGTAACCATGCTGGGTAACCATGCTGGGAACCCTGGACCATCCTGGGTAACCATGCTGAGAACCCATCCTGGGTAACCATGCTGAGAACCCATGCTGAGAACCCATCCTGGATAACCATGCTGAGAACCCATGCTGAGAACCATCCTGGGTAACCATGCTGAGAACCCATCCTGGGTAACCATGCTGAGAATCATCCTGGGTAACCATGCTGAGAATCCATCCTGGGTAACCATGCTGAGAATCCATCCTGGGTAACCATGCTGAGTAACCATGCTGAGAACCCATCCTGGGTAACCATGCTGAGAACCCATCCTGGGTAACCATGCTGAGAACCCATCCTGGGTAACCATGCTGAGAACCCATCCTGGGTAACCATGCTGAGAACCCATCCTGGGTAACCATGCTGAGAACCCATCCTGGGTAACCATGCTGAGAATCCATGCTGGGTACCCATGCTGAGAACCCATGCTGAGAACCCATCCTGGGTAACCATGCTGAGAACCCATGCTGAGAATCCATCCTGGGTAACCATGCTGGGTAACCATGCTGAGAATCCATCCTGGGTAACCATGCTGGGGTTGTGGTGTGAGAACCCATGCTGAGAATCCATGCTGAGAATCCATCCTGGGTAACCATGCTGGGTATCCATCCTGGGTAACCATGCTGAGAATCCATCCTGGGTACCCATGCTGAGAACCCATGCTGAGAATACATCCTGGGTAACCATGCTGAGAACCCATGCTGAGAATACATCATGGGTAACCATGCTGGGTAACCATGCTGGGTATCCATGCTGAGAATTCATGCTCAGGACTACTAACCACATTGTAGCTTGGATTATACAGTGTTTCATAACATCACTGTTGGCAAACAAAATTCCAATTTCCAATATTTTATGGTATTTCATTTTTTAAGTTGTTTCATCTGCAATTCAGTCGCAGGAACTCACAAGTCCATTCTGCGACTTGCAGGAACTCACAAGTCCATTATGCGACCTGTAACTCGCAAGTCCATTCTGCGACTTGTGCTGTAGGAACTCACAAGTCAATTCTGCGACCTGCGACTTGCAGGAACTCACAAGTCCATTATGCGACCTGTGACTCGCAGGAACTCACAAGTCCATTATGCGATCTGCGACTTGCAGGAACTCACAAGTCCATTCTGCGACTTGTAGGAACTCACAAGTCCATTATTCGATCTGCGACTTGCAGGAACTCACAAGTCCATTATTCGATCTGCGACTTGCAGGAACTCACAAGTCCATTATTCCACCTGCGACTTACAGGAACTCACAAGTCCATTATTCGACCTGCGACTTGTAGGAACTCACAAGTCCATTATTCCACCTGTGACTTACAGGAACTCACAAGTCCATTATTCCACCTGCGACTTGCAGGAACTCACAAGTCCATTCTGCGACCTGCGACTTGCAGGAACTCAAATCCTTTATGCGACCTGCGACTCGCAGGAACTCACAAGTCCATTATGCGATCTGCGACTCGCAGGAACTCACAAGTCCATTCTGCGACTCGCTGGATCTCACATGTCCTTTCTGCGACTCGCTGGATCTCACCAGTCCATTATGCGACCTGTAACTCGTAGGAACTCACAAGTCCATTCTGCGACATGCGACTTGCAGGAACTCACAAGTCCATTCTGCGATCTCTGACTCGCAGGAACTCACAAGTCAATTCGTTGACCTGCGATTAGCAGGAACTCACAAGCCCATTCTCGTTTTCATTGCAACTACTTACCTCTTCTTTTCCTTTCTTAAGTGCTTCGGCCTGCGACTCACAAGCATGGACCCGACCTACGAGCTGAGCGTTATGGTTTTTGGCCTCCTGTAGCAATGATTGTACACTGTCCAGACTTTTGGTAGACCCCTCCTTCTCGCCTATAAATACAGAATAATGTATACATACCATCCTAACTGTCCATAAACGGTGAGGGCAGTTTACTATACAACCCTAACTGTCCATAAACAGTGAAGGCAGTATACATACCATCCTAACTGTCCATAAACGGTGAAGGCAGTATACATACCATCCTAACTGTCCATAAACAGTGAAGGCAGTATACATACCATCCTAACTGTCCATAAACGGTGAGGGCAGTATACTAATGTATATATATATACCACCCTAACTGTCCATAAACGGTGAGGACAGTTTACTATACAACCCTAACTGTCCATAAACGGTGAGGACAGTTTACTATACAACCCTAACTGTCCATAAACGGTGAGGGCAGTTTACTATACAACACTAACTGTCCATAAATGGTGAGGGCAGTTTACTATACAACCCTAACTGTCCATAAACGGTGAGGGCAGTTTACTATACAACCCTAACTGTCCATAAACGGTGAGGGCAGTATACTAATGTATATATATATACCACCCTAACTGTCCATAAACGGTGAGGACAGTTTACTATACAACCCTAACTGTCCATAAACGGTGAGGACAGTTTACTATACAACCCTAACTGTCCATAAACGGTGAGGGCAGTTTACTAATGTATATATATATACCACCCTAACTGTCCATAAATGGTGAGGGCAGTTTACTATACAACCCTAACTGTCCATAAACGGTGAGGGTAGTTTACTATACCATCCTAACTGTCCATAAACGGTGAGGGCAGTTTACTATACCATCCTAACTGTCCATAAACGGTGAGGGCAGTTTACTATACCATCCTAACTGTCCATAAACGGTGAGGGTAGTTTACTATACCATCCTAACTGTCCATAAACGGTGAGGGTAGTTTACTATACCATCCTAACTGTCCATAAACGGTGAGGGTAGTTTACTATACAACCCTAACTGTCCATAAACGGTGAGGGCAGTTTACTATACCATCCTAACTGTCCATAAACGGTGAGGGCAGTTTACTATACCATCCTAACTGTCCATAAACGGTGAGGGTAGTTTACTAATGTATATATATACCACCCTAACTGTCCATAAACGGTATGGTAGCACTCCACTTATAAGACGGGAAGCCACTTTGAGGCCATAATCTGGTGGTAAATAACTTGTCTTATAGGCGAGTATGTATGGTAGCACTCTGTCTATAAGACGAGAAGCCACCTTGAGGCCATAATCTGGTGGTAAATAACTTGTCTTATAGGCGAGTATGTATGGTAGCACTCTGTCTATAAGACGGGAAGCCACTTTGAGGCCATAATCTGATGGTAAATAACTTGTCTTATAGGCGAGTATGTATGGTAGCACTCTGTCTATAAGACGGGAAGCCACTTTGAGGCCATAATCTGGTAGTAAATAACTTGTCTTATAGGCGAGTATGTATGGTAGCACTCTGTCTATAAGACGGGAAGCCACTTTGAGGCCATAATCTGGTGGTAAATAACGTGTCTTATAGGCGAGTATGTATGGTAGCACTCCACCTATAAGACAGGAAGCCACTGAGGCCATAATCTGGTGGTAAAACCCTTGTCTTATAGGCGAGTATGTACATTAGCACTCCACTTATAAGACGGGAAGCCACTTTGAGGCCATAATCTGGTGGTAAATAACTTGTCTTATAGTCGAGCATAGTCGGTATTGGTATTCCGTCTAAACCTATCTATATATATAGGATTATTCTCTCAACCAATCAGAATCCTTCCAGGTTGTATTACACATGTGTACATATAGGAACATATGTGATGGCTGTATGAAACTGAATACAGGCAAAGTTATGTGATAAATACACATGATGCTCCCAGTACACATGATGCTCCCAGTACACATGATGCTCCCAGTACACATGATGCTCCCAGTAAACATGATGCTTCCAGTACACATGATGCTCCCAGTACACATGATGCTCCCAGTACACATGATGCTCCCAGTACACATGATGCCCCCAGTACACATGATGCTCCCAGTACACATGATGCTCCCAGTAAACATGATGCTCCCAGTACACATGATGCCCCCAGTACACATGATGCTTGTTTTGGTTGTGGTTGTGTGTTTGTGTGTTGTGTGTTGTGGTTGTGCCCCTGTACACATGATGCTCCAGTACACATGATGCTCCCAGTACACATGATGCTCCAGTACACATGATGCTCCCAGTACACATGATGCTCCAGTACACATGATGCTTCCAGTACACATGATGCTCCCAGTACACATGATGCCCCCAGTACACATGATGCTCCCAGTACACATGATGCCCCCAGTAAATGATGCTCCCAGTACACATGATGCTCCAGTACACATGATGCTCCCAGTACACATGATGCCCCCAGTACACATGATGCCCCCAGTACACATGATGCTCCCAGTACACATGATGCTCCCAGTACACATGATGCTCCCAGTACACATGATGCCCCCAGTACACATGATGATCCCAGTACACATGATGCTCCCAGTACACCAGTACCATGATGCTCCCATGCTCCAGTACACATGATGCCCCCAGTACACATGATGCTCCCAGTACACATGATGCTCCCAGTACACATGATGATGCTCCCAGTACACATGATGCCCCCAGTATACATGATGCCCCCAGTATACATGATGCTCCCAGTACACATGAGCTCCAGTACACATGATGCTCCCAGTACACATGATGCTCCCCAGTACACATGATGCTCCAGTCACATGATGCCCCAGTACACATGATGATGCTCCCGTATACATGATGCTCAGTACACATGATGCCCCCAGTACACATGATGCCCCAGTACACAGATGCTCCCAGTACACATGATGCTCCCAGTACACATGATGCTCCCAGTACACATGATGCTACCAGTACACATGATGCTTCAGTACACATGATGCTCCCAGTACACATGATGCTCCCAGTACACTGATGCTCCCAGTACACATGATGCTCCCAGTTGTGTGTACACTGATGCTCCAGTACACATGATGCTCCCAGTACACATGATGCTCCCAGTACACATGATGCTCCCAGTACACATGATGCCCCCAGTACACATGATGCCCCAGTACACATGATGCTCCCGTAAACATGATGCTTCCAGTACACATGGATGCTCCCAGTACACATGATGCTCCCAGTACACATGATGCCACCAGTACACATGATGCTTCCAGTCACATGATGCTCCCAGACACATGATGCTCCAGTACACATGATGCACCAGTACACATGATGCTCCCAGTACACATGATGCTCCCAGTACACATGATGCCCCAGTACACATGATGCTCCAGTACACATGATGCCCCCAGTACCATGCTGTCCCAGTACACATGATGCTCCCAGTACACATGATGCTCCCCGTACACATGATGCTCCCAGTACACATGATGCGCCAGTACACATGATGCTCCCAGTACACATGATGCCCCCAGTACACATGATGCTCCCAGGACACATGATGCCCCAGTACACATGATGCCCCAGTAAAATGATGTTCCAGTACACATGATGCTCCCAGTACACATGATGCCCCAGTACACATGATGCTCCCAGTAACACAAGCTCTCGGTACACACAAGCTCTCGGTACAAACAGCTCTCGGTACACACAAGCTCCCGTACACACAAGCTCTCGGTACAACAAGCTCTCGGTACACAACAAGCTCTCGTAACACAAGCTCTCGTACACCAAGCTCTCGGTACACACAAGCTCTCGGTACACACAAGCTCGGTACACACAAGCTCTCGGTACACACAAGCTCTCGGTACACACAAGCTCTCGGTACACAAAAGCTCTCGGTACACACAAGCTCCGGTACACACAGTACATGATGCCCCCAGTATACATGATGCCCCCAGTACACATGAGTTCCCAGTATACATGATGCTCCCAGTACACATGAGCTCTCGGTACACACAAGCTCTCGGTACACACAAGCTCTCGGTACACACAAGCTCTCGGTACACACAAGCTCTCGGTAATGGTCTAAACTAATTAAAAACACCTATCCATGCTGTCAACCTTGTAAAAGCATAGTAAAGTAAAGTGTTTTATTACTATACTATAGTGGCAGCTAGTGATAAACCGAGTATCGCTAAGTCGCCGACAATCGTTCACCGGTATGGACATCGGCGATAATCGATTGTAAATAATGTGGAATCGATTTTAATCGACGTATGTTTTTGTCTCTTACTTTGATGTTTGTTTGTAGTTAAAATAGATCAAACATAATTTACTATTGGCTGTATTTTATTTGCATTGCACGTCTGCAACAAACATTCTAACTAACCGATAGTACTATACTTTTCATTACTACATGTATGTCACTAAGCGTTCTGTCCTCTATTAACTTAAACAACTAATTGTATATCAGGTGGCAGTCTACTAACTTAGTACTCAGATGTACTAACTTGTAAGTTAGATGTAGTAATTTATTAGTACTAAATCGATTTTTAATCTCACAAAGTAGACGAATTGATATTGATTTGTAAATATATCAATTGCCCGATTAACCCATTCAACCCCAAGTAACTGACATGGACTGGTCCATGATATTTTTAGACCAATAAATTAATAACAAAATTACATTTGGATTAGTTCATTTATCAAAATGGGTAATTTTATCTAAAAATAGTAATAATTATTACTGGCAAAAAAGTGCAGATCCTGGATCTACACTTTTCATAAGCCTATTTACAGGCCTGTGGGATTGAAAGGGTTAATAATCGATTATCTAATCGGTTTGCCCATCCGATTATTCCGATTAATCGATTATGAATTTTGTAACCGATGCACAACACTAGTGGCAGCCCTATTGAAAGGGCCAGCAGCCATTACTGACATATGAAACACCTTTGTATATGAAACACCAGAGCATATCCAGAATCACCAACCGGCCATATTTATTTTTTTACGTTTATTTATCGTCGCTACCGGTTACCCATATGAGCGACGTCTCCTGAAGAGATTAGTCATTTTAGATTTTTGGAGGATAGTGCAATGATACAGACAGAGACCAATTCCAGAATCTCTTCTGGTTCTTTTACGTGCACTGTGTACAGCACCGACATGAGACCTCGGTTTAACGTCCCATCTGAAAGACTGTTAATTTTATTAGGGTCAGACGGGGGATCGAACCTGTGATCCCTGGTTTACCAGTCCAGCGTGTTACCACTGGACTACATATCCGGCCATTTGAGAACGAACACCTAACAAGGTTCGAACCTTCGACATTCCGCTCCATAGGCCGACGCCTTAACCACTAGGCCACGGAAACGGTATTAAAAGA
>CM026388.1:17847984-17879237 GCA_014843695.1 Archivesica marissinica
CACCATCACCACCCACATCACCACCACCCACACTGCCACCACCCACATTGCCACCACCCACACCGCCACCACCCACACTGCCTCCACCCCAGGGCTGGGGTATTCGTATTCAGTATTCGTATTCCACCCACACTGCCACCACCCACACTGCCACCACCCACACCACCCACACTACCACCACCCACACTGCCACCACCCACACCACCACCACCCACACTACCACCACCCACACCGCCACCATCCACACCGCCAGCAACCTGGTTTATAGTTTTATCCATTTTTAATAGGGGCTTTGTCTCGATGCTATTTCTACATTGGATACAAGTCTGTCCGATTAGTGCAGTGGTTAGCGCGCTCGCTTCTCACCAATGCAACCCGGGTTCGATCCTCGGACCGGGAAGTATGTGAGATGGTACGGTGGTCGCCAGATCGGACAGGTGGGTTTTCCCCCGGTACTACGGTTTCCTCCCACACGAATGGCCACATTTACGCTTTCATCCGAGCCAATGAGATAATAACAATAATATAAGTTGTTGAAGCTTGTTTCGCAATCGTTGTGAAATAAATACAGTTTAAACTTACATTATATATATTATCAGGGTGTCCGTTTCATTCCCTCCACCTGTCTGTATCCATGGATATGGCTCTGTCGCAAGGTTATTTCTATATTAGATATATTATCAGGGTGTCCGATGCATTCCCTCCACCTGTCTGTATCCATGGATATGGCTCTGTCGCAAGGTTATTTCTACATTATATATATTATCAGGGTGTCCGATGCATTCCCTCCACCTGGCTGTATCCATGGATATGGCTCTGTCGCAAGGTTATTTCTATATTAGATATATTATCAGGGTGTCCGATGCATTCCCTCCACCTGTCTGTATCCATGGATATGGCTCTGTCGCAAGGTTATTTCTATATTAGATATATTATCAGGGTGTCCGATGCATTCCCTCCACCTGTCTGTATCCATGGATATGGCTCTGTCGCAAGGTTATTTCTACATTATATATATTATCAGGGTGTCCGATGCATTCCCTCCACCTGGCTGTATCCATGGATATGGCTCTGTCGCAAGGTTATTTCTATATTAGATATATTATCAGGGTGTCCGATGCATTCCCTCCACCTGTCTGTATCCATGGATATGGCTCTGTCGCAAGGTTATTTCATTATATATATTATCAGGGTGTCCGATGCATTCCCTCCACCTGTCTGTATCCATGGATATGGCTCTGTCGCAAGGTTATTTTACATTATATATATTATCAGGGTGTCCGATGCATTCCCTCCACCTGTCTGTATCCATGGATATGGCTCTGTCGCAAGGTTATTTTACATTATATATATTATCAGGGTGTCCGATGCATTCCCTCCACCTGTCTGTATCCATGGATATGGCTCTGTCGCAAGGTTATTTTACATTATATATATTATCAGGGTGTCCGATGCATTCCCTCCACCTGTCTGTATCCATGGATATGGCTCTGTCGCAAGGTTATTTTACATTATATATATTATCAGGGTGTCCGATGCATTCCCTCCACCTGTCTGTATACATGGATATGGCTCTGTCGCAAGGTTATTTTACATTATATATATTATCAGGGTGTCCGATGCATTCCCTCCACCTGTCTGTATCCATGAATATGGCTCTGTCAGAAGGTTATTTCTATATTATATATATTATCAGGGTGTCCGATGCATTCCCTCCACCTGTCTGTATCCATGGATATGGCTCTGTTGTAAGGTTATTTTACATTATATATATTATCAGGGTGTCCGATGCATTCCCTCCACTTGTCTGTATCCATGGATATGGCTCTGTCGCAAGGTTATTTCTACATTATATATATTATCAGGGTGTCCAATGCATTCCCTCCACCTGTCTGTATCCATGGATATGGCTCTGTCGCAAGGTTATTTCTATATTAGATATATTATTAGGGTCTCGGATAATTATTCTAGAGTGGAAAAAAGGGCAGGGTGTGTCAGAAAAGGGGCATGGTGCATATTGAGGGGGGTACTTGGTGTTTCTCCCCTACAAAATGTTGCTAGGTTACAGTGATTGACAGTTAATTATGTTTCATGGTGCATATCGAGGAAAAGGGCGGACACGTTTGAATATATAAAGGTTAGCCAGCCCGCCTATTGGACTATTTTTCTTCATACAGTTTACACTTTAACTCAAAATGAAACTCGTCTTCAATATCAAAACGATCGTTTCAAATAACACCTTTATCAACATTTATTAATAGAACTTGTTGCTCAACCCATTTTACTTTTTCTTTGCTTTGTCTTGATTATGTATGTAATGTAAATTGTCAAATAGCAAATAAAATATGATTAACAATTCCGTATAATTAAACTAAATTAATGGACTGCTCAATTGGTTTTCAGCCCTACCCCATTGATATTGGATAGTGAGGGCAGAACCATAGATGCTAAGACTGGTCAAGCTATCACTCTCACACACCATGCTCCAACTTTGAAGGTAACACTGAATTCTTTCTGTATTTAGTATATTGGTCGTATGGCTAGTTTGCAATCGAGTAAAATATGATTTACCTCCCTTTGTTGAAACATCATTTGCAATCAAGTAAAATATGATTTACCTCCCTTTGTTGAAACATCGTTTGCAATTAAGTAAAATATGATTTACCTCCCTTTGTTAAAACATTGTTTGTAATTTTGTAAAATATGGTTTACCTCCCTTTGTTAAATCATTGTTTGTAATTAAGTAAAATATGATTGACCTCCCTTTGTTAAAACATTGTTTGCAATCAAGTAAAATATGATTTACCTCCCTTTGTTGAAACATCATTTGCAATTGACCTTTCTGCAAACGCTACTTAGGCACGCCCCCCATAGTTACAGGTGCTCGCTGTAGCCACGCGAGACAAGCTATCTAACAAAATGGCGTCTAACGCAGACCTGCATCGAGTTAATCTAGATAAAATTCCGTCGAATTTCTCGGTTTTATTTCACCCAGATAAGAATATCTCGTTGAAAGCAAGGGTTTTAGGTGAATTCAGGTGATTTCGTATAATTCCTTGTTCGTCTAATGGTAGTTTCGTATACTAGTGCATTCGTATAATCACAGGTTCGTATTTTATATATATATAGTACTGCACTATACAGGCCCATTATAATAATGCTATTATTAGCTATTTAGGTAAGTAGACACAATTATGAATGGGACTATGTAGCCGTGTGTTTGCCATACCAGGAGTGATTATCTATCTAGGTTTCATGCCACTAATCAAGATTAATTAAAGTGAATAGGGGAGAATAAATAAATCATTCCGCATTTTCGATGATTCCAACGGTGGCATTTTTCGCAGCTAAGAGCATGCATACGGCTGGAAACGTGACGAGAGCAAAAAACGCATGGAAAAATAGACACCATGGTTGTAATGAAATTGATGTGAAGAGCATGATATTTATACATGATGTAAGGGCTTGGACATATGGCACGGCTCAGCTCTAAAGCTGATAAAACATGGGCATACAAGCCAGCATCACAAATGTTTGAGCCGACCAATCAAGGTGTGAAAAATAATATATATTCTCCAGTAATTGATTAATTTGTCAACAGCCCATCTCATAATAGACGTAGGTGTGAAGGTTATTTCTCTAAAGTACAGATATACGGATGAGGACGTGTTAAGTGTTCGTGGTAAATGCTTGCGCAGTCAACGGAAGAGTGAACAACCACATCGTGTCAACTTTGACATCAAAAGAAATGAAATATGCCACCGTCTTGAGAGACTCGACCCTATGCCTCCTAGAAGACTCGAACATTAGGCCCAAAAACTGAACACCAGTACGTTCACTGAGCTAATATGGGAATCCCACAGCTCTGCACATGCATGTGTACTATTACTACTATCTGATCCCTAGTCCACCATCCACGACAATATGTATGAACCACATGTATAATCACCACTATACTCACATATCTCTTGTGAACGGTAGATCTATTAATGCAGAATATATTTTTTCGAAATATTTTATTATGCATAAATAAATTAATTTCAACTTACTTGTGTGCAAATATATCTGTTTGCATTAATTTTGGATGTATTCAGCTGGTCGTTTGGTCGTTCACACAACTTAATCCACCTTAGACATGTTTTCCAGATTTGTCTTAGGTTTTGAAAATGGCACGAATTTAACGTCACCTATCAATCGATCTGGATATCTACATCACTGTCACACAGCCCGTAACTACATCTTTTCACCATTGTCAATGACAGACAGTATTAATTAATTTTAAATATTTTTCAAAAAATAATTTCAGATCACGATCACTCGTTATCAGATTTGATTAAAATGTTACTACATAACTCATTTATCTAACAGAACGATAAAACAATGACTCGGTGTAGTAATCAATTATATAATTATGTGCACACATTTTATAATTGACCAATTAGCACAATCAGTGCTAAATTCCGATGTGAAATACTTTGATCTTGATAGCAGTGGCCCCTATCGGGTATTATAACTCGGCGGTCTCTGTGATGTACCGTTAGTGGGTAAGTTGTTGATTGCTCCCAATAAACAGTGTGACACGCTTAAATTTGATTGCTGTGTTTGTGAGAAAAGAATGACTATATGGGGTCAGTCGGTGTTTTTATAGATGCATTGTTTTTAAAGCAGCTGTCTGGTATTTTGTGGTTCATATACACACTTTTAGATTTGTCCAAGGATTTTGAAATGGGTTGAATTTAACGTCGATCACCAGGATATCGACTAATTTTGTACTATAACTAACCCACACACCAAAGCTACACATTTTCAACATCATTAAAACAATTTTAAACCCGTATTTTCGATCAAATTCACGCCTTTTCAAATTTGTCTACTCGTTACTAGTGTGTCTAATATGCATTGTTTGTCTAACAAGATGGCGGCGATAAACCGTTGCCGGGGGTGTGCGCGAATGGTGCGATGCGATTGGCTAACGCCAGCTGTCGATCAAAATCGGCAGAAAGGTCAATTAAGTAAAATATGATTTACCTCCTTTTGTTGAAATATCATTTGCAATCAAGTAAAATATGATTTACTTCCCTTTGTTAAAACATTGTTTGCAATTAAGTAAAATATGATTTACCTCCCTTTGTTGAAACATCATTTGCAATCAAGTAAAATATGATTTACCTCCCTTTGTTGAAACATCATTTGCAATTAAGTAAAATATGATTTACCTCCCTTTGTTAAAACATCATTTGCAATTAAGTAAAATATGATTTACCTCCCTTTGTTGAAACATCATTTGCAATTAAGTAAAATATGATTTACCTCCCTTTGTTAAAACATCGTTTGCAATTAAGTAAAATATGATTTACCTCCTTTTGTTGAAACATCATTTGCAATCAAGTAAAATATGATTTACCTCCCTTTGTTAAAACATCGTTTGCAATTAAGTAAAATATGATTTACCTCCTTTTGTTGAAACATCATTTGCAATCAAGTAAAATATGATTTACCTCCCTTTGTTAAAACATCGTTTGCAATTAAGTAAAATATGATTACCTCCCTTTGTTAACATTGTTTGTAATTTTGTAAAATATGATTTACCTCCTTTTGTTAAATCATTGTTTGCAATTAAGTAAAATATGATTTACCTCCCTTTGTTGAAACATAGTTTGCAATTAAGTAAAATATGATTTACCTCCCTTTGTTGAAACATAGTTTGCAATTAAGTAAAATATGATTTAATGATTTACCTCCCTTTGTTAAAACATTGGTGCAATTTTGTAAAATATGATTTACCTCTCTTTGTTAAAACATATTTTGCAATTTTGTAAAATATGATTTACCTCCCTTTGTATGCAATTAAATAAAATATGATTTACCTCCCTTTGTTAAATCATTGTTTGCAATTAAGTAAAGTATGATTTACCTCCCTCTGTTAAAACATTGTTAGCATATCAGTCTCCACCATTTGTAGGAAAACACGCGTCGAAGCTTCGCATTCATATCCGAGGACTAATTCTCGGCACCACCAGTAACTCTCGTACCCTTTTAGTGACCTTGAACTTGCAACATGGCAATTCATTGGAAAACATCGAAGAAATGTTTTTGGTTCAGTTTACAATTTAGTGGCGTCATGACAATTTGCGCTAACTGTTGGCATCAAAATGAAAGTATCAGCGTTATTTTGTGCAAAAATATGATTAAAACCCAATATGGATCTTACACTCGTGGTGATTTCATACCATTTTTATGAAACTTTGCTATTAACCTCACCAACAGATCAATAGTATAAGATCCTATATATGTAGGCATGTTTGACTATTAACCTCACCAACAGATCAATAGTATAAGATCCTATATATGTAGGCATGTTTGACTATTAACCTCGCCAACATATCAATAGTATAATATCCTATATATGTAGACATGTTTGACTATTAACCTCACCAACAGACCAATAGTATAAGATCCTATATATGTAGGCATGTTTGACTATTAACCTCACCAACATACCAATAGTATAAGATCCTATATATGTAGACATGTTTGACTATTAACCTCACCAACAGATCAATAGTATAAGATCCTATATATGTAGACATGTTTGACTATTAACCTCACCAACAGATCAATAGTATAAGATCCTATATATGTAGGCATGTTTGACTATTAACCTCACCAACAGATCAATAGTATAAGATCCTATATATGTAGACATGTTTGACTATTAACCTCACCAACAGACCAATAGTATAAGATCCTATATATGTAGACATGTTTGACTATTAACCTCACCAACAGACCAATAGTATAAGATCCTATATATGTAGGCATGTTTGACTATTAACCTCACCAACATACCAATAGTATAAGATCCTATATATGTAGACATGTTTGACTATTAACCTCACCAACAGATCAATAGTATAAGATCCTATATATGTAGACATGTTTGACTATTAACCTCACCAACAGATCAATAGTATAAGATCCTATATATGTAGGCATGTTTGACTATTAACCTCACCAACATACCAATAGTATAAGATCCTATATATGTAGGCATGTTTGACTATTAACCTCACCAACATATCAATAGTATAAGATCCTATATATGTAGGCATGTTTGACTATTAACCTCACCAACAGATCAATAGTATAAGATCCTATATATGTAGGCATGTTTGACTATTAACCTCACCAACATATCAATAGTATAAGATCCTATATATGTAGGCATGTTTGACTATTAACCTCACCAACAGATCAATAGTATAAGATCCTATATATGTAGACATGTTTGACTATTAACCTCACCAACAGACCAATAGTATAAGATCCTATATATGTAGACATGTTTGACTATTAACCTCACCAACAGACCAATAGTATAAGATCCTATATATGTAGGCATGTTTGACTATTAACCTCACCAACAGACCAATAGTATAAGATCCTATATATGTAGACATGTTTGACTATTAACCTCACCAACAGACCAATAGTATAAGATCCTATATATGTAGGCATGTTTGACTATTAACCTCACCAACAGACCAATAGTATAAGATCCTATATATGTAGGCATGTTTGACTATTAACCTCACCAACAGATCAATAGTATAAGATCCTATATATGTAGACATGTTTGACTATTAACCTCACCAACAGATCAATAGTATAAGATCCTATATATGTAGGCATGTTGACTATTAACCTCACCAACAGATCAATAGTATAAGATCCTATATATGTAGACATGTTTGACTATTAACCTCACCAACAGATCAATAGTATAAGATCATATATGTAGGCATGTTTGACTATTAACCTCACCAACAGATCAATAGTATAAGATCCTATATATGTAGACATGTTTGACTATTAACCTCACCAACAGATCAATAGTATAAGATCCTATATATGTAGGCATGTTTGACTATTAACCTCACCAACATACCAATAGTATAAGATCCTATATATGTAGACATGTTTGACTATTAACCTCACCAACAGACCAATAGTATAAGATCCTATATATGTAGACATGTTTGACTATTAACCTCACCAACAGACCAATAGTATAAGATCCTATATATGTAGGCATGTTTGACTATTAACCTCACCAACAGACCAATAGTATAAGATCCTATATATGTAGACATGTTTGACTATTAACCTCACCAACAGACCAATAGTATAAGATCCTATATATGTAGGCATGTTTGACTATTAACCTCACCAACAGATCAATAGTATAAGATCCTATATATGTAGACATGTTTGACTATTAACCTCAACAACAGACCAATAGTATAAGATCCTATATATGTAGGCATGTTTGACTATTAACCTCACCAACAGATCAATAGTATAAGATCCTATATATGTAGACATGTTTGACTATTAACCTCACCAACATACCAATAGTATAAGATCCTATATATGTAGGCATGTTTGACTATTAACCTCGCCAACAGATCAATAGTATAATATCCTATATATGTAGACATGTTTGACTATTAACCTCACCAACAGACCAATAGTATAAGATCCTATATATGTAGACATGTTTGACTATTAACCTCACCAACAGACCAATAGTATAAGATCCTATATATGTAGACATGTTTGACTATTAACCTCACCAACAGACCAATAGTATAAGATCCTATATATGTAGGCATGTTTGACTATTAACCTCGCCAACATATCAATAGTATAATATCCTATATATGTAGACATGTTTGACTATTAACCTCACCAACAGACCAATAGTATAATATCCTATATATGTAGACATGTTTGACTATTAACCTCACCAACAGACCAATAGTATAAGATCCTATATATGTAGACATGTTTGACTATTAACCTCACCAACAGACCAATAGTATAAGATCCTATATATGTAGGCATGTTTGACTATTAACCTCACCAACAGACCAATAGTATAAGATCCTATATATGTAGGCATGTTTGACTATTAACCTCACCAACAGACCAATAGTATAAGATCCTATATATGTAGACATGTTTGACTATTAACCTCACCAACAGACCAATAGTATAAGATCCTATATATGTAGGCATGTTTGACTATTAACCCTTACTGAGCTGGAAACGAATATATTCGTTTTTTGCAAATAGCATAGAGCCAGTTAGATGACACCGCCAATTGATCAGGCTCTATGTGGTCTGTGAAGCTAAACCAACATAGATCCTGATCAGAAGCATTACACCGCCATCTGATCCGGCTCTATGTGGTCTGTGAAGCTAAAACAACATAGATCCTGACCAGAAGCATTACGCCGCGGCTGATCTGGATCTATGTGGTCTGCATATTCCTTCCAATTTATTCAGCATTTTAAGGGTTAAGCTCACCAACAGGCCACTTGTGTAAGATCATATATACATGGATCATTCTAGAGGGTGATGTGGGCGAAATAGTCGCCCTAGGGACCCTGACTTCGCCCTCTGGAGCACTTCTCTCTAAAAAAAAAAAATTCAAACAAAATTTTGTCTAGTAAGATTATTAGCCCATTATAAAGCACTCCTTCTATTCAAATGTTGTATTTAATGGTTGTACTGTACATTTTAACCCTATTTTGCAGAAGTATATTAAAGAACACCATTTAAGGAAGCGATCACGCGCTTTCTCACTTCTCCCAAAAGTTCTGACCTAGAATGAACCCTGGGTTATGTAGGCATGTTTGACTTGTTCCACTTCTGTGACAAGATTGCATTTTGAACGCGATTTCCATGAATGCGTGTATATACAGGGGCGTAGTTAGCGATTTTGAATGTGTAGGCAGACTTATAAATTGAAATCACCACTCGTGTAAGATCCTATATATATATCTTCTTTATATGTCAGGCTAACATTCGAGCTAAAAGACGGGAACAGTTCAAGGGATTGATAGACGCACCGCCAGAGGAAATCAGTGCCTCGAAATACTTTGACCCCCGAGTCAGGTACGCCCTTTAGGGGCCACATTTCTACTTTCAGTCCACTTTAGTTTATACAAATTTATTTTAGCTCAATTGTGAAACAAGTTATTTCAACTTATATTAATCACTCTTGAGACCTCATTCCTGATGGAATCCATCGCCACGAGGGAGAGAGAAGAGGCAACGTGGAATTTAAATGCCTTGCCTAAGGGCACAATCGTAATGGCTCCAGTGGGGCTCGAACTCCGGACCTTTCGCACCTGAAGCGAACGCCTATCCACTGCGCTATCACGACTTCCAACTTCCACTTTAAAGACATGATCGAGATGTGTGGGATGTTATGTAATATTTTTCACCGGTGAGAAATGTTGAGCATTCATTGTTCGTCAACATTACAGTTGGCAGTTTCTTACGGAGGTTGGTGCACCCAAGTACTGGTTAACCGTTGGAACCTGCCCAGGAAAGGTGTTGTTAGGTAAACTGCCCACCGGCGATATAGCCCAAAATGGTGTTGATGCAGGCGTAAAACCCGGAATATAACATATAACATAACAGTTGATCAAATAGGCAGAATTAGCAGTACCGTACTTGTGTATGTATAGGTCGCACTGGAGTATAAGACCCAGTTAACCCATTCAACACCAAGTAACTGACATGGACTGGTCCATGATATTCTTAGACCAATAAATTAATAAGGAAATTTACATTTGGACCAGTTCATTTATCAAAATGGGTAATTGTGTCTAAAAATAGTAATATTACTGGCAAAAAGTGCAGATCCTGATGAGACGGCTCGTGATGAGCCGGCTCATCTGGATCTACACTTTTTGTAAGCCTATTTAGAGGTCTGTGGTGTTGAAAGGGTTAAAAATCAGAGAAATTCCATGGGGGGAAAACTTATTTGCTGTATAAAACACATCTTTGAAGAAAAGGACCAAATGTCGCGTAAACTAATAATAAACTGAATGTGATTTGTAAGCATTACTAGGAATTTGTATAAGCATTTTAATATGCTTGTTTTCCAATCCAAATTATTTCTCTTGTAACACTTTATTCTTATATGTTATTTTCTGAATAAAATATGTTTAAACTAACCATTACTAGTGTGACACTGCATGATTTTTATGAGATTTTGAATATTTTTTATAAATTTATTTAACGTCGCTACCGGTTGCTCATTTGAGCAACGGGCAATTTACCTGACAACACCATTCCTGGGCAGGCTCCAGCGGTTAACCAGTACTTGGGTGCACCAACCTCCGTAGCAAACTGCCAACTTGTTCATATAAAGAGACACGGTCTGAGCGGGGCTGGAATACGTGACCACCAGTGATGATGGGTTACAGTGGTATACAAGTCGATGACCGTAACCACTCGACCATGGCGGCTGACCTAGATTTGAAAGTAGGCTTGGTGTGTTGCCAATAGAAACAAACTGGAGCCAATTTGATAATTTCTTTTTATTTACCAGGAATCCCAGAGTGACTTTAAAATGAGTTTGTATCAATTCAGTTTACTCGGAGCACATAGTGACTTTAAAATGAGTTTGTATCTATGCAGTTTACACGGAGCCCAGAGTGACTTTAAAATGAGTTTGTATCTATGCAGTTTACACGGAGCCCAGAGTGACTTTAAAATGAGTTTGTATCTATGCAGTTTACACAGAGCCCAGAGTGACTTTAAAATGAGTTTGTATCTATGCAGTTTACACAGAGCCCAGAGTGACTTTAAAATGAGTTTGTATCTATGCAGTTTACACGGAGCCCAGAGTGACTTTAAAATGAGTTTGTATCTATGCAGTTTACTTGGAGCCCAGAGTGACTTTAAAATGAGTTTGTATCTATGCAGTTTACTTGGAGCCCAGAGTGACTTTAAAATGAGTTTGTATCTATGCAGTTTACTCGGGACCCAGAGTGACTTTAAAACAAGTTTGTATCTATGCAGTTTACACGGAGCCCAGAGTGACTTTAAAATGAGTTTGTATCTATGCAGTTTACACGGAGCCCAGAGTGACTTTAAAATGAGATATGTTGTATCTATGCAGTTTACTCGGAGCCCAGAGACAGAAGCGTGGGTTCAGATTCCATGAGAGAGGTAAATTTGAGCAGCTGGCTCAGCGTCTTCGAACTAAGGTATGTGTGATTTATTTCTAACTCTGTCCCCCCTCCCCATCCTACCCCACCACAGAGCTGAATGACAGATTGTAGTGGCCTCCATCCGTAACCCATCTTGAGTGGAAATGACTGGGTTTGATTCCCTGCTCGGCCAGCATGTTGATTGGATTTAGTTCCAGGCTTAGCCACTTTCTAAATAAAAATGACTTGATTTAGTTCCGTGCTCGGCCAGCGTGGCTTGAATTACTTCCAGGCTCATTCGACTTGTAAATGACCGGATTTGGTTCCAGGCCACGACAAATTGTAAATAAAAATGATCTGGATTAGGTTCCAGAGTCGGCAGACTTGTAAATAATTATGACTTGTTTTGGTTCCAGGCTCAGTTGGACAGGTTGCAGAACGAGATCAGTCATGCGGCAAAGAAGACTGGTATTGCGTCTGCTGCGAAGTTGGCAACAATCACTCCAAAGAAAGAATTTGTAAGTTTATACCCAGTGAGCCTGAGTAATCTAGCCTTGATTCTATGCATGCTGGGTAAAATAAAAGCTATAAATAGTTGGCAACAATCACTCCAAAGAAAGAATTTGTAAGTTTATACCCAGTGAGCCTGAGTAATCTAGCCTTGATTCTATGCATGCTGGGTAAAATAAAATCTATATATAGTTATAGCAGACAATAATTCATTAATCTGTTATCCTTATTCACATTTGAAAACTCTGGACATAAATTGTATGACATTTTATTCGTCCTTCGTACCATCCGCCTCCGTGGTCGAGTGGTTAAGGTCGCTGACTTGTATACCACTGTAACCTATCATCACCGATGGTCACGTGTTCGAGCCCCGCTCAGGCCGTGTCTCATTTATATGACAAAGTTGGCAGTTTCTTACGGAGGTTGGTGCACCCAAGTACTGGTTAACCGCTGGAGCCTGCCCAGGAAAGGTGTTGTTACGTAAACTGCCCGCCGGCGATATAGCCCAAAATGGTGCTGATGCAGGCGTAAAACCCGAAATATAACGAAATATAACCTTCATCAATAATGGTCAAAGACTGCCTTTGTTTTATTAGTCGTTGCCTAGTAAACATTTTGTGATGTCATATCGCTGCGTGTATGACGTCATATCTTCACAGATGGTATATGATAAACATCAGCAGGTCATGAATATTCAGTAATCTATCATCTGTAAAGCATATTTTTATCAGATAGGATAAATAGAATATCAGGGTACATTCTAGGTCACACAGACGGATCTGTAGTCCAGTGGTAGCACGCTGGACTGGTAATCCAGGGATCGCAGGTTCGATCCCCGTCTGACCCTAATAAAATTAACAGTCATTCAGATGGGACGTTAAACCGAGGTCTCGTGTCGGTGCTTTACACTGTGCACGTAAAAGAACCAGAGGCGACTCTGGAATGGGTCTCTATCTGTATCATTGCACTATCCTCCAAAATCTAAAATGACTAAACTCTTCAGGAGGCGTCGCTCATATGGGCAACTGGTTGCGACGATAAATAAACGTAAAAACACACATTCTATGTCAGATTTTTTGGGAGAAGTGAGAAAGTGCGTGAATGCGTCCTTAAATGGTGTTTCTTAATAAATTTCTGCAAAATAGGGTTAAAATACACAGTACAACCATTAAATACAACATTTGAATAGAAGGAGCGCTTTATAAGGGACCAGTGTCTTACTGGACAAAATCTTGTATTGAAAATTGTGAAAAACAGAATGTTTTTTTTTTAGGGAGAAGTGGGCCCTAGGGCGACTATTTCGCCCACGTCACCCTCTAGAATGAACCTTGTATATTAGGTTACAATCTTATAAATTTTAAATTATTAGGCTCGTCTCCTGGCGAAAAAAAATAAGCATAATGACTCGACCAAAAACACTTGATTTTAGTTTCTATTATTTACTTGATTTTACTTTAGGGGTACGAGGAAACACCAGAAATGGAATGGTGGGATGCATACATTTTGAGAACGGCTGATTCGTAAGTATTCTGTATAGGGGTATGTCCGGGCTAGTGGTCAATGTCGAAGAAATAAACTCCCTTAACTGTTTCACTTCTCCCTACAGGGCCGTATCTAGAGGTCGATGTGGGAGAAATAGTCTCCCTTATCTGCCTCACTTCTCCCTACAGGGCCGTATCTAGAGGTCGATGTGGGAGAAATAGTCTACTTTAACTGCCTCACTTCTCCCTACAGGGCCGTATCTAGAGGTCGATGTGGGAGAAATAGTCTCCCTTAACTTAATTTTTTTTAAAATGATGGATTTCTTTACCTCAAAACTTATGTATTATTGATTTTGTATCGAAGAAAATTGCTTCAGTAGCCAGCCAAGGGAATCGCAGAAAGTGGCTGCATAGCACAGGTGGCTGCTTAATAGAGGGCAGATGTATATTAAAACAACATATTGGGAATCTGGAAACTGGCTGCTTAATACAGGTTGACTGCTTAATAGAGGTGACTGCTAACACAGGTTTAGTTATACCAATTTATTTTAGCTCGATTGCGAAACAAATTGATACGACTTATATTAATCACTTTCGAGACCTCTTTACGGATATAATCCATCGCCACGAGGAAGAGAGAAGATGCATGTGGAAGTTAAATAAATGCCTTGCCTAAGGATACAATTGTAGAGTGCTCCAGCGTGGCTCAAGCTCCTGGCCTTTCGCACCTGAAGCGAACGCACTACCACTGTGCTATCACGACTGCCGACTTCCTAACACACGTTTTAAGTGTAAACTTTATTTATTTTACAACGATTGCGAAGCAAGTTTTAACAACTTATAATAATCACTCTCGTTGGCGTGGATGACGGTGTAAATGTTGTCATTCGTGTGGGAGGAAACCGGATTACCCGGAGAAAACCCACCTGTCCGATCTAGCGACCACCGTACCATCTCATATACTTCCCGGTCCGAGGATCGAACCTGGGTTGCATTGGTGAGAAGCGAGAGCGCTAACCACTGTGCTAATCGGACAGCCTAACTCAGGTTTGATTGTATATCTTTCTAAAACTGACATTGAGGTTGAAGAAAGCAGGGTTCCCTCTGTCTGAATGTTTGTCTGCGCCACTTCTGTTGCCAATTGAAAAACACTGGAGCCAATTTAAAAAACTTGGAGCCAACTAAGAGCCATATAGTTCACAAATAAATATTTGAACACATGGATTTGATAATAATAAAAAAAAGAAAGAAAAAAAGTTGCGCCAAATATTTTTCGCCAATTCACAAAATTTACCACCACTATTTGTTTTTTGTCGCATTGGCAACCGACAGCGGGAATCCTGGAAAGGCTCTATAACCTTGGGACATATGTTTATCTTCCAGATACGAAGCCTTACCAGATGATAAGAGATTGCGATCGCGACTTGAAGGCATCACCCATCTAGTAGAACATCCTATCGAGATGAAGCCACCAGGTGATGTATATTAAACTTGTCCATGACATCATTGACAATGTAGAAGCCACCAGGTGATGTATATTAAACTTGTCCATGACATCATTGACAATGTAGAAGCCACCAGGTGATGTATATTAAACTTGTCCGTGACATCATTGACAATGTAGAAGCCACCAGGTGATGTATATTAAACTTGTCCTTGACAATGTAGAAGCCACCAGATGATGTATATTAAACTTGTCCATCGACAATGTAGAAGCCACCAGGTGATGTATATTAAACTTGTCCATCGACAATGTAGAAGCCACCAGGTGATGTATATTAAACTTGTACATGACATCATTGACAATGTAGAAGCCACCAGATGATGTATATTAAACTTGTCCTTGACAATGTAGAAGCCACCAGATGATGTATATTAAACTTGTCCTTGACAATGTAGAAGCCACCAGATGATGTATATTAAACTTGTCCTTGACAATGTAGAAGCCACCAGATGATGTATATTAAACTTGTCCTTGACAATGTAGAAGCCACCAGATGATGTATATTAAACTTGTCCTTGACAATGTAGAAGCCACCAGATGATGTATATTAAACTTGTCCTTGACAATGTAGAAGCCACCAGATGATGTATATTAAACTTGTCCTTGACAATGTAGAAGCCACCAGATGATGTATATTAAACTTGTCCTTGACAATGTAGAAGCCACCAGATGATGTATATTAAACTTGTCCTTGACAATGTAGAAGCCACCAGATGATGTATATTAAACTTGTCCTTGACAATGTAGAAGCCACCAGATGATGTATATTAAACTTGTCCTTGACAATGTAGAAGCCACCAGGTGATGTATATTAAACTTGTACTGACATCATTGACAATGTAGAAGCCACCAGATGATGTATATTAAACTTGTCCTTGACAATGTAGAAGCCACCAGGTGATGTATATTAAACTTGTACATGCATCATTGACAATGTAGAAGCCACCAGATGATGTATATTAAACTTGTCCTTGACAATGTAGAAGCCACCAGGTGATGTATATTAAACTTGTACATGGCATCATTGACAATGTAGAAGCCACCAGATGATGTATATTAAACTTGTACATGGCATCATTGACAATGTAGAAGCCACCAGATGATGTATATTAAACTTGTACATGGCATCATTGACAATGTAGAAGCCACCAGGTGATGTATATTAAACTTGTACATGCATCCTTGACAATGTAGAAGCCACCAGGTGATGTATATTAAACTTGTCCTTGACAATGTAGAAGCCACCAGGTGATGTATATTAAACTTGTCCTTGACAATGTAGAAGCCACCAGGTGATGTATATTAAACTTGTCCATTGACAATGTAGAAGCCACCAGGTGATGTATATTAAACTTGTCCTTGACAATGTAGAAGCCACCAGGTGATGTATATTAAACTTGTCCTTGACAATGTAGAAGCCACCAGGTGATGTATATTAAACTTGTCCTTGACAATGTAGAAGCCACCAGGTGATGTATATTAAACTTGTCCTTGACAATGTAGAAGCCACCAGGTGATGTATATTAAACTTGTCCTTGACAATGTAGAAGCCACCAGGTGATGTATATTAAACTTGTCCTTGACAATGTAGAAGCCACCAGGTGATGTATATTAAACTTGTCCTTGACAATGTAGAAGCCACCAGGTGATGTATATTAAACTTGTCCTTGACAATGTAGAAGCCACCAGGTGATGTATATTAAACTTGTCCTTGACAATGTAGAAGCCACCAGGTGATGTATATTAAACTTGTCCTTGACAATGTAGAAGCCACCAGGTGATGTATATTAAACTTGTCCTTGACAATGTAGAAGCCAAGCCAACAGGCATAATAAATGCCATTATTAATATTTGTCCGTTAGTTGCCGTGCCGGGTGCGATTTCCAACAATGTCATTGGGTTCAAAACGTACATGCATTTACAACACGATTCTTGAAACATGCCCCGAGGTTATAAAACTTTTCTCGGATCTCAAACTCAAGCTATCTTGTTGATGCTTGTGATAACTTATATATGAATTTTTAGCCTATTATTTGCCGTTATTTACCTACCACAATACTGTCTACCACCCAGGTTTATACGCTATGTGTGTTTTCCAGTCTGATATTAATTATATTAGTCTGATTGTTTGATACGGTCACGTGCCCGTATCAAACCAGAAAAGGCCGTATCATAACTAGTTCCTGGGAAAATAACGCATACACACTCGGTGTTAGTTTGTGTATTTTCCAGTCTGATATTAAGTTTGATTGTTTGATATGGTCACGAGCCCGTATCAAACCAGAAAAGGCCGTATCATAACTAGTTCCTGGGAAAATAACGCATACACACTCGGTGTTAGTTTGTGTACTTTCCAGTCTGATATTAAGTTTGATTGTTTGATATGGTCACGAGCCCGTATCAAACTAGAAAAGGCCGTATCATAACTAGTTCCTGGGAAAATAACGCATACACACTCGGTGTTAGTTTGTGTACTTTCCAGTCTGATATTAAGTTTGATTGTTTGATATGGTCACGAGCCCGTATCAAACTAGAAAAGGCCGTATCATAACTAGTTCCTGGGAAAATAACGCATGCTATAATGGTGCTAGTTTGTTTACTTCCTGTAGCGTCCCAGTGTGTCAAATTTGATAGATAACAGACATTTGTAGTGTCGTTTCGCGGTAATATTTCAGTCGGTTTGTGTATATAATTCAGTAATTGTGATTTATTCCTGGATAACGGAGAGCATGATTTCGATCATGAATTGTTCAAATTCATATTAAAGTAATAAAGACGTTATTACGTGGCTAGTTTCATATCAGCCTAGACATCGACCCTCGGTATATCAACCTTCGGTCTGCCTAGACATCGACCCTCGGTATATCAACCTTCGGTCTGCCTAGACATCGACCCTCGGTATATCAGCCTAGACATCGACCCTCGGTATATCAGCCTTCGGTCTGCCTAGACATTGACCCTCGGTATATCAACCTTCGGTCTGCCTAGACATTGACCCTCGGTATATCGGAAATGCACTAGTGCTGTAAATATGTAGAATGGTGGAACCTATGCTTGGCGTACATCCCACATATAATATGTAGAGTGGTGGAACCTATGCTTGGCGTACATCCCACATATAATATGTAGAATGGTGGAACCTATGCTCGGTGTACATCCCACATGTAGAGTGGTGGAACCTATGCTAGGTGTACATCCCACATGTAGAGTGGTGGAACCTATGCTAGGTGTACATCCCACATATAGAGTGGTGGAACCTATGCTTGGTGTACATCCCACATATAATATGTAGAGTGGTGGAACCTATGCTAGGTGTACATCCCACATATAATATGTAGAGTGGTGGAACCTATGCTAGGTGTACATCCCACATGTAGAGTGGTGGAACCTATGCTAGGTGTACATCCCACATATAGAGTGGTGGAACCTATGCTTGGCGTACATCCCACATATAATATGTAGAGTGGTGGAACCTATGCTTGGCGTACATCCGACATATAATATGTAGAATGGTGGAACCTATGCTAGGTGTACATCCCACATGTAGAGTGGTGGAACCTATGCTAGGTGTACATCCCACATATAATATGTAGAGTGGTGGAACCTATGCTTGGCGTACATCCCACATATAATATGTAGAGTGGTGGAACCTATGCTAGGTGTACATCCCACATATAATATGTAGAGTGGTGGAACCTATGCTAGGTGTACATCCCACATATAATATGTAGAGTGGTGGAACCTATGCTTGGTGTACATCCCACATATAATATGTAGAGTGGTGGAACCTATGCTTGGTGTACATCCCACATATAATATGTAGAGTGGTGGAACCTATGCTAGGTGTACATCCCACATATAATATGTAGAGTGGTGGAACCTATGCTAGGTGTACATCCCACATGTAGAGTGGTGGAACCTATGCTAGGTGTACATCCCACATATAATATGTAGAGTGGTGGAACCTATGCTAGGTGTACATCCCACATATAATATGTAGAGTGGTGGAACCTATGCTTGGCGTACATCCCACATATAATATGTAGAATGGTGGAACCTATGCTAGGTGTACATCTCACATGTAGAGTGGTGGAACCTATGCTAGGTGTACATCCCACATATAATATGTAGAGTGGTGGAACCTATGCTTGGCGTACATCCCACATATAATATGTAGAGTGGTGGAACCTATGCTAGGTGTACATCCCACATATAATATGTAGAGTGGTGGAACCTATGCTCGGTGTACATCCCACATGTAGAGTGGTGGAACCTATGCTTGGCGTACATCCCACATATAATATGTAGAGTGGTGGAACCTATGCTAGGTGTACATCCCACATGTAGAGTGGTGGAACCTATGCTAGGTGTACATCCCACATGTAGAGTGGTGGAACCTATGCTAGGTGTACATCCCACATATAGAGTGGTGGAACCTATGCTAGGTGTACATCCCACATATAATATGTAGAGTGGTGGAACTATGCTAGGTGTACATCCCACATGTAGAGTGGTGGAACCTATGCTTGGCGTACATCCCACATATAATATGTAGAGTGGTGGAACCTATGCTAGGTGTACATCCCACATATAATATGTAGAGTGGTGGAACCTATGCTTGGCGTACATCCCACATATAATATGTAGAATGGTGGAACCTATGCTAGGTGTACATCCCCATGTAGAGTGGTGGAACCTATGCTAGGTGTACATCCCACATATAATATGTAGAGTGGTGGAACCTATGCTTGGCGTACATCCCACATATAATATGTAGAGTGGTGGAACCTATGCTAGGTGTACATCCCACATATAATATGTAGAGTGGTGGAACCTATGCTAGGTGTACATCCCACATGTAGAGTGGTGGAACCTATGCTTGGCGTACATCCCACATATAATATGTAGAGTGGTGGAACCTATGCTAGGTGTACATCCCACATGTAGAGTGGTGGAACCTATGCTAGGTGTACATCCCACATGTAGAGTGGTTGAACCTGTAGGTTTTTGGTGGTGGTGTGTGTTGTGGTGTGGTGTGGTGTTTTGGTGGGTTTTGTGGTTGCTGGTGTACATCCCACATATAAGTAGTGGTGGAACCTATGCTGTGTACATCCCACATTTGTGGTGGTTTTTGTGGTGGGTAGAGTGGTGGAACCTATGCTAGGTGTATCATTAGGTGGTGGTTGTGTGTTTTGTGGTGGTTGTGGGTATCCCACATATAGAGTGGTGGAACCTATGCTAGGCGTACATATAATGACCAGTATAAAATGTTAATTGCACTTGCCGTATATTGTTATTTTCTTAAGTCGTGAAAACAACTTTCAAAAAACTTGTGTTGACAGTTTTAGCTTAATCACGAGACCTTGCTGCTCAATACAGCTATCGCAACGGTGTCTATCGGCACACGTTTATATGGGGAACTGAAGACTTCAGGGCACCTATGCACGGCGTACTTGTTATTTTTTATTTATCCACCACAACTTGTTGAATATCTTATTTTGATATAGTACATCATTGAATAAAAACACTTATTGGTCTTAATCAGAAATGGTAGAGAAACTATTTTTCGGGTTAGGTGTAGATTTTATAAATTCGGATAGCTACCTGAATTGCTCATACACCTTATCAGTTTCGGTGGAAATATTCTCCCAATAATTTGTTTGTTTATATTCGTCTGCTGGACAAGTCACTTGACAGTTGCATCAGGCTACCGATACACGCAACGGAATGCTATTGAACCATGCTTTCAGCTCTGTTGTGGAATTAGCCTAGAACTATATAAATATTTTAAATATGGATGAAAATGGAAAATACGCCGAGCATAGGAATACGCCGAGCATAGGAATACGCCGAGCATAGGTTCCACCACTCTATGAATGTAATGGATCAACCAGACTATTTCTCTCAAACAGTCCTCTACCTCCATCCCAAAATGTCAATCCTCTACCTCCATCCCAAAATGTCAATTCTCTACCTCCATCCCAAAATGTAAATTCTCTACCTCCACCCCAGAAATGTCAGTCCTCTACCTCCATCCCAGAAATGTCAACCTTCTACCTCCACCCCAGAAATGTCAATCCTCTACCTCCATCCTGGAAATGTCAATCCTCTACCTCCACCCCAGAAATGTCAATCCTCTACCTCCATCCCGGAAATGTCAATCCTCTACCTCCATCCCGGAAATGTCAATCCTCTACCTCCATCCCAGCAATGTCAATCCTCTACCTCCACCCCAGAAATGTCAATCCTCTACCTCCATCCCGGAAATGTCAATCCTCTACCTCCATCCCGGAAATGTCAATCCTCTACCTCCATCCCGGAAATGTCAATCCTCTACCTCCATCCCGGAAATGTCAATCCTCTACCTCCATCCCGAAATGTCAATCCTCTACCTCCATCCCGGAAATGTCAATCCTCTACCTCCATCCCGGAAATGTCAATCCTCTACCTCCATCCCGGAAATGTCAATCCTCTACCTCCATCCCGGAAATGTCAATCCTCTATCTCCATCCCGGAAATGTCAATCCTCCATCTCCATCCCGGAAATGTCAATCCTCTATCTCCATCCCGGAAATGTCAGTCCTCTACCTCCATCCCGGAAATGTCAATCCTCTATCTCCATCCCGGAAATGTCAATCCTCTATCTCCATCCCGGAAATGTCAATCCTCTATCTCCATCCCGGAAATGTCAATCCTCTACCTCCATCCCGGAAATGTCAATCCTCTATCTCCATCCCGGAAATGTCAATCCTCTACCTCCATCCCGGAAATGTCAATCCTCTACCTCCATCCCGGAAATGTCAATCCTCTACCTCCATCCCGGAAATGTCAATCCTCTACCTCCATCCCGGAAATGTCAATCCTCTACCTCCATCCCGGAAATGTCAATCCTCTACCTCCATCCCGGAAATGTCAATCCTCTACCTCCATCCCGGAAATGTCAATCCTCTACTCCATCCCGGAAATGTCAATCCTCTATCTCCATCCCGGAAATGTCAATCCTCTATCTCCATCCCGAAATGTCAATCCTCTATCTCCATCCCGGAAATGTCAATCCTCTACCTCCATCCCGGAAATGTCAATCCTCTATCTCCATCCCGGAAATGTCAATCCTCTATCTCCATCCCGGAAATGTCAATCCTCTACCTCCATCCCGGAAATGTCAATCCTCTATCTCCATCCCGGAAATGTCAATCCTCTACCTCCATCCCGGAAATGTCAATCCTCTACCTCCATCCCGGAAATGTCTATCCTCTACCTCCACCCCGTGTATTTACTCTAACCATCTTGTCTTGTTTTTACAGCGGAGCCGGACAAACAACCCTTGGTTCAGGTATATCTCACAGCAGCCGAACGTAAAAAGTTACGCCGACAAAATAGAACGGAAGCCCAGAAGGAATTACAGGAAAAAATCCGTCTTGGATTAGCACCACCTATGGAGCCGAAAGGTGAATGAATATAGTGTTCAAATAGTAGTTATCCCCCAGCCCCTATGTCCGAGTACCCAATCGGAACTGTGTCCGAGTACCCTGTCGTAACTGTGTCCAGTACCCAGTCATAACTGTGTCCAGTACCCAGTCGTAACTGTGTCCAGTACCCAGTCGTAACTGTGTCCAGTACCCAGTCGTAACTGTGTCCAGTACCCTGTCGTAACTGTGTCCAGTACCCAGTCGTAACTGTGTCCAGTACCCAGTCGTAACTGTGTCCAGTACCCAGTCGTAACTGTGTCCAGTACCCAGTCGTAACTGTGTCCAGTACCCAGTCGTAACTGTGTCCAGTACCCAGTCGTAACTGTGTCCAGTACCCAGTCGTAACTGTGTCCAGTACCCTGTCGTAACTGTGTCCAGTACCCTGTCGTAACTGTGTCCAGTACCCAGTCGGAAATGTGTCCGAGTACCCAGTCGTAACTGTGTCCAGTACCCTGTCGTAACTGTGTCCAGTACCCTGTCGTAACTGTGTCCAGTACCCTGTCGTAACTGTGTCCAGTACCCTGTCGTAACTGTGTCCAGTACCCAGTCGGAAATGTGTCCGAGTACCCAGTCAGAACTGTGTCCGAGTACCCAGTCAGAACTGTGTCCGAGTACCCAGTCGGAACTGTGTCCGAGTACCCAGTCGGAACTGTGTCCGAGTACCCAGTCGGAACCATGTCCGAGTACTCAGTCGGAACCATGTCCGAGTACCCAGTCGGAACTGTGTCCGAGTACCCAGGTGGAAATGTGTCCGAGTACCCAGTCAGAACTGTGTCCGAGTACCCATACGGAACCATGTCCGAGTACCCAGTCGGAACTGTGTCCGAGTACCCAGTCGTAACTGTGTCCAGTACCCTGTCGTAACTGTGTCCAGTACCCTGTCGTAACTGTGTCCAGTACCCAGTCAGAACTGTGTCCAGTACCCAGTCGGAAATGTGTCCGAGTACCCAGTCAGAACTGTGTCCGAGTACCCAGTCAGAACTGTGTCCGAGTACCCAGTCGGAACTGTGTCCGAGTACCCAGTCGGAACTGTGTCCGAGTACCCAGTCGGAACTGTGTCCGAGTACCCAGTCGGAACCATGTCCGAGTACCCAGTCGGAACCATGTCCGAGTACCCAGTCGGAACTGTGTCCGAGTACCCAGTCGGAAATGTGTCCGAGTACCCAGTCAGAACTGTGTCCGAGTACCCAGTCAGAACTGTGTCCGAGTACCCAGTCGGAACTGTGTCCGAGTACCCAGTCGGAACTGTGTCCGAGTACCCAGTCGGAACTGTGTCCGAGTACCCAGTCGGAACCATGTCCGAGTACCCAGTCGGAACCATGTCCGAGTACCCAGTCGGAACTGTGTCCGAGTACCCAGGTGGAAATGTGTCCGAGTACCCAGTCAGAACTGTGTCCGAGTACCCATACGGAACCATGTCCGAGTACCCAGTCGGAACTGTGTCCGAGTACCCAGTCGGAAATGTGTCCGAGTACCCAGTCGGAACTGTGTCCGAGTACCCAGTCGGAAATGTGTCCCGAGTACCCAGTCGGAAATGTGTCCGAGTACCCAGTCGGAAATGTGTCCGAGTACCCAGTCGGAACTGTGTCCGAGTACCCAGTCGGAAATGTGTCCGAGTACCCAGTCAGAACTGTGTCCGAGTACCCAGTCGGAACCGTGTCCGAGTACCCAGTCAGAACCTTGTCAGAGTACCCAGTCGGAAATGTGTCTGCGTACCCTGTCAGAACCGTGTCAGAGTACCCAGTCAGAACCATGTCCGAGTACCCAGTCGGAACTGTGTCCGAGTACCCAGTCGGAACTGTGTCCGAGTACCCAGTCGGAACTGTGTCCGAGTACCCAGTCGGAACTGTGTCCGAGTACCCAGTCGGAACTGTGTCCGAGTACCCAGTCGGAACCGTGTCCGAGTACCCAGTCGGAACCGTGTCCGAGTACCCAGTCGGAACCGTGTCCGAGTACCCAGTCGGAACTGTGTCCGAGTACCCAGTCAGAACTGTGTCCGAGTACCCAGTCAGAACTGTGTCCGAGTACCCAGTCGGAACCATGTCCGAGTACCCAGTCGGAACCATGTCCGAGTACCCAGTCGGAACTGTGTCCGAGTACCCAGGTGGAAATGTGTCCGAGTACCCATACGGAACCGTGTCCGAGTACCCAGTCGGAACTGTGTCCGAGTACCCAGGTGGAAATGTGTCCGAGTACCCAGTCAGAACTGTGTCCGAGTACCCATACGGAACCATGTCCGAGTACCCAGTCGGAACTGTGTCCGAGTACCCAGTCGGAACTGTGTCCGAGTACCCAGTCGGAACTGTGTCCGAGTACCCAGTCGGAAATGTGTCCGAGTACCCTGTCGGAACTGTGTCCGAGTACCCAGTCGGAAATGTGTCCTAGTACCCAGCCGGAACTGTGTCCGAGTACCTAGTCAGAACTGTGTCCGAGTACCCAGTCGGAACTGTGTCCGAGTACCCAGTCGGAACTGTGTCCGAGTACCCAGTCGGAACTGTGTCCGAGTACCCAGTCGGAACTGTGTCCGAGTACCCAGTCGGAACTGTGTCCGAGTACCCAGTCGGAACTGTGTCCGAGTACCCAGTCGGAACTGTGTCCGAGTACCCAGTCGGAACTGTGTCCGAGTACCCAGTCGGAACTGTGTCCGAGTACCCAGTCGGAACTGTGTCCGAGTACCCAGTCGGAACTGTGTCCGAGTACCCAGTCGGAACTGTGTCCGAGTACCCAGTCGGAACTGTGTCCGAGTACCCAGTCGGAACCGTGCCAGAGTACCCAGTCAGAACCTTGTCAGAGTACCCAGTCGGAAATGTGTCCGCGTACCCTGTCAGAACCGTGTCAGAGTACCCAGTCAGAACCATGTCCGAGTACCCAGTCGGAACTGTGTCCGAGTACCCAGTCGGAACTGTGTCCGAGTACCCAGTCGGAACTGTGTCCGAGTACCCAGTCGGAACTGTGTCCGAGTACCCAGTCGGAACCGTGTCCGAGTACCCAGTCGGAACCGTGTCCGAGTACCCAGTCGGAACCGTGTCCGAGTACCCAGTCGGAACCGTGTCCGAGTACCCAGTCAGAACTGTGTCCGAGTACCCAGTCGGAAATGTGTCCGAGTACCCAGTCAGAACTGTGTCCGAGTACCCAGTCAGAACTGTGTCCGAGTACCCAGTCGGAACCATGTCCGAGTACCCAGTCGGAACCATGTCCGAGTACCCAGTCGGAACTGTGTCCGAGTACCCAGGTGGAAATGTGTCCGAGTACCCAGTCGGAACTGTGTCCGAGTACCCAGTCGGAACTGTGTCCGAGTACCCAGTCGGAACTGTGTCCGAGTACCCAGTCGGAACTGTGTCCGAGTACCCAGTCGGAACCGTGTCCGAGTACCCAGTCGGAACCGTGTCCGAGTACCCAGTCGGAACTGTGTCCGAGTACCCAGGTGGAAATGTGTCCGAGTACCCAGTCGGAAATGTGTCCGAGTACCCAGTCGGAAATGTGTCCGAGTACCCAGTCAGAACTGTGTCCGAGTACCCAGTCGGAACTGTGTCCGAGTACCCAGTCGGAACTGTGTCCGAGTACCCAGTCGGAACCGTGTCCGAGTACCGTAAGTCGGAACCGTGTCCGAGTACCCAGTCAGAACTGTGTCCGAGTACCCAGTCGGAAATGTGTCCGAGTACCCAGTCAGAACTGTGTCCGAGTACCCAGTCTGAACTGTGTCCGAGTACCCAGTCGGAACCATGTCCGAGTACCCAGTCGGAACCGTGTCCGAGTACCCAGTCGGAACTGTGTCCGAGTACCCAGGTGGAAATGTGTCCCGAGTACCCAGTCGGAAATGTGTCCGAGTACCCAGTCGGAAATGTGTCCGAGTACCCAGTCAGAACTGTGTCCGAGTACCCAATCGGAACTGTGTCCGAGTACCCAGTCGGAACTGTGTCCGAGTACCTAGTCAGAACTGTGTCCGAGTACCCAGTCGGAACTGTGTCCGAGTACCCAGTCGTAACTGTGTCCAGTACCCTGTCGTAACTGTGTCCAGTACCCTGTCGTAACTGTGTCCAGTACCCAGTCAGAACTGTGTCCAGTACCCAGTCGGAAATGTGTCCGAGTACCCAGTCAGAACTGTGTCCGAGTACCCAGTCAGAACTGTGTCCGAGTACCCAGTCGGAACTGTGTCCGAGTACCCAGTCGGAACTGTGTCCGAGTACCCAGTCGGAACTGTGTCCGAGTACCCAGTCGGAACTGTGTCCGAGTACCCAGTCGGAACTGTGTCCGAGTACCCAGTCGGAACTGTGTCCGAGTACCCAGTCGGAACTGTGTCCGAGTACCCAGTCGGAACCGTGTCCGAGTACCCAGTCGGAACCGTGTCCGAGTACCCAGTCGGAACTGTGTCCGAGTACCCAGTTGGAAATGTGTCCGAGTACCCAGTCAGAACTGTGTCCGAGTACCCAGTCGGAACCATGTCCGAGTACCCAGTCGGAACTGTGTCCGAGTACCCAGTCGGAACTGTGTCCGAGTACCCAGTCGGAACTGTGTCCGAGTACCCAGTCGGAACTGTGTCCGAGTACCCAGTCGGAACTGTGTCCGAGTACCCAGTCGGAAATGTGTCCGAGTACCCAGTCGGAACTGTGTCCGAGTACCCAGTCGGAAATGTGTCCGAGTACCCAGTCAGAACTGTGTCCGAGTACCCAGTCGGAACCGTGTCCGAGTACCCAGTCAGAACCTTGTCAGAGTACCCAGTCGGAAATGTGTCCGAGTACCCTGTCAGAACCGTGTCAGAGTACCCAGTCAGAACCATGTCCGAGTACCCAGTCGGAACTGTGTCCGAGTACCCAGTCAGAACTGTGTCCGAGTACCCAGTCGGAACTGTGTCCGAGTACCCAGTCGGAACTGTGTCCGAGTACCCAGTCGGAACTGTGTCCGAGTACCCAGTCGGAACCGTGTCCGAGTACCCAGTCGGAACTGTGTCCGAGTACCCAGTCGGAACCGTGTCCGAGTACCCAGTCGGAACCGTGTCCGAGTACCCAGTCAGAACTGTGTCCGAGTACCCAGTCAGAACTGTGTCCGAGTACCCAGTCAGAACTGTGTCCGAGTACCCAGTCGGAACCGTGTCCGAGTACCCAGTCGGAACCATGTCCGAGTACCCAGTCGGAACTGTGTCCGAGTACCCAGTCGGAAATGTGTCCGAGTACTCGTCGCTATCCCTCATATAAATAGATTACGTTTAAAGTATCATGAAATTTGTCCTGTATACTCATTGCACTAATTAAGAACATTCAGAATCCAAAATGGCTGCTTCTGTTAGTATAGATAGTTTGTGTTTTACATTTTAGTTCGGATGGCTAACTTAATGCGTGTACTGGGTTCGGAGGCCGTCCAGGATCCGACCAAGGTTGAAGCCCACGTTCGAGCACAGATGGCCAAGAGACAGAAGTATGGTTTGATGATTTACCCATGCAGTGTATTGCAGATGCTTATTGAACTTATTGAACTATGTTCTTACCGCTGTAGGTTTGAATCCCAAAGTGAGGACGCTATCCAGCTGGCTTGTGGTAGGTCGGTGGTTCTACCATGTGAGGAGGCTATCCAGCTGGCTTGCGGAAGGTCGGTGGTTCTACCATGTGAGGAAGCTATCCAGCTGGCTTGCGGAAGGTCGGTGGTTCTACCATGTGAGGAGGCTATCCAGCTGGCTTGTAGTAGGTCGGTGGTTCTACCATGTGAGGAAGCTATCCAGCTGGCTTGCGGAAGGTCGGTGGTTCTACCCAGGTGCCCACTGCTCGGGGTCACCTGGTTTCGACCTCCACCGATAATAGCTGGAGTCACCATATGACCTAAGCTGTTGGGGGCGATATTAAACCCCAAAAGTTTAACAATAACAAATAGCACAAATGAGAACAAAGTGCTCATTCTGAGCTTTTCTGATCGCCCTGTGTCTGTAGCTAGGGTTTTTTCTAGAGCGGAACGGCAGAGCGCGCCACCATGACCTTTTTGCTCATAACCCCCCGGCCCTCATTTTTAAATGTATATAAAACTTTTACAGTTTCACCAATATATACTGCCTTACTGCCTCTTTCATCAATCACCACAATTTAATATAACCCACCCTGCCCCTTTTCTGACCAACCCTGCCCCTTTTCTGATTAACCCTGCCTCTTTTCTGACCAACCTTGCCCCTTTTCTGACCCACTTGCCCCTTTTTTTCACTCTAGAATAAAAACCCTACTGTAGCATTATGGAAGTTTTAAGGGGAGATTTTAACATTATAGCTCCATTACAAGCTCCATGACAGACTCTGTAACAAGCTCCGTGACAAGCTCCGTAACAAGCTCCGTGACAAGCTCCATAACAAGCTCCGTGACAAGCTCCATAACAAGCTCCATGACAAGCTCCATGACAAGCTCCATAACAAGCTCCATGACAAGCTCCATAACAAGCTCTGTAACAAGCTCCATGACAAGCTCCATGACAAGCTCCGTAACAAGCTCCGTAACAAGCTCCATGACAAGCTCCATAACAAGCTCCATAACAAGCTCCATAACAAGCTCCATGACAAGCTCCATGACAAGCTCCATGACAAACTCCGTGACAAGCTCCGTAACAAGCTCTGTGACAAGCTCCATGACAAGCTCCATAACAAGCTCCATGACAAGCTCCATGACAAGCTCCATGACAAGCTCCGTAACAAGCTCCATGACAAGCTCCGTAACAAGCTCTGTGACAAGCTCCATGACAAGCTCCATAACAAGCTCCATGACAAGCTCTGTAACAAGCTCTGTGACAAGCTCCATGACAAGCTCCATAACAAGCTCCATGACAAGCTCTGTAACAAGCTCCGTAACAAGCTCCATGACAAGCTCTGTAACAAGCTCCATAACAAGCTCCATAACAAGCTCCATGACAAGCTCCATGACAAGCTCCATAACAAACTCTGTGACAAGCTCCATAACAAATTCCATGACAAGCTCCATGACAAGCTCCATGACAAGCTCCGTAACAAGCTCCATGACAAGCTCCGTAACAAGCTCCATGACAAGCTCCATGACAAGCTCCGTAACAAGCTCCATGACAAGCTCCGTAACAAGCTCCATGACAAGCTCCATAACAAGCTCCGTAACAAGCTCCATGACAAGCTCTGTGACAAGCTCCGTAACAAGCTCCATGACAAGCTCTGTAACAAGCTCCGTAACAAGCTCCGTAACAAGCTCTGTGACAACCTCCGTAACAAGCTCTGTGACAACCTCCGTAACAAGCTCCGTGACAAGCTCCGTAACAAGCTCCGTAACAAGCTCGTAACAAGCTCTGTAACAAGCTCTGTGACAACCTCCATAACAAGCTCTGTGACAACCTCCGTAACAAGCTCCGTGACAAGCTCCGTAACTAGCTCTGTGACAAGCTCCATGACAAGCTCCATAACAAGCTCCGTAACAAGCTCCATGACAAGCTCTGTAACAAGCTCTGTGACAAGCTCCGTAACAAGCTCCGTAACAAGCTCGTAACAAGCTCTGTGACAACCTCCGTAACAAGCTCCGTAACAAGCTCCGTAACAAGCTCCATGACAAGCTCCATGACAAGCTCTGTAACAAGCTCCGTAACAAGCTCCATGACAAGCTCTGTAACAAGCTCCATGACAACCTCCGTAACAAGCTCCGTAACAAGCTCCATGACAAGCTCTGTAACAAGCTCCATGACAAGCTCCATGACAAGCTCTGTAACAAGCTCCATGACAAGCTCCATGACAAGCTCTGTAACAAGCTCCATGACAAGCTCTGTAACAAGCTCTGTGACAAGCTCCATGACAAGCTCTGTAACAAGCTCCGTAACAAGCTCCATGCAAGCTCCGTAACAAGCTCCATGACAAGCTCCATGACAAGCTCTGTAACAAGCTCCATGACAAGCTCCATGACAAGCTCCGTAACAAGCTCCGTAACAAGTTGAGATAGGAGAGCAACATTGATTCAAGCTCTCTAAGACTCTTTGTTGCGATGTTTATAAAATATTGTGTGCAGATCACACGCGTGTTTTGTAGCACTGTGCAGGTCACACGCGTGTTTTGTAGCACTGTGTGCAGATCACACGCATGTTTGTAGCACTGTGTGCAGATCACACGCGTGTTTTGTAGTACTGTGTGCAGATCACACGCATGTTTTGTAGCACTGTGTGCAGATCACACGCGTGTTTTGTAGCACTGTGTGCAGATCACGCGTGTTTTGTAGCACTGTGTGCAGATCACACGTGTGTTTTGTAGCACTGTGTGCAGATCACACTCGTGTTTTGTAGCACTGTGTGCAGATCACAC
>CM026388.1:17880237-17897601 GCA_014843695.1 Archivesica marissinica
GTATTGTATATGTATGCATGTATTGTATATGTATGCATGTATTGTATATGTATGCATGTATTGTACATGTATGCATGTATTGTATATGTATGCATGTATTGTATATGTATGCATGTATTGTATATGTATGTATGTATTGTATATGTATGCATGTATTGTATATGTATGCATGTATTGTATATGTATGTATGTATTGTATATATATGCATGTATTGTATATGTATGTATGTAATGTATTGTATGTACAGTACATTGTATAAATGTTGCATGTATTGTATTGTATGCATGTATTGTATATGTATGCATGTATTGTATATGTAATGCATTATTGTATATGTATGTATGTATTGTATATGTATGCATGTATTGTACTTGTATGCATTATTGTATAATGTATGCATGTATTGTATATGTATGGATATATTGTATATGTATTCATGATATTGTATATGTATTAGTAATGTATTGTACATGTATACGTATGCATGTATTGTATATGTATGCATGTATTGTATATGTATGCATGTATTGTATATGTATGTATGCATGTATTGTATATGTATGCATGTATTGTATATGTATGCATGTATTGTATATGTATGCATGTATTGTATATGTATGCATGTATTGTATATGTATGCATGTATTGTATATGTATGCATGTATTGTATATGTATGCATGTATTGTATATGTATGCATGTATTGTATATGTATGCATGTATTGTATATGTATGCATGTATTGTATATGTATGCATGTATTGTATATGCATGTATGTATTGTATATGTATGCATGTATTGTATATGTATGCATGTATTGTATATGTATGCATGTATTGTATATGTATGCATGTATTGTATATGTATGCATGTATTGTATATGTATGCATGTATTGTATATGTATGCATGTATTGTATATGTATGCATGTATTGTATATGTATGCATGTATTGTATATGTATGCATGTATTGTATATGTATGCATGTATTGTATATGTATTCATGTATTGTATATGTATGCATGTATTGTATATGTATGCATGTATTGTATATGTATGCATGTATTGTATATGTATGCATGTATTGTATATGTATGCATGTATTGTATATGTATGTGTGCATGTATTGTATATGTATGCATGTATTGTATATGTATGTATGTATTGATGCATGTATTGTATATGTTGTATTCATGTATTGTATGTAATTGTATATGTAATGTATTGTATATGTATGCATGTATTGTATATGTATGCATGTATTGTATATGTATGCATGTATTGTATATGTATGCATGTATTGTATATGTATGCATGTATTGTATATGTATGCATGTATTGTATATGTATGCATGTATTGTATATGTATGTATGCATGTATTGTATATGTATGCATGTATTGTATATGTATGCATGTATTGTATATGTATGCATGTATTGTATATGTATGCATGTATTGTATATGTATGCATGTATTGTATATGTATGCATGTATTGTATATGTATGGATGTATTGTATATGTATGGATGTATTGTATATGTATGGATGTATTGTATATGTATGCATGTATTGTATAGGTTTGCATGTATTGTATATGTATGCATGTATTGTATATGTATGCATGTATTGTACATGTATGCATGTATTGTATATGTATGCATGTATTGTATATGTATGTATGTATGTATTGTATATGTATGCATGTATTGTATATGTATGCATGTATTATATATGTACATGTATTGTATATGTATACATGTGTTTTAAACATTTTGGAATATTTTTAGTTGTTCAGTTTGTGTTTTGTAATAAAGATGTGATATTACTTTCATGAAATCCTTCGTATTTCGTGTTCATGTAAATAATAATCATCAGGTGCGCGTTTTCTATGTCCTCTAGTATACTTACAATATCTAAAAAGTTTACTAATGGTATATCTACACGTATGTATTAAACGTAAATTTAAATATACATAATATTTTATTATTTTTGTGAAGCTCAGCGGCTTCGTATATTTTTATATCAATATATACAGTATGTACACATTATATTATAAAACTGGTTCAATATATTCAAACAGATTTCAATATACATAATATTTAATAGCATCCCGATATCGATAAATGCCGCGTTAGTTTATAAAAATTGAGTTTAGCTCGATTGCGAAACAAGTCCTTGCAACTTATATTAATCATTCTCGAGACCTCATTCCTGGTGAAATCCATCGCCACGAGGGAGAGAGAAGAGACAACGTGGAATTTAAATGCCTTGCCTAAGAGCACAATCGTAACGGCTCCAGTGGGGCTCGAACTCTGGGCCTTGCGCACCAGAATGCCGCGTTATTTAAGCCACAGTACACACAAACTGTTCTTGCTTCCAAGAAGTGTATCACAGCGTGTCAGTCGCCATATAGATTCCCCCCGCTGTGACACCCTCCTCAGAATAAGCACAAGGTGGATTATTAAACAATATTCACCATCCACGTAGCCTTATCTGCCATGTCGTAAACACCTATCGAAACGAAAATATCTGATATATCGGTAATAATGTGTAACGTTTAAAAACTGGACTGCCGCATTGCTTCGAAAAACAGTTTGTTACCCCCCCCCCCCCCTCATTCATGTAATGTTCTTGCTGTGCTGCATTGTGGGTAAACACTGCATAATGACTTGATAAATACTTAATGGATTTACATGCATTTCATTTTAAACAAAACGGAAACGATCGTTTCACATGCAATAGAGAACGTGATTAACAACTAAAACCAAATTGTGCGTTTCATCGACTGAATGTCAGTTATTTTACACCTAATTTGCAAAACAAACGAATCTGAAACACAGGAACAAGAACATACAATTGTCAAAATTACACACACACAATTGACACATTACAAAACAAGAGTTATGTTTCGTCAACATGTCCATACCATACATACTCCTTTACACTGTACACGTTCCATACCGTACATACTCCTTTACACTGTACACGTTCCATACCGTACATACTCCTTTACACTGTACCGTTCCATACCGTTAATCCTTTACGCTGTACACGTTCCATACCGTACATAATCCTTTACGCTGTACACGTTCCATACCGTACATAATCCTTTACGCTGTACACGTTCCATACCGTACATAATCCTTTACGATGTACACGTTCCATACCCTACATACTCTTTTACACTGTACACATTCCATACCGTACATAATCCGCACATAATCCATTACTCTGTACACGTTCCACACCGTACATACTCTTTTACGCTGTACACATTCCATACCGTACATAATCCATCACTCTGTACACGTTCCATACCGTACATAATCCTTTACGATGTACACATTCCATACCGTACATAATCCATCACTCTGTACACGTTCCATACCGTACATAATCCTTTACGATGTACACGTTCCATACCGTACATAATCCTTTACCGTTTACACATTCCATACCCTACATACTCTTTTACACTGTACACATTCCATACCGTACATAATCCGCACATAATCCATTACTCTGTACACGTTCCACACCGTACATACTCTTTTACGCTGTACACATTCCATACCGTACATAATCCATCACTCTGTACACGTTCCATACCGTACATAATCCTTTACCGTTTACACTTCCATACTGTACATACTCCTTTACGCTGTACACGTTCCATACCGTACATAACCTTTTACGCTGTACACGTTCCATACTGTACATACTCCTTTACGCTGTACACGTTCCATACCGTACATAACCTTTTACGCTGTACACGTTCCATACCGTACATACTCCTTTGCGCTGTACATGTTCCATACCGTACATAATCCTTTACTCTGTACACGTTCCATACCGTACATACTCCTTTACGCTGTACATGTTCCATACCGTACATAATCCATTACTCTGTACACGTTCCATACCGTACATACTCCTTTGCGCTGTACATGTTCCATACCGTACATAATCTTTTACTCTGTACACGTTCCATACCGTACATACTCCTTTGCGCTGTACATGTTCCATACCGTACATAATCTTTTACTCTGTACACGTTCCATACCGTACATACTCCTTTACGCTGTACATGTTCCATACCGTACTTACTCCTTTACGCTGTACATGTTCCATACAGTACATACTCCTTTACGTTGTACACGTTCCAGATAGTACATATTCCACTACAGTGTACACGTTCCATACCGTACATAATCCCCCACGTTGTACACGTTCCATACCGTACATATTCCCCTACGGTGTACACATTCCATACAGTACATAATCCGCTACGGTGTACACGTTCCATACCGTACATAATCCGCTACGATGTACACGTTCCATACCGTACATAATCCCCTACGGTGTACACGTTCCATACCGTACATAATCCCCTACGGTGTACACGTTCCATACCGTACATAATCCTTTACCGTTTACACTTCCATACCGTGCATAACCCTTTACGCTGTACAAGTTCCATACCGTACATAATCCATTACACTATACACGTTCCATACTGTACATAGTCCACTACGATGTACACGTTCCATACCGTACATAATCCCCTACGGTGTTCACGTTCCATACCGTACATAATCCCCTACGGTGTTCGCATTCCTATAATGCAACGGACTGTATCTTTGCGTGGTTTCCTAGTATACTAAGATACTAACGATTCCTGCCGAGTTCTCCGTACGTGTGTGTGTTTTACGTTTATTTATCGTCGCTACCGGTTGCCCATATGAGCGACGCCTCCTGAAGAGATTAGTTATTTTAGATTGTGGAGGATAGTGCATGATACAGAGAGAGACCAATTCCAGAATCTCCTCTGGTTCTTTTACGTGCACGGTGTAAAGCACCGACACGAAACCTCGGTTTAACGTCCCATCTGAAAGACGGTTAATTGTATTAGGTTCAGAAGGGGGATCGAACCTGCGATCCGTGGATTACCGGTCCAGCGTGTTACCACTGGACTACAGATCCGTCTGTAGTTCTCCGTACGTATCTTCAGCCCTTTTTTATATTTAAGTTTATTTAACGTCGCTACCGGTTGCCTATTTGAACGACGGGCAGTTTACATAACAACCAACACCTTTGATCGGCAGGCTCCATCGGTTAACAAGTACTTGGTGCACCAAACTCCGTAAGAAACTACCAACTGTTTCATACAACGTGGTACTGACAACATGGTACTAACAACATGGTAGTAACAACATGCTACTGACAATGTGGTACTGACAACGTGGTACTGACAATGTGGTACTGACAATGTGGTACTGACAACGTGGTACTGACAATGTGATAGTGACAATGTGGTACTGACAACGTGGTACTGACAATGTGATACTGACAACGTGGTACTGACAATGTGGTACTGACAACGTGGTACTGACACTGTGATACTGACAACGTGGTACTGACAATGTGGTACTGACAACGTGGTACTGACAATGTGGTATTGGCATCGTGATACTGACAACATGGCAACGTGGTACTGACAACATCGTACTGACAACAATGTACTGACACCGTGATACTGACAACATGATACTGATAACGTAGTACTGACAACGTGGTACTGACAACATCGTACTGACAACGTGGTACTGACAACATAATACTGATAATATGGTACTGACAGCGTGGTACTGACACCATGATACTGACAACATGATACTGATAACGTAGTACTGACAACGTGGTACTGACAATGTGGTACTGACAACGTGGTACTGACAACATCGTAATGACACCGTGGTACTGACAACATAATACTGATAATATGGTACTGATAACGTGGTACTGACAACGTGGTATTCACAACTTGGTATTGACAACATGGTACTGATAATGTGGTACTGATAACATGATAATGACAGTTTGATCCAGTCAGTACACGTTGGGAGACACTAGCTGTGATACAAATTATAAGCATGGCAACAACAAGAGAGTGTTTAACATCCTCGTGTGTGGTTTACGTTTATTTATCGTCGCTACCGGTTGCCCATATGAGCGACGCCTCCTGAAGAGATTAGTCGTTTTTAGATTTTTGGAGGATAGTACAATGATACAGACAGAGACCCATTCCAGAGTCTCCTCTGGGGGGTTTTACGTACACGGTGTAAAGCACCGACATGAGAATTCGGTATAAGTATAACATTCTCGTGTAATATTGAATATATATATACACGGGAAAGGTCCCGGGTTCGAGCCCCCGGTTGGCTGCACATTTTTCTCACGCTGTGACATTTGGCGCCCAACGAGGGACCGCGACTGGATATATACTTCGAGATCATGTTCATCTTGGTCTCTATCCCTGACAATTCATGGAATAATTCCAATTTGGTGGGGAAGTATATCGCAGTACGGACTTCGTCACTATCAGGGAGATTATGTGTAAGCGGCCCGGCTAGCTCAGTCGGTAGAGCGTTCGCACTGTAAGATAAAGGGTCCGGATTCGAGCCCCGGGTTAGCAGCACTTTTTTCTCACCCTGTGACATTGGTAAATATTTGTCATATTTGATCGTATAAACAACGGCCTTGACAAGCAAATACATCTCTGTTTGTTAAATGTTTCTTAAGTGCCCACTGTGACAGGTAATATATAAAGTGGTGCGTAATGGGCCCCTTATCTAGTGTTCACCGTTTTTCAGATTACCATAATGCAGATTATTCATTGATGTCTACATTATTTTACACTTTAATGTTTTCATGAGAATACATATGAACGGTTACACAGGCGTTACTGGCCCGACAACAATATACCGTAGAACAATAGACCGTAGAACAATAGACCGTAGAACAATAGACCGTAGAACAATAGAACGTAGAACAATAGACCGTAGAACAATAGATCGTAGAACAATAGACCGTAGAACAATAGACCGTAGAACAATAGACCGTAGAATGTAGAACAATCGACCGTAGAATAATAGACCGTAGAACAATAAACCGTAGAACAATAGACCGTAGAACAATAAACCGTAGAACAATAGACCGTAGAACAATAGACCGTAGAACAATATACCGTTGAACAATAGACCGTATAACAATAGAACGTAGATCAATAGACCGTAGAACAATAGACCGTAGAACAATAGACCGTAGAACAATAGACCGTAGAATAATAGAACGTAGAACAATAGACCGTAGAACAATAGACCGTAGAACAATAGACCGTAGAACAATAGACCGTGGAACAATAGAACGTAGAACAATAGACCGTAGAACAATAGAACGTAGAACAATATACCGTGGAACAATAGAACGTAGAACTATATACCGTGGAACAATAGAAAGTACAACAATAGACCGTAGAACAATAGAGCGTAGAACAATAGACCATGGAACAATAGAACGTAGAACAATAGACCGTAGAATAATAGACCGTAGAACAATAGACCGTGAAACAATAGACCGTAGAACAATATACCGTGCAACAATAGAACGTAGAACAATAGACCGTAGAATAATAGACCGTAGAACAATAGACCGTGGAACAATAGACCGTAGAACAATATACCGTGCAACAATAGAACGTAGAACAATAGACCGTAGAACAATAGAACGTAGAACAATATACCGTGGAACAATAGACCGTAGAACAATAGACCGTGGAACAATAGACCGTGGAACAATAGACAGTAGAACAATAGACTGTAGAACAATAGACAGTAGAACAATAGACAGTAGAACAATAGACTGTAGAACAATAGTCTGTAGAACAATAGACAGTAGACCAATAGACAGTAGAACAATAGACTGTAGAACAATAGGAAGGTAGAACAATAGACCGTAGAACAATAGACCGTAGAACAATAGACCGTGGAACAATAGACCGTAGAACAATAGAACGTAGAACAATATACCGTGGAACAATAGACCGTAGAACAATAGACCGTGGAACAATATACCGTGGAACAATAGACTGTAGAACAATAGACAGTAGAACAATAGACTGTAGAACAATAGACTGTAGAACAATAGAACGTAGAACAATAGACCGTAGAACAATAGACCGTAGAACAATAGACCGTAGAACAATAGACCGTAGAACAATAGACAGTGGAACAATAGACCGTAGAACAATAGAACGTAGAACAATATACCGTGGAACAATAGACAGTAGAACAATAGACTGTAGAACAATAGACTGTAGAACAATAGACAGTAGAACAATAGACAGTATAACAATAGACAGTAGAACAATATACTGTAGAACAATAGACCGTAGAACAATAGACCGTAGAACAATAGACCGTAGAACAATAGACCGTAGAACAATATACCGTAGAACAATAGACCGTAGAACGTAGAACAATAGAACGTAGAACAATAGACTGTAGAACAATAGACAGTAGAACAATAGAACGTAGAACAATATAACGTAGAACAATAGAACGTAGAACAATAGACCGTGGAACAATAGACCGTAGAACAATAGACCGTAGAACAATAGACGTAGAACAATAGACCGTGGAACAATAGACCGTGGAACAATAGACAGTAGAACAATAGACTGTAGAACAATAGACAGTAGAACAATAGACAGTAGAACAATAGACTGTAGAACAATAGTCTGTAGAACAATAGACAGTAGACCAATAGACAGTAGAACAATAGACTGTAGAACAATAGGAACGTAGAACAATAGACCGTAGAACAATAGACCGTAGAACAATAGACCGTGGAACAATAGACCGTAGAACAATAGAACGTAGAACAATATACCGTGGAACAATAGACGGTAGAACAATAGACCGTGGAACAATATACCGTGGAACAATAGACTGTAGAACAATAGACTGTAGAACAATAGACTGTAGAACAATAGACAGTAGAACAATAGAACGTAGAACAATAGACCGTAGAACAACAGACCGTAGAACAATAGACCGTAGAACAATAGACCGTAGAACAATAGACCGTAGAACAATAGACCGTAGAACAATAGACAGTGGAACAATAGACCGTAGAACAATAGAACGTAGAACAATATACCGTGGAACAATATACAGTAGAACAATAGACTGTAGAACAATAGACCGTAGAACAATAGACCGTAGAACAATAGAACGTAGAACAATAAAACAATAGAACGTAGAACAATAGACTGTAGAACAATAGACAGTAGAACATTAGAACGTAGAACAATATAACGTAGAACAATAGAACGTAGAACAATAGACCGTGGAACAATAGACCGTAGAACAATAGACCGTAGAACAATAGACGTAGAACAATAGACCGTAGAACAATAGAACATAGAACAATAGACTGTAGAACAATAGAACGTAGAACAATAGAACGTAGAACAATAGAACGTAGACCAATATACTGTAGAACAATAGAACGTAGAACAATAGACAGTGGAACAATAGACCGTAGAACAATAGAACGTAGAACAATATACCGTGGAACAATAGACAGTAGAACAATAGACTGTAGAACAATAGACTGTAGAACAATAGACAGTAGAACAATAGACAGTATAACAATAGACAGTAGAACAATATACTGTAGAACAATAGACCGTAGAACAATAGACCGTAGAACAATAGACCGTAGAACAATAGACCGTAGAACAATATACCGTAGAACAATAGACCGTAGAACGTAGAACAATAGAACGTAGAACAATAGACTGTAGAACAATAGACAGTAGAACAATAGAACGTAGAACAATATAACGTAGAACAATAGAACGTAGAACAATAGACCGTGGAACAATAGACCGTAGAACAATAGACCGTAGAACAATAGACGTAGAACAATAGACCGTGGAACAATAGACCGTGGAACAATAGACAGTAGAACAATAGACTGTAGAACAATAGACAGTAGAACAATAGACAGTAGAACAATAGACTGTAGAACAATAGTCTGTAGAACAATAGACAGTAGACCAATAGACAGTAGAACAATAGACTGTAGAACAATAGGAACGTAGAACAATAGACCGTAGAACAATAGACCGTAGAACAATAGACCGTGGAACAATAGACCGTAGAACAATAGAACGTAGAACAATATACCGTGGAACAATAGACGGTAGAACAATAGACCGTGGAACAATATACCGTGGAACAATAGACTGTAGAACAATAGACTGTAGAACAATAGACTGTAGAACAATAGACAGTAGAACAATAGAACGTAGAACAATAGACCGTAGAACAACAGACCGTAGAACAATAGACCGTAGAACAATAGACCGTAGAACAATAGACCGTAGAACAATAGACCGTAGAACAATAGACAGTGGAACAATAGACCGTAGAACAATAGAACGTAGAACAATATACCGTGGAACAATATACAGTAGAACAATAGACGTAGAACAATAGACCGTAGAACAATAGACCGTAGAACAATAGAACGTAGAACAATAAAACAATAGAACGTAGAACAATAGACTGTAGAACAATAGACAGTAGAACATTAGAACGTAGAACAATATAACGTAGAACAATAGAACGTAGAACAATAGACCGTGGAACAATAGACCGTAGAACAATAGACCGTAGAACAATAGACGTAGAACAATAGACCGTAGAACAATAGAACATAGAACAATAGACTGTAGAACAATAGAACGTAGAACAATAGAACGTAGAACAATAGAACGTAGACCAATATACTGTAGAACAATAGAACGTAGAACAATAGACAGTATAACAATAGACCGTAGAACAATAGAACGTGAACAATAGAACGTAGAACAATAGAACGTAGAACAATAGACGTAGAACAATAGACCGTAGAACAATAGAATGTAGAACAATAGACCGTAGAACAATAGACCGTGGAACAATAGAACGTAGAACAATAGACCGTAGAACAATAGACCGTAGAACAATAGACAGTAGAACAATAGAACGTAGAACAATAGACTGTAGAACAATAGACTATAGAACAATAGACCGTAGAACAATAGAACGTAGAACAATAGACCGTAGAACAATAGACCGTAGAACAATAGACCGTAGAACAATATAATGTAGAACAATAGACCGTAGAACAATAGACCGTAGAACAATAGACAGTAGAACAATAGAACGTAGAACAATAGACTGTAGAACAATAGACTATAGAACAATAGACCGTAGAACAATAGAACGTAGAACAACAATAGACAGTAGAACAATAAACCGTAGAACAATATAATGTAGAACAATAGACCGTAGAACAATAGAGCGTAGAACAATAGACCGTAGAACAATAGACCGTAGAACAATAGAACGTAGAACAATAGACAGTAGAACAATAGAACGTAGAACAATAGACTGTAGAACAATAGACTATAGAACAATAGACCGTAGAACAATAGAACGTAGAACAATAGACGTAGAACAATAGACCGTAGAACAATAGACCGTAGAACAATAGAATGTAGAACAATAGACCGTAGAACAATAGACCGTAGAACAATAGACCGTAGAACAATAGAATGTAGAACAATAGACCGTAGAACAATAGAATGTAGAACAATAGACCGTAGAACAATAGACCGTAGAACAATAGACCGTAGAACAATAGAATGTAGAACAATAGACCGTAGAACAATAGACCGTAGAACAATAGAATGTAGAACAATAGACCGTAGAACAATAGACCGTAGAACAATGGACTATAGAACAATAGACTGTAGAACAATAGACCGTAGAACAATATACCGTAGAACAATAGACCGTAGAACAATAGACTGTAGAACAATAGACCGTAGAACAACAATAGACAGTAGAACAATAGACCGTAGAACAACAATAGACAGTAGAACAATAGACTGTAGAACAATAGACCGTAGAACAATAGACCGTAGAACAACAATAGACAGTAGAACAATAGACAGTAGAACAATAGACTGTAGAACAATAGACTGTAGAACAACAATAGACGTAGAACAATAGACTGTAGAACAATAGACTATAGAACAATAGACCGTAGAACAATAGAACGTAGAACAACAATAGACAGTAGAACAATAGACCGTAGAACAATATAATGTAGAACAATAGACCGTAGAACAATAGAGCGTAGAACAATAGACCGTAGAACAATAGACCGTAGAACAATAGACTGTATAACAATAGAACGTAGAACAATAGACAGTAGAACAATAGACAGTAGAACAATAGAACGTAGAACAATAGACTATAGAACAATAGACCGTAGAACAATAGAACGTAGAACAATAGACCGTAGAACAATAGACCGTAGAACAATAGACCGTAGAACAATAGAATGTAGAACAATAGACCGTAGAACAATAGACCGTAGAACAATAGACCGTAGAACAATATAATGTAGAACAATAGACCGTAGAACAATAGAATGTAGAACAATAGACCGTAGAACAATAGACCGTAGAACAATAGACCGTAGAACAATAGAATGTAGAACAATAGACCGTAGAACAATAGACCGTAGAACAATAGAATGTAGAACAATAGACCGTAGAACAATAGACCGTAGAACAATGGACTATAGAACAATAGACTGTAGAACAATAGACCGTAGAACAATATACCGTAGAACAATAGACCGTAGAACAATAGACTGTAGAACAATAGACCGTAGAACAACAATAGACAGTAGAACAATAGACCGTAGAACAACAATAGACAGTAGAACAATAGACTGTAGAACAATAGACCGTAGAACAATAGACCGTAGAACAACAATAGACAGTAGAACAATAGACAGTAGAACAATAGACTGTAGAACAATAGACCGTAGAACAACAATAGACCGTAGAACAATAGAACGTAGAACAATGGACCGATTTTATAAAACCACGTTTATCATACCGCATCATCTGGTTAGGGAACAACAATAAAAGCAAAGAATTCCAAACAATAAGTATCAATATACATATCCGAGGGAATAAATAGGAATGTATCTGCCAAGGGAGGTAAAGTGAGCGCTATCGATAATTCCATTCTCTGCTCACATGTTTCAATCACCGACAGTGAATAAACCATAATACATTTACATATCCCTCATATACATCTACTTACATGTATATTATATGCAAATCTGAAGCAAAGCCTAGTCTGAGCATCTCCAAATACTGGTATAACACTCGAATCCACTCCAGTCTATCAAGCCGAACATTTAAAGCGACACTATATAAGAACAAGGGGGTTATTTTGGTCCAACAATCAGCAACTGAAAGACTCTATTTTCCAATGAGTTTGTGTTTAATTAAAATCAATTAATCGTCCTGAAACGATAACTAATCTAAACATATAGTACCGTTGTATACGCACATTTACATAAATATACACGTGCTGCTTAATGCGCATGCGCATGCGTGACGCAACGATAGACGTTGAAACAAATGTCTTCGATGCTTGTTCTCATTGGCATATAGCGATGCGTGCCGAATGATCGCAGGTTCGATCCCCCGTCTGACCCTAATAAAATTAACAGTATTTCAGATGGGACGTTAAACCGAGGTCTTGTGTCGGTCCTTTACACCGTACACGTAAGGGAACCAGGGGATACTGGAATGGGTCTCTGTCTGTATCATTGCACTATCCTCCAAAATCTAAAATGACTAATCCCTTCAGGAGGCGTCGCTCATATGGGCAACCAGCGACGATAAATAAACGTAAAACACACACACACATGTACGCGGGGCATGACGAACCGATTCATGAATGTTGTACTTTCACTTTCACTTTGTTACATTGTTTACTTTGTTGACTGGAAGTAATTATTCAAACTATAATGGAAGAATACGTCGTATTATTCCTACTTGTACGTAACATTTCAAATTTTAAAATATTTCATTCCATACGATATAATATCGCTTTAACAGTTTCGCATACGATAGTGCCCTTAGACAAGGCATACACAAGGCATACACCCAACATGTCCGCCCATCTCCCTCATTGCGATGGATTCCATTAGGAATGAGATCTCGAGAGCGAGTAATCTAAGTGTTGTGAAAACTTGCAATCGTGCTAAAATAATTTGTAAAAACTAAACTCGAAGTTTTGAACAAGTTGAAAGCATTAATGGCAATAAGTAAACAATCTACTTCAGGTAAATTAATTATAAAGCACCACGTACCAAATATCTCCATTTCTATGAAAAGATCAAATATAGATGTTCATGATATATACTAGAGGACATAGAAAGCGGATAAGTGTGTTTTTACATGAAAAACAATAACTTTAACATTTTGGAATATGTTTAGTTGTTCAGTTTGTGTTTTGTAATAAATATGTGATATATCTTTGATGGAATCCTTCGTATTTCATTTTCATGACTGTAATAATAATCACCTTTTCTTATGAACAGTAGGCCAGGGGCCAGTCTTGTAGGCAATCGGTAACCATTATTGAACTCACCAACCGGCCATATCAGAACGAACACCACTTAACCACTAGGACACGGAGATATATATCATTCAAAATTGTATATAGTTATATGTACAGTCTACATCCGTTATGTCGGATTCCGTCGGATCGAACAAAATACTTCGACATAACCGAAGTTTGACTTAACGAAATTCGATATAAACAGAGCCAATTATATGTAAAATGATGAAACGGGACATTGATCCAACTTCGAGAAAACCGGAGAGTTCGACATAACCGACTTTGACATAGCGGATGTAGACTGTATATAGTATATAACGATAATACAAATACATAGCATTTATATAGCGCAAAAATTAAAAATTATTCTATTGCGTTTCACAATTACAGATGCAATTTTAAACATTTACACATGACAATAATATATGGAAATATAAATAAAATGTATACATAATTATATAGAAATAACTAGGATTCTAGTAATTGGATAAGAACATATTTTATCATGATATCTACACCATTACAGTATATAAGTGAGTGATTGGATTAGCGATAAAAGTGGCAATATGAACCATAGACCGCCGTAAGAATGAATGACAACCGTGGTGTGGTAAGTACAGTGATATAGGGCCGGTACAGTGATCCGCCCATCACCACACGACAGAGCTCGAACCCAAGAGAATGAGTTTAATGTAATGTTATATTTCTGTTCAAACTGGCTCTCACGATTTCTAAAATAAGGTGCTATCATACAAGTGCATAATTATGTTACAATACAATACCCCACCCGTTTTAATATGTTAAAGCGCCACTACATCGCAAAAAGCAAATAAAATGCATTTTTCACGTATAAATGCATTGTTCGCGTATAAATGCATTGTTCACGTATAAATGATTTTGTTCACGTATAAATGTATTGTTCACGTATAAATGCATTGTTCACGTATAAATGATTTTGTTCACGTATAAATGTATTGTTCACGTATAAATGTATTGTTCACGTATAAATGCATTGTTCACGTATAAATGCATTGTTCACGTATAAATGCATTGTTCACGTATAAATGTATTGTTCACGTATAAATGCATTGTTCACGTATAAATGCATTGTTCACGTATAAATGCATCGCTACATCAATTTTAGTATGTTTTATTGAAAGTTCCGGCATAAAAAAATAAACACGTGCATAGAATGCAATTATATTATCATCTTATGGTCTAACAGAAAAACAAGTAATATCTCCATTATATATATATAATAATATATACATACATGTACCATCTCACGTATATGTCGCATACATGTACCAGCTCACGTATATGTCGCATACATGTACCACCTCGTGTCTGTCGCTACGTTCTGAACAATTTAAGAGTTCACCCATCTCCAAAGTTTCATAAATAGCCTACTTGAGAGTTTAGAAATTAACTTCTTGATAGCATTGTGTTGATATAATTTATACAGTGATATATAGTCCCTGTTGCATGACATACATGGTCTGCGCATTCATCAATACATTGACAGATATAGAGGCCACCGTGGCCGAGTGTTTAATATCGTTTGACTTCAAATCACTTGCCCCCTCACCACTGTAGGGTCGAACCCCACTCATTGCCGGGGTGTCGGATTTTTTTTTTTTGAGGCCCCTTTTCGGGTAACCCCGTTTATTTCTTCATTGTATGTACATAAAAAGCATTTACACAATGTTACAACATAAATGATATCATAAGACGTTTGCCTTTCATATATATATATATACACAAAACGGGTTATTTATGGATAAGTATCCCCAGTTTGAAAAATAAATTTTAAAGCAAAAAGAAGAAAAAAGCATATGGGTGATCGTTTCCATTTATTTATTTTCAATTACACAAGAAAATACAAATAGAGGAATTAATTGATTATATAAACGCTACCCACGGGGTGTCGGATTTTGTCCATCTGGCATTCGGAACGACGGTGGTATTACCCGGCTGTACGCCCGTGCTTCAAATACGACCTAAGCTGTTTGTATGCCATTAAGTCAAAAATATAAACGGTTTCGATCGTATAATATCCGTTCAGATGAGATTATAAACCGAGTCTTCATGTATCGGTGTTATGCAACGGGTATGTATACGAACAAGGGAAGCTCTGGGGCGTCTGGACTGGTAATCCAGGGATCGCAGGTTCGATCCCTCATCTGACCCTAATATTAACAGTCTATCAGATGGGACATTAAACCAAGGTCTCGTATCGGTGCTGTACACCGTGTACGTAAACGAACAAGAGAAGACTCTGGAATGAGTCACTGTCTGTATCATTGCACTATCCTCCAACAATCTAAAATGACTAATCTCTTCAGGAGGCGTCGCTCATATGGGCAACCGGTAGCGACGATAAATATACGTAAAACACACACACTCTGGAGCGTCATCAGACCTTGAAGTATCCTCCAAACAATAACATTACTAATAGTATGACCGATTCAGCAGGAAGCGATGATACATATACAAAGAACGCCTTAGAGCACGGGTAAACACAACAATGTACATCTGTGATGGATGAACAAACAGAATAACATTCCCTCACAATCCATACAGCGCAATCTTCTCGTAATTCCCCAACAATCCATACAGCGCAATCCTCTCGTAATTCCCCAACAATCCATACAGCGCAATCCTCTCGTAATTCCCTCACAATCCATACAGCGCAATCCTCTCGCTATTCCCTCACAATCCATACAGCGCAATCCTATCGCAATTCACCAACAACCAACAGCGCAATCCTCTCGTAACCCAACAATCCACAGCGCAATCCTCTCGCAATTCCCCAAAATCCTAAGCGCAATCCTTCGTAATCCCTCACAATCCACACAGCGCAATCCCTCTCGCACCCCAACAATCCATACAGCGCAATCCTCTCGTAATTCCCCAACAATCCATACAGCGCAATCCTCTCGTAATTCCCTCACAATCCATACAGCGCAATCCTCTCGCTATTCCCTCACAATCCATACAGCGCAATCCTCTCGCAATTCCCCAACAATCCATA
>CM026388.1:17898601-17915060 GCA_014843695.1 Archivesica marissinica
AGTACGACCATGATAAACGACAGGCCGTGGAAAGGTAATTCATTAACCCTTTCAACACCACAGACCTCTAAATAGGCTTAAAATAAGTGTAGATCCAGATGAGGAGCCGTCTCATCAGGATCTGCACTTTTTGCCAGTGATATGACTATTTTTAGACATAATTACCCATTTTGATAAATGAACTTGTCCAAATGTGATTTTCTGATTCATTTATTGCTTTATGAATATCATGGACCAGTCCATGTGAGTTACTTGGTGTTGAATGGGTTAATGGTGAATCAGTATAGCCTACAAGCTAGACTCAAAATTTTGGGAGAAGTCACTTCTCCCTCCAGATGAACTTAGATAATTTAGGTTGAAGTGAGAACATTTAGGGAGAAGTGGGGAGACTTTTGAACGACTGCAAATAGTGAAACCGTATTTAGTCGAGGTTTGCAGGATATACATTGTAGGAACTATTGTATGTAGAAAGAAAAGCTGCAGGGCGTTCAATAGACCTTTGAAAGTGAAAGAGTCAATGACTCGTGTCGGTGCTTTACACCGTGCACGTAAAAGAACCAGAGGAGATTCTGGAATGGGTCTCTGTCTGTATCATTGCACTATCCTCCAAAATCTAAAATAACTAATCTCTTCAGGAGGCTTCGCTCATATGGGCAACCGGTAGCGACGATAAATAAACGTAAAACACACACACCCTTGAGGTCAAATCTCAAGAGTGTCAAGCTGTATTTTTCCAGAATCAATATGTATGTTGGTACTTTCCGTACAGGTAACTTTCTGACCTTACCACTAAGTTTCATGTTGCTTTGTAACTTGTATAGTTCTACATTGTATCCCATTTGCAAAGGTCACCAAATGATCATGAGTAGTTGAGTTCAACATCTGAGCCTTCTGGGTCCTGCAGGGCAGAAAAATCTTAGACAAACCAATAGGAATGTTGATTATACCAAAAAAAAGATGATCTGCATTTAATTTTATTATGCACGAAATCGGTACGAAACCGATCGAGTATGGTTCGACGACATTGTAAAACCGTTAATTTGCATTCATTTCTTATATAAAGCGGACATATTCATTTAAATATCTATGAACATTTTAATTTATACACATTTGTATGCATTTATAATATGTATAGCTTGTATCATTTGCAAAATCAACGAAAAGTCGAATCCGAAAAATTTCATTCATAATGTAAGATAGCCACATCAACAGTCAGAATTACTAAATACTCAGTCTCAAGCTTCTGATTGGTTCAGCTGAGTGTCAATCACCCACACTCATCCAATCAAATCACTTGAGTTTGCGTTTGAAATCTGAGAAAAGTTCTATAACCTCCAGGCCTGAACTCGGGTAATAAAGCCGGTAATAACAATGTTATCATTGTTCAAATATTTGTTTTTGATGTTTCTGTTGAGAATGGTACTTATATCGGTTAGGAAATGAAATACAGTATATCGCTTATATATGTATGTCAGTGTCATTTCGAATACATTTAGTAAACAAAATTTAAGATTTCGATCACGTAAATTTCTACTATAGTTCATTCCTATATGTATTGCAATAATTATAACCTACATTTGTTGCCATAATTATATGCTTATGTCGTAAAATGTATATTTACTCACTAGAAACTGTAGAGTTTCTGAATAAAAGACGTTTGTTCGTTTGTTAAAATATGTTGACGTTTATTCAGTGAATGTGTCTCTTTCTTTATTCAGAGCTCACAGAGCCAGGGAGCAGGTCACTGAGACTTCGCTGAACAAAATGAGACAGGAACTAACACTGTTGTTTGACTCCGAGCGTTCCGAAATCATCACAAAATATGAGAAGGAGTGTAGTAACTTGAGGTATTTATACGTTTGAGTCGGAATCACAGCTTGAGCCCTGCTTGTAATGTTAAAATGGATTTACGCACATGCAGTATTTCCCTGCTTGTAATGTTAAAATGGATTTATGCACATTCAGTATTTCCCTGCTTGTAATGGTAAAATGGATTTATGCACATTCAGTATTTCCCTGCTTGTAATGTTAAAATGGATTTATGCACATTCAGTATTTCCCTGCTTGTAATGGTAAAATGGATTTATGCACATTCAGTATTTCCCTGCTTGTAATGGTAAAATGGATTTATGCACATTCAGTATTTCGCTGCTTGTAATGTTAAAATGGATTTATGCACATTCAGTATTTCGCTGCTTGTAATGGTAAAATGGATTTACGCACATTCAGTACCCTCCTGCTTGTAATGGTAAAATGGATTTACGCACATTCAGTACCCTCCTGCTTGTAATGGTAACATGGATTTACGCACATTCAGTACTTCCCTGCTTGTAATGTTAAAATGGATTTATGCACATTCAGTATTTCCCTGCTTGTAATGGTAAAATGGATTTATGCACATTCAGTACCCTCCTGCTTGTAATGGTAAAATGGATTTATGCACATTCAGTATTTCCCTGCTTGTAATGTTAAAATGGATTTATGCACATTCAGTATTTCTCTGCTTGTAATGGTAAAATGGATTTACGCACATTCAGTACCCTCCTGCTTGTAATGGTAACATGGATTTACGCACATTCAGTACTTCCCTGTCTGTAATGGTAAAATAGATTTACGCACATTCAGTACCCTCCTTGTAATGTTAAAATGGATTTACGCACATTCAGTACTTCGCAATTTTGATTTCAATGTAGATAGAAAACTCGATACAAAAATGTCAATTTATTGACAAACCAGGTGGCCGTTAATACCAGATGGCTGTTAATACCAGGTGGCTGTTAATACCAGGTGGCCGTTAATACCAGGTGGCTGCTAATACAGGTGGCTGCTAATACAGGTGGCCGCTAATACAGGTGGCCGCTAATACCAGGTGGCCATGCTAATACAGGTGGCTGCTAATACAGGTGGCTGCTAATACAGGTGGCTGCTAATACAGGTGGCTGCTAATACAGGTGGCCGCTAATACAGGTGGCCACGCTAATACCAGGTGGCCACGCTAATACAGGTGGCCACTAATACAGGTGGCCGCTAATACAGGTGGCCGCTAATACAGGTGGCTGCTAATACAGGTGGTTGCTAATACAGGTGGCTGCTAATACAGATGGCTGAATACAGGTGGCTGCTAATACAGGTGGCTGCTAATACAGATGGCTGCTAATACAGATGGCTGCTAATACAGGTGGCTGCTAATACAGGTGGCTGCTAATACAGGTGGCTGCTAATACAGGTGGCTGCTAATACAGGTGGCTGCTAATACAGATGGCTGCTAATACAGATGGCTGCTAATACAGGTGGCCACTAATACAGGTGGCTGCTAATACAGGTGGCTGCTAATACAGATGGCCGCTAATACAGGTGGCCACTAATACAGGTGGCCGCTAATACAGGTGGCCGCTAATACAGGTGACCGCTAATACAGGTGGCCACTAATACAGGTGGCTGCTAATACAGGTGGCTGCTAATACAGGTGGCTGCTAATACAGATGGCTGCTAATACAGGTGGCCGCTAATACAGGTGGCTGCTAATACAGGTGGCTGCTAATACAGATGGCTGCTAATACAGATGGCTGCTAATACAGGTGGCCGCTAATACAGGTGGCTGCTAATACAGGTGGCTGTTAATACCAGGTGTAAAATAGAGTGATTTCATTTGGGGGAGTTCGAACTGGCCATTGACACCAGGTGACCGCTCTTTCCAGGTGACCGTTAGTGCAGTTTGACTGTAGATACAAACATTTATTGACAAACCACTGAGACACCAGGTGACCGTTAGTGCAGTTTGACTGTAGATACAAACATTTATTGACAAACCACTGAGACACCAGGTGACCGTTAGTGCAGTTTTGACTGTAGATATAAACATTTATTGACAAACCACTGAGACACCAGGTGACCGTTAGTGCAGTTTTGACTGTAGATAAAACATTTATTGTGGGGTGTTGTGCAGTTTTGACTGTAGATACAAACATTTATTGACAAACCACTGAGACACCAGGTGACCGTTAGTGCAGTTTTGACTGTAGATATAAACATTTATTGACAAACCACTGAGACACCAGGTGACCGTTAGTGCAGTTTTGACTGTAGATACAAACATTTATTGACAAACCACTGAGACACCAGGTGACCGTTAGTGCAGTTTTGACTGTAGATACAAACATTTATTGACAAACCACTGAGACACCAGGTGACCATTAGTGCAGTTTTGACTGTAGATACAAACATTTATTGACAAACCACTGAGACACCAGGTGACCGTTAGTGCAGTTTTGACTGTAGATACAAACATTTATTGACAAACCACTGAGACACCAGGTGACCGTTAGTGCAGTTTTGACTGTAGATACAAACATTTATTGACAAACCACTGAGACACCAGGTGACCGTTAGTGCAGTTTTGACTGTAGATACAAACATTTATTGACAAACCACTGAGACACCAGGTGACCGTTAGTGCAGTTTTGACTGTAGATACAAACATTTATTGACAAACCACTGAGACACCAGGTGACCGTTAGTGCAGTTTTGACTGTAGATACAAACATTTATTGACAAACCACTGAGACACCAGGTGACCGTTAGTGCAGTTTTGACTGTAGATACAAACATTTATTGACAAACCACTGAGACACCAGGTGACCGTTAGTGCAGTTTTGACTGTAGATACAAACATTTATTGACAAACCACTGAGACACCAGGTGACCGTTAGTGCAGTTTTGACTGTAGATATAAACATTTATTGACAAACCACTGTGACACCAGGTGACCGCTAATACCAGGTGGCCACTCTAATACAGGTGGCCGTTGACACCAGGTAACCGCTCTTTCCAGGTGACTGTTGACTGTAGATACAACCATCTATTGACCACTGCAACGATCACTGATACTGATTTCTACACGATGCTCAAGGTTCATTCTAGGTCCGAATTTTTGGGAAAAGTGAAAAATCGCTCGATCGCATCCTTAACCCATTCAACACCAAGTAACTGACATGGACTGGTGCACCCATTCAACACCAAGTAACTGACATGGACTGGTGCACCCATTCAACACCAAGTAACTGACATGGACTGGTGCACCCATTCAACACCAAGTAACTGACATGGACTGGTGCACCCATTCAACACCAAGTAACTGACATGGACTGGTGCAACCATTCAACACCAAGTAACTGACATGGACTGGTGCACCCATTCAACACAAGTAACTGACATGGACTGGTGCACCCATTCAACACCAAGTAACTGACATGGACTGGTGCACCCATTCAACACCAAGTAACTGACATGGACTGGTGCACCCATTCAACACCAAGTAACTGACATGGACTGGTGCACCCATTCAACACCAAGTAACTGACATGGACTGGTGCACCCATTCAACACCAAGTAACTGACATGGACTGGTGCACCCATTCAATACCAAGTAACTGACATGGACTGGTGCACCCATTCAACACCAAGTAACTGACATGGACTGGTGCATCCATCAACACCAAGTAACTGACATGGACTGGTGCACCATTCAACACCAAGTAACTGACATGGACTGGTGCACCATTCAACACCAAGTAACTGACATGGACTGGTGCATCCATTCAACACCAATTAACTGACATGGACTGGTGCACCCATTCAACACCAAGTAACTGACATGGACTGGTGCATGATATTTAACCCATTCAACACCAAGTAACTGACATGGACTGGTGCACCCATTCAACACCAAGTAACTGACATGGACTGGTGCACCCATTCAACACCAAGTAACTGACATGGACTGGTGCACCCATTCAACCCCAAGTAACTGACATGGACTGGTGCACCCATTCAACACCAAGTAACTGACATGGACTGGTGCACCCATTCAACACCAAGTAACTGACATGGACTGGTGCACCCATTCAACACCAAGTAACTGACATGGACTGGTGCACCCATTCAACACCAAGTAACTGACATGGACTGGTGCACCCATTCAACACCAAGTAACTGACATGGACTGGTGCACCCATTCAACACCAAGTAACTGACATGGACTGGTGCACCCATTCAATACCAAGTAACTGACATGGACTGGTGCACCCATTCAACACCAAGTAACTGACATGGACTGGTGCACCCATTCAACACCAAGTAACTGACATGGACTGGTGCACCCATTCAACACCAAGTAACTGACATGGACTGGTGCATGATATTTTTTAGACCAATAAATGAATAAGAAAATTACCTTTAGACCAGTTCATTTATCAAAATTGGTAATTTTGTCTAACAATAGTAATAATTATTACTTGCAAAAAGTGCAGATCCTGATGAGATGAGCCGGCTCATCTGGATCTACATGTTTTGTAGGCCTATTTAGAGGTCTGTGGTGTTGAAAGGGTTAAATGGCGTTATTTAATAAATGTCAACAAAATAGGGTTAGAATGCACAGCATGACCATTAACCCATTCAACCCCAAGTAACTGACATGGACTGGTCCATGATATTTTTAGACCAATAAATTAATAAGAAAATTACCTTTGGACCAGTTCATTTATCAAAATGGGTAATTTTATCTTAAAATAGTAATAATTATTACTGGCAAAAAAGTGCAGATCCTGATGAGACGGCTCGTTATGAGCCGGCTCATCTGGATCTACACTTTTCATAAGCCTATTTAGAGGCCTGTGGTGTTGAAAGGGTTAAATACAACATTACAATAGAAGGACTGCTTTATAATGGGCCAGTGTATCTTACTGGACAAAATATTGTATGAAAATTGTTGTGTTTTTTTGGGGGAGAAGTGGGGGCCCCCAGAGGGCAAAGTCAGGGTCCCTAGGGCGACTATTTCGCCCAAATCTCACTCTAATGAGCCCTGTTTTTAGAACTTAAATTACGATCGCGTGACTAGAATTTGAGTGGCTGTTTACAAAGCTGAACGACTTTACGCATAGTTATCTAAAGAAGCCGAAGATTTTGTTTTCTAGTACATCTTAACCCATTCAACACCAAGTAACCGACATGGACTGGTGCATGATAGTTTTCTAGCACATTTTAACCCATTCAACACCAAGTAACCGACATGGACTGGTGCATGAGAGTTTTCTAGTACATTTTAACCCATTCAACACCAAGTAACCGACATGGACTGGTGCATGAGAGTTTTCTAGCACATCTTAACCCATTCAGCACCAAGTAATCGACATGGACTGGTGCATGAGAGTTTTCTAGCACATCTTAACCCATTCAGCACCAAGTAACCGACATGGACTGGTGCATGATAGTTTTCTAGCACATCTTAACCCATTCACACCAAGTAACCGACATGGCTGGTGCATGAGAGTTTTCTAGTACATCTTACCCATTCAACACCAAGTAACCGACATTGACTGGTGCATGATAGTTTTCTAGCACATCTTAACCCATTCAGCACCAAGTAACCGACATGGACTGGTGCATGATAGTTTTCTAGCACATCTTAACCCATTCAACACCAAGTAACCGACATGGACTGGTGCATGAGAGTTTTCTAGTACATCTTAACCCATTCAACACCAAGTAACCGACATGGACTGGTGCATGATAGTTTTCTAGTACATCTTAACCCATTCAACACCAAGTAACCGACATGGACTGGTGCATGATAGTTTTCTAGTACATCTTAACCCATTCAGCACCAAGTAACCGACATGGACTGGTGCATGATAGTTTTCTAGTACATCTAACCATTCAACACCAAGTAACCGACATGGACTGGTGCATGATAGTTTCTAGTACATCTTGACCCATTCAGCACCAAGTAACTGACATGGACTGGTGCATGAGAGTTTTCTAGTACATCTTAACCCATTCAACACCAAGTAACCGACATGGACTGGTGCATGATAGTTTTCTAGTACATCTTAACCCATTCAGCACCAAGTAACCGACATGGACTGGTGCATGATAGTTTTAGACCAATAAATTTACATTTGGACCAGTTCATTTATGAAAATTGGTAATTTTCGGCTCATCTAGATCTACACTTTTTGCAAGCCTATTTAGAGGTCTGTAGTAATTGATTAACACATTCCTACAGTAAAGTATTCATTGGCTATACTCTAGGATATATGTCAAGATTTAATATTTATACAACGAGACAATGGATGAAAGTTGATAGCATGTAGCACGGAACAACGATAAAAACAGAGGAAACCAATTAAAAGGACCTATCCTTAAATAATATTCAGGGGAAGTAACTGATCAATATCTCTCATTATACGGCCATCATGGTTAATTCCTACGCTTCAGAACTCCAAACCATGTTTTATTTGCCATTACATGTATTTATTTTAGCTCGATTGCGAAACAAGTTCATCAGAACTCCAAACTACCTTTTATTTGCCATTAAATAATAATAAAATTAAATAATACAAATATTGCGATTCTAACATGTCTCATGATTGCATATCTCAGGGATCATTCTAGAGGGCGATGTGGGCGAAATTGTCGCCCTAGGGACCCTGACTTCGCCCTCTGGGGGCCCCACTTCTCCCTAAAAAAAAATTAAAAAATATATTTATTTTTACGATTTTCAAACAAAATTGTGTCTACACTGGCCCATTATAAAGCACTCCTAATAAAATGTTGTATTTAATGGTCATACTGTGTATTTTAACCCTATTTTGCAGAAGTATATTTAAAGAACACCATTTAAGGAAGCGATCACGCGCTTTCTCACTTCTCCCAAAAATTCTGACCTAGAATGAACCCTGCACTCTGGGTAATAACGGTTTTATAATGAGCACAGTCAATAGTGAAAATACATGTACGCATAAAATTATATGACTAAACGGAAAGGGTAAATGAAATGCCACTATATAGTGCATAGTAAACAACTCAGATTTTTATAGCAAACACAGGTATGATATGAAAACGTCAATAATTTGTCTCCCTTGGTCCATGCCATGTGTTTATGTTTACGTATTTTGTGTTTGGAAACTTTAACCCTTTCCTTCATAGAGATTTAATTATATCTCCATACAAACGACAGCCAGTTAGCTGTCATGCAGTGGATAAGTAGTCGCCATATCTATCCCACCTCCATAGATATTACTGGGACTACATGAGATTTATGTTAATATACTATTATCTCTCCATACAAATGACAGCCATTTAGCTGTCATGTAGTGGATAAGTAGTCGCCATATCTATCCCACCTCCATAGATATTACTGGGACTACATGAGATTTATGTTAATATACTATTATCTCTCCATACAAACGACAGCCATTTAGCGGTCATGCAGTGGATAAGTAGTCGCCATATCTATCCCACCTCCATAGATATTACTGGGACTACATGAGATTTAGGTTAATATACTATTATATCTCCATACAAACGGCAGCCATTTAGCTATCATGCAGTGGATAAGTAGTCGCCATATATACCCCACATCCATAGATATTACTGGGACTACATGAGATTTAGGTTAATATATTATTATATCTCCATACAAACGACAGCCATTTAGCTGTCATGCAGTGGATAAGTAGTCGCCATATCTATCCCAACTCCATAGATATTACTGGGACTACATGAGATTCTGGCCTGCATTATGAACATTGGTTTGGCTACTACATTGTCAATGTATGTTGTATTGGTAATGGCGTAAAGAGGTGCTTCTATGAGGGAAAGGGTTAATGTATGTGGTATTGGTAATGGCGTAAAGAGGTGCTTCTATGAGGGAAAGGGTTAATGTATGTTGTATTGGTAATGGCGTAAAGAGGTGCTTCTATGAGGGAAAGGGTTAATGAACACAGATCATTTAGAAACTTTATTTTATTAGGGAAGAATTAAAGGCTGCACATGAAGAGATTGATAGAGTGAAAGACGAATACATTAAACTATGTGAAGAAATGGAACAACTGAAAGTGACAGTAACTAAAGAATGTAAAGAGACAATGGAGACTTCCTTGCAAGAGGTGAGTTCAAGTGTTTAGTTTAAACTTTATTTATTTTACAACGATGGCGAATCACTCACGTTGGCACGGATTAAAGCGTAAATGTGGTCATTAGCAGAGCTTCTAAAATGTTCAAAACCAAATCGGTCCAGGCCGAAATCGGACACACCCCCACATGTCATTTTAATATTTTTTCCCCGTCCATTAATTTGTATTTTTTTTTATCTTTTTTTTTAAAACAAGGCGTTTATTGTAAAAGTTTATTGATATTTGAACAGTGAATCATTAAAATCGAAAATCGCCGCATACAACAGCCAGGTGTACTACGGCTTAAGACTAGGCCTGAGGGCTGAGTTGACATGGGTACGGGTTGACTGTGTACATGTATATGTGTCAGAGCTGCATGGTCGTATCTATGCAATCGGCTGCCTATGGCATCAACTTGTCAAGTTATACACACAAGTCATTGTAAAAGTTTATTGATATTTGAACAGTGAATCATTAAAATCGAAAATCGCCGCATACAACAGCCAGGTGTACTACGGCTTAAGACTAGGCCCGAGGGCTGAGTTGACATGGGTACGGGTTGACTGTGTACATGTATATGTGTCAGAGCTGCATGGTCGTATCTATGCAATCGGCTGCCTATGGCATCAACTTGTCAAGTTATACACACAAGTCCGCACTGTGTAGCAAAATCAATTTTCTAGAACCAAAACACGGAATTTCCATATCTATTTTTAGACGCGCACTTGTTGTAATCTCAAATATACTTTGTTGTGCCATTTCAATATTGTACAATAAAAATCCTAAATATTATATACCCTTCGCATATTTTGAGATTTTCGGCTTTCTGTTTGAAATATTTAGTTATTAATTATTTACAGTCCAACTTGTGTGAGTAGTAACCTCTATTAAGCAACAACCTGTATTAAGCAGCCAATTTCCTGATTCCCAATCTGTTATTTTGTTATACATTTGACCTCTGCCCATTTTCTGACCTTCCCTGCCCATTTTCTGACCATCCTGCCCATTTTCTGACCATCCTGTCCATTTTCTGACCATCCTGCCCATTTTCTGACCCTCCTTCCCATTTTCTGACCCTCCTTCCCATTTTCTGACCCTCCTGCCCATTTTCTGACCTTCCCTGCCTATTTCCTGACCCTCCTGCCAATTTTCTGATCCTCCTTCCCATTTTCTGACCATCCTGCCCATTTTCTGACCTTCCCTATCCATTTTCTGACCCTCCTGCACATTTTCTGACCCTCCTGCCCATGTTCTGACCTTCCCTGCCCAGAGTGATTAATATAAGTTGTAAGAACTTGTTTCGCAATTGAGCTAAAATAAATTTGTATTTACTAGTGAAACACCTGTATATTTACTCTGTCTGTATATGATTCAGGTCAGAGATAACATGACTAAAGAAAGAGAACTATTCTTACTGAGAGCTGAGGAAAACTGGGCCAAACTTAGGGATGCAGAATCAATGAATCTCAAAGAAGAATTGACGAAAGAATTCAATGCTGAAAAAGATAAACTGAAACAAATGGCTAAATTTGAGTTTGATCAAGAACAGACAGTTGTAGCTGGAAGAATGGAAAAAGAACATATTGCTGAGATGAAAGCAGCAAAAGGAAGGTTTGAAGCCGAGCTGAAAACAATAAGAGATATTTCTGAAATGGAAAAGTCCAACGATCTGGAAAAGTTGGATAAAGAAAAAGTGAATGAGATTGAAAAATTGAAGAAAATTATTATAGATAAAGAGTTGGTGGCTATTAGTGACAAGGAACAGGTTTTCATGGAAAAGGAGAATTTGTTGAGGGAGAAGGAGGATGTTATTAATAGTTTGAGGTTGGAATATAAATCCAATATGGACAAATTCCAAACAGAGATCAGAGATAATTGTAATAGAACTGAGGAATTGGAAAAACAACTGTGTAATAAAGTTACCAAGCTTGAAGAGCTGCGTAAACAACTAAGTGAAAAGTCGAATCAGCTAGAGCAATTACTGACTAGTTTAGAAGACAAGGATACTGTGGTTGAAAATTTGAAATCTGAAACTGAGATATTGAAATCTGAAGTAACTGTTTTGGAACATTCCAGGACAGATTATGTAGAAAAATTGGATCTGTTAAAGAGGGATTATAAAGATAAGATGAGTGAAGTAGAATTCACTAGAAAAGAAACTAGTTCTAGCTTTGAAAATGTTCTTAAAGAAAAGACCGATGAAATCAATAAATTAAGGAGGGAATTGGAAAAATTCGAATATGAAAAAGATTCTGAAATTGAAAAATGGAGAAAGGAGGAAGTTGAAAGACAAGAAGTCGAAACTTTAAGAAAAGAAATTGATAAAAATATACAGAAAGATAGACATCTAGAATTTGAAAATTTGAGAAAAGAAGTGATTAGATTGAAACTGGAAATTGATAGAATGGACACTAATAAACAGATGGAGGTAGATAAAGTATGTCGGATAAAACAAGCTGAAATTGACAATATTGAAAAACGGAAGAAACTGGAAATGGAGAGATTACGTAAAGAGAAGCAGTTAGAGATGGAGAGAATGACGCGAGAGAAGGATGTGGAGATAGCAAAGTTGAAGAGCAGTCAGTCAGAGACATTGCGTGAGGATGTAGATATTACGGAGAGAGTTCGGGAACGATTGAATCAGGAGATGGAAGAAGATATGAATAAAACAGTTGAGACTAAGGTGAGCAATCATGTCTTATCTAGGCTGTAGCAATCCGTAATTCATTTAGTAGGCCATATAAACGGTTATACTTTCATCATCTCTTATGTAGGCCATAACATTATTTATTGATGCATCAATCTCTTATGGTATGTAAGGCCAATAAAATCCTTATTTAATTTATCTCTTATGAAGGCCATAAATTCATTAATTCATCCATCTGTTATGTAGGCCAATAAATTCCTTAATTGACCTTTCTGCCGATTTTGATTGACAGCTGGCGTTAGCCAATCGCATCGCACCATTTGCGCACACCCCCGGCAACGGCTTATCGCCGCCATCTTGTTAGACAAACAATGCATATTAGACAAACTAGTAACGAGTAGACACATTTGAAAAGGCGTGAATTTGATCGAAAATACGGGTTTTAAATTGTTTTAATGATGTTGAAAATGTGTAGCTTTGGTGTGTGGGTTAGTTATAGTACAAAATTAGTCGATATCCTGGTGATCGACGTTAAATTCAACCCATTTCAAAATCCTTGGACAACTCTAAAAGTGTGTATATGAACCACATCTATAAAAACACCGACTGAACCCATATAGTCATTCTTTTCTAGCAAACACAGCAATCAAATTTAAGCTTGTCACACTGTTTATTGGGAGTAATCGACTACCGGTACATCACAGAGACCGCCGACTGTATAATATCCCGGATAGGGGCATACTGCTATTATCAAGATCAAAATTGCACATCGGAATTTAGCACTGATTGTGCTAATTGGTCAATTATAAAATGTGTGCACATAATTATAGCATTGATTACTACACCGAATCATTATTGTATCGTTCTGTCAGACAAACGAGTTATTTAGTAACGTTTTAATCAAATCTGATAACGAGTGATCGTGATCTGAAATTATGTTTTGAAAAATAATTACAAATTAATTAATGCTGTCTGTCATTGACAATGGTGAATAGATGTAGTTACGGTCTGTGTGATAGTAGATATCCAGATCGATTGATAGGTGACGTTAAATTCGTGCCATTTCCAAAACCTAAGACAAATCTTGAAACATGTCTAAGGTGAATTAAGTGTGGACGACCAAACGACCAGCTGAATACATCCAAAATTAATGCAAACAGATATATTTGCACAAAAGTAAGTTGAAATTAATTTATTTATGCATAATAAAATATTTCGAAAAAATATATTCTGCATTTATAGATTTACTGTTCACAAGAGATATGTGAGTATAATGGTGTCTAGGAGGCATAGGGTCGAGTCTCTCAAGACGGTGGCATATTTCATTTCTTTTGATGTCAAAGTTGACACGATATGGTTGTTCACTCTTCCGTTGACTGCGAAAGCATTTTCCACGAACACCTAACATGTCCTCAACCGATAAATATATCTGTACTTTAGAGAAATAACCATCACTGAAAAACTTAAACCATTGCTGTCTTGCTTTCAACGAGATATTCTTATCTGGGTGAAATAAAACCGAGAAATTCGACGGAATTTATCTAGAGTACTGGATGGCCGGGCCTCTAGATGCCGTTTTTAGTCTTGTCTCGCGTGTTTACAGCGAGTCACTGCCCTATGGGGGGCTTGCCTCCGTATCGTTTGCAGAATGGCAATTGAAGAACAATCTCTTGTGTAGGCCAATAAACTCTATTCATCCATCTTTACATAAGCCAATAAACTCTATTCATCCATCTCTTACATAAAGCCAATAAACTCTATTCATCCATCTCTTACATAAAGCCAATAAACTCTATTCATCCATCTCTTACAAGCCAATAAACTCTATTCATCCATCTCTTACATAAAGCCAATAAACTCTATTCATCCATCTCTTACATGCCAATAAACTCTATATTCATCCATCTCTTACATAAAGCCAATAAACTCTATTCATCCATCTCTTACATGCCAATAAACTCTATTCATCCATCTCTTACATAAAGCCAATAAACTCTATTCATCCATCTCTTACAAGCCAATAAACTCTATTCATCCATCTCTTACATAAAGCCAATAAACTCTATTCATCCATCTCTTACATGCCAATAAACTCTATTCATCCATCTCTTACATAAAGCCAATAAACTCTATTCATCCATCTCTTACAAGCCAATAAACTCTATTCATCCATCTCTTACAAGCCAATAAACTCTATTCATCCATCTCTTACATAAAGCCAATAAACTCTATTCATCCATCTCTTACATAAAGCGGTCCGCCTCCGTGGTCGAGTGGTTACGGTCGCTGACTTGTATACCACTGTAACCTATCATCACTTATAGTCAATTAGCCCCTTTCATCCATTCTCTTACATAAAAACTCTATTCATCCATCTCTTACATTTATTCATCCACTTTAAGTCAATAAACTCTATTCATCCATCTACTACATAAAGCCAATAAACTCTATTCATCCATTCTTCATCTTAAAATAGACCAATAAACTCTATTCATCCATCTCTTACATAAAGCCAATAAACTCTATTCATCCATCTCTTATGTAAATTAAACCACTAGTTTGTTCCTTACTCCACCACTCCCCTCCCAAGTGACCTCCGCCAATATATATATATGTCACTATCGTTTATAATGCCTGAATATGATCTCTCAACATCAAAAATATCAACACAAATGCTAATAGGACCTCGTTGTAAACAATACCAAAAATATCAACACAACTTGTTTAATAGGGACTTGTTTGTAAACATACCAAACATATCAGACAATGTTAATAGGAACTTGTAAACAATGCCAAAAATATCAACACAAATGTATAGGACCTCGGTGAAACCAATCCAAAAATTCTCAACAACCAAATGTAATGGACCGCGTTGTAATACAATACCAAAAATTATCAACACAAATGTTAATAGGACCTCATTGTAAACAATATCAACACAAATGTTAATAGGACCTCATTGTAAACAATATCAACACAAATGTTAATAGGACCTTGTTGTAAACAATACCAAAAATATCAACACAAATGTTAATAGGACCGCATTGTAAACAATATCAACACAAATGTTAATAGGACCTCATTGTAAACAATATCAACACATGTTAATAGGACCTCGTTGTAAACAATATTCAGCACAAATGTTAATAGGACCTGTTGTAAATGAATATCAACACAAATGTTAATAGGACCTCGTTGTAAACAATATTAACACAAATGTTAATAGGACCTCGTTGTAAACAATATTAACATAGATGTTAATAGGACCTCGTTGTAAACAATATCAACACAAATGTTAATAGGACCTTGTAAACAATGCCAAAAATATCAACACAAATGTTAATAGGACCTCATTGTAAATAATATCAACACAAATGTTAATAGGACCTCGTTGTAAACAATATTAACATAGATCATGCATGTCTGTGCTCTTAAATCTATATATCTGGTCAGAATATCAGATCTCAAAATACCAAGCAAGCATTTTATTGTACTCCATGTATTTACATTTTAAGAAATATAATTATACGCCCGGGGTCGTATATTGTCTATTTGTGGTATTTGTAAGCATGTATTGATTTAAGGTAATCCGCAATGGGATTAATGTTGCTCAATTTTTAGCATGTTTTTGCAATTGGAAAATTGTAGTCGTTGGGAATAATTAATTTATTATGGATTGAGAGCTCTATAAACAGTGTGAATTGAAATACAGTCAATGCTGTATGAGAAAGTATAAACGGTGTTAATGATGGTTAATAACTCATAGGTTATAGGAAAGTCTGTCTGTCTGTCTGTCTGTCTGTCTGTCTGTCTGTCTGTCTGTCTGTCTGTCTGTCTGTCTGTCTGTCTGTCTGTCTGT
>CM026388.1:17916060-18020418 GCA_014843695.1 Archivesica marissinica
TGGAGGTTGTTTAGTTAAATTATAGTTGATGTATGATGTCACTGTGGTTGAACCAGTCTGTGTTGGAGGTTGTTTAGTTAAATTATAGTTGATGTATGATGTCACTGTGGTTGAACCAGTCTGTGTTGGAGGTTGTTTAGTTAAATTATAGTTGATGTATGATGTCACTGTGGTTGAACCAGTCTGTGTTGGAGGTTGTTTAGTTAAACTATAGTTGATGTATGACATCACTGTGGTTGAACCAGTCTGTGTTGGAGGTTGTTTAGTTAAACTATAGTTGATGTATGATGTCACTCTGGTTGAACCAGTCTGCGTTGGAGGTTGTTTAGTTAAACTATAGTTGATGTAGACAACTACAGCAGAAGTACAAGTAATTAAACAATAGTAGATGTATGATGACACTTGTTTAACATCAGCACATACCAGAGTTGATGAATATGGCACTATAGACTGCTGGCTCCAACATTGGAGCAAACTTTTTTTGATGTATGATGGCACTGGTTGAACCAGTTGCTGGAGGAAACTATAGTTGATGTATGATGTCACTCTGGTTGAACCAGTCTGCATTGGAGGTTGTTTAGTTAAACTATAGTTGATGTATGATGTCACTGTGGTTGAACCAGTCTGTTGGAGGTTGTTTAGTTAACTATGTTGATGTATGACGCACTCTGGTTGAACCAGTCGGCTGAACTTAATATCTCGTTTTAACGTCCCATCTGAAAGACTGTTAATTTTATTAGGGTCAGACGGGGGATCAAACCTGCGATTCCTGGATTACCTGTCCAGCGTGTTACCACTGCGCTACAGGGAACTAGTAATATAGAGAGCACCATATATATATATATTGCATACGTTACTATAAATAGTAACAAATTTAATGGTAGAAAAGCAAAATATCTGGTCGACGCAGGCAATATATTTCGGCCAATATCTCCATAGGGTGCGCCAATATCCACAAATGGCCCACCTCCGCGTTTAATAACCTCTAAATATTTATATATATCTATATATATATATATATTCTACCATGTCCTCGGTTATAACACTTTTCTCAGATCTCAAACTCGACCTCAATTGATTTGATTGGTTGATTCTGAGTTTTACTGCCAGAGTATGAGCCAGAGTTTGAGATATTTTATTCTCCAATGATCAACAGTAGCATACTGTATTATGTGGACATACAGTAGCATACTGCATTATGTGGACATACAGTAGCATACTGCATTATGTGGACATACAGTAGCATACTGCATTATGTGGACATACAGTAGCATACTGCATTATGTGGACATACAGTAGCATACTGCATTATGTGGACATACAGTAGCATACTGCATTATCTGGACATACAGTAGCATACTGCATTATGTGGACATACAGTAGCATACTGCATTATGTGCACATACAGTAGCATACTGCATTATGTGTACATACAGTAGCATACTGCATTATGTGGACATACAGTAGCATACTGCATTATGTGGACATACAGTAGCATACTGCATTATGTGGACATACAGTAGCATACTGCATTATCTGTACATACAGTAGCATACTGCATTATCTGGACATACAGTAGCATACTGCATTATGTGGACATACAGTAGCATACTGCATTATGTGGACATACAGTAGCATACTGCATTATCTGTACATACAGTAGCATACTGCATTATGTGGACATACAGTAGCATACTGCATTATGTGGACATACAGTAGCATACTGCATTATCTGGACATACAGTAGCATACTGCATTATGTGGACATACAGTAGCATACTGCATTATGTGGACATACAGTAGCATACTGCATTATGTGGACATACAGTAGCATACTGCATTATGTGTACATACAGTAGCATACTGCATTATGTGGACATACAGTAGCATACTGCATTATCTGGACATACAGTAGCATACTGCATTATCTGTACATACAGTAGCATACTGCATTATCTGTACATACAGTAGCATACTGCATTATCTGGACATACAGTAGCATACTGCATTATCTGGACATACAGTAGCATACTGCATTATCTGGACATACAGTAGCATACTGCATTATCTGGACATACAGTAGCATACTGCATTATCTGGACATACAGTAGCATACTGCATTATCTGACATACAGTAGCATACTGCATTATCTGGACATACAGTAGCATACTGCATTATCTGGACATACAGTAGCATACTGCATTATCTGGACATACAGTAGCATACTGCATTATCTGGACATACAGTAGCATACTGCATTATCTGTACATACAGTAGCATACTGCATTATCTGGACATACAGTAGCATACTGCATTATCTGGACATACAGTAGCATACTGCATTATCTGGACATACAGTAGCATACTGCATTATCTGGACATACAGTAGCATACTGCATTATCTGTACATACAGTAGCATACTGCATTATCTGTACATACAGTAGCATACTGCATTATCTGGACATACAGTAGCATACTGCATTATCTGGACATACAGTAGCATACTGCATTATCTGGACATACAGTAGCATACTGCATTATCTGGACATACAGTAGCATACTGCATTATCTGGACATACAGTAGCATACTGCATTATCTGGACATACAGTAGCATACTGCATTATCTGGACATACAGTAGCATACTGCATTATCTGTACATACAGTAGCATACTGCATTATCTGTACATACAGTAGCATACTGCATTATCTGTACATACAGTAGCATACTGCATTATCTGGACATACAGTAGCATACTGCATTATCTGGACATACAGTAGCATACTGCATTATCTGTACATACAGTAGCATACTGCATTATCTGTACATACAGTAGCATACTGCATTATCTGTACATACAGTAGCATACTGCATTATCTGTACATACAGTAGCATACTGCATTATGTGGACATACAGTAGCATACTGCATTATCTGTACATACAGTAGCATACTGCATTATCTGGACATACGGTAGCATACTGCATTATCTGGACATACAGTAGCATACTGCATTATCTGGACATACAGTAGCATACTGCATTATCTGGACATACAGTAGCATACTGCATTATCTGTACATACAGTAGCATACTGCATTATCTGTACATACAGTAGCATACTGCATTATCTGGACATACAGTAGCATACTGCATTATCTGGACATACAGTAGCATACTGCATTATCTGGACATACAGTAGCATACTGCATTATCTGGACATACAGTAGCATACTGCATTATCTGGACATACAGTAGCATACTGCATTATCTGGACATACAGTAGCATACTGCATTATCTGGACATACAGTAGCATACTGCATTATCTGTACATACAGTAGCATACTGCATTATCTGGACATACAGTAGCATACTGCATTATCTGTACATACAGTAGCATACTGCATTATCTGGACATACAGTAGCATACTGCATTATCTGGACATACAGTAGCATACTGCATTATCTGGACATACAGTAGCATACTGCATTATCTGTACATACAGTAGCATACTGCATTATCTGGACATACAGTAGCATACTGCATTATCTGGACATACAGTAGCATACTGCATTATGTGTACATACAGTAGCATACTGCATTATCTGTACATACAGTAGCATACTGCATTATCTGGACATACAGTAGCATACTGCATTATCTGTACATACAGTAGCATACTGCATTATCTGTACATACAGTAGCATACTGCATTATCTGGACATACAGTAGCATACTGCATTATCTGGACATACAGTAGCATACTGCATTATCTGTACATACAGTAGCATACTGCATTATCTGGACATACAGTAGCATACTGCATTATCTGGACATACAGTAGCATACTGCATTATCTGTACATACAGTAGCATACTGCATTATCTGGACATACAGTAGCATACTGCATTATCTGTACATACAGTAGCATACTGCATTATCTGGACATACAGTAGCATACTGCATTATCTGGACATACAGTAGCATACTGCATTATCTGGACATACAGTAGCATACTGCATTATCTGTACATACAGTAGCATACTGCATTATCTGGACATACAGTAGCATACTGCATTATCTGGACATACAGTAGCATACTGCATTATGTGTACATACAGTAGCATACTGCATTATCTGTACATACAGTAGCATACTGCATTATCTGGACATACAGTAGCATACTGCATTATCTGTACATACAGTAGCATACTGCATTATCTGTACATACAGTAGCATACTGCATTATCTGGACATACAGTAGCATACTGCATTATCTGGACATACAGTAGCATACTGCATTATCTGTACATACAGTAGCATACTGCATTATCTGTACATACAGTAGCATACTGCATTATCTGGACATACAGTAGCATACTGCATTATCTGTACATACAGTAGCATACTGCATTATCTGTACATACAGTAGCATACTGCATTATCTGTACATACAGTAGCATACTGCATTATCTGTACATACAGTAGCATACTGCATTATCTGTACATACAGTAGCATACTGCATTATCTGCACATACAGTAGCATACTGCATTATCTGGACATACAGTAGCATACTGCATTATGTGGACATACAGTAGCATACTGCATTATGTGTACATACAGTAGCATACTGCATTATGTGTACATACAGTAGCATACTGCATTATGTGTACATACAGTAGCATACTGCATTATCTGGACATACAGTAGCATACTGCATTATGTGTACATACAGTAGCATACTGCATTATTGGTACATACAGTAGCATACTGCATTATCTGTACATACAGTAGCATACTGCATTATCTGCACATACAGTAGCATACTGCATTATGTGGACATACAGTAGCATACTGCATTATGTGGACATACAGTAGCATACTGCATTATGTGTACATACAGTAGCATACTGCATTATCTGGACATACAGTAGCATACTGCATTATGTGGACATACAGTAGCATACTGCATTATGTGTACATACAGTAGCATACTGCATTATGTGTACATACAATAGCATACTGCATTATCTGGACATACAGTAGCATACTGCATTATGTGTACATACAGTAGCATACTGCATTATCTGGACATACAGTAGCATACTGCATTATGTGTACATACAGTAGCATACTGCATTATCTGTACATACAGTAGCATACTGCATTATCTGTACATACAGTAGCATACTGCATTATCTGCACATACAGTAGCATACTGCATTATCTGGACATACAGTAGCATACTGCATTATGTGGACATACAGTAGCATACTGCATTATGTGTACATACAGTAGCATACTGCATTATGTGTACATACAGTAGCATACTGCATTATCTGGACATACAGTAGCATACTGCATTATGTGTACATACAGTAGCATACTGCATTATCTGGACATACAGTAGCATACTGCATTATCTGGACATACAGTATCATACTGCATTATCTGGACATACAGTAACATACTGCATTATCTGGACATACAGTAACATACTGCATTATCTGGACATACAGTAGCATACTACATTATATGTACATACAGTAGCATACTGCATTATGTGTACATACAGTAGCATACTGCATTATCTGGACATACAGTAGCATACTGCATTATCTGGACATACAGTAGCATACTGCATTATCTGGACATACAGTAGCATACTGCATTATCTGGACATACAGTAGCATACTGCATTATGTGTACATACAGTAGCATACTGCATTATCTGGACATACAGTAGCATACTGCATTATGTGGACATACAGTAGCATACTGCATTATCTGCACATACAGTAGCATACTGCATTATCTGGACATACAGTAGCATACTGCATTATCTGCACATACAGTAGCATACTGCATTATCTGGACATACAGTAGCATACTGCATTATCTGGACATACAGTAGCATACTGCATTATCTGGACATACAGTAGCATACTGCATTATCTGTACATACAGTAATATACTGCATTATCTGTACATACAGTAACATACTGCATTATGTGGACATACAGTAGCATACTGCATTATATGTACATACAGTAGCATACTGCTTTATCTGTACATACAGTAGCATACTGCATTATCTGGACATACAGTAGCATACTGCATTATCTGGACATACAGTAGCATACTGCATTATCTGTACATACAGTAGCATACTGCATTATCTGGACATACAGTAACATACTGCATTATGTGTACATACAGTAGCATACTGCATTATCTGTACATACAGTAGCATACTGCATTATCTGTACATACAGTAGCATACTGCATTATCTGGACATACAGTAGCATACTGCATTATCTGGACATACAGTAGCATACTGCATTATCTGGACATACAGTAGCATACTGCATTATCTGTACATACAGTAGCATACTGCATTATCTGTACATACAGTAGCATACTGCATTATCTGTACATACAGTAGCATACTGCATTATCTGGACATACAGTAGCATACTGCATTATCTGGACATACAGTAGCATACTGCATTATCTGGACATACAGTAGCATACTGCATTATCTGGACATACAGTAGCATACTGCATTATCTGGACATACAGTAGCATACTGCATTATCTGGACATACAGTAGCATACTGCATTATCTGTACATACAGTAATATACTGCATTATCTGTACATACAGTAACATACTGCATTATGTGGACATACAGTAGCATACTGCATTATCTGTACATACAGTAGCATACTGCTTTATCTGTACATACAGTAGCATACTGCATTATCTGGACATACAGTAGCATACTGCATTATCTGGACATACAGTAGCATACTGCATTATCTGTACATACAGTAGCATACTGCATTATCTGGACATACAGTAACATACTGCATTATGTGTACATACAGTAGCATACTGCATTATCTGTACATACAGTAGCATACTGCATTATCTGGACATACAGTAGCATACTGCATTATCTGGACATACAGTAGCATACTGCATTATCTGGACATACAGTAGCATACTGCATTATCTGTACATACAGTAGCATACTGCATTATCTGTACATACAGTAGCATACTGCATTATCTGGACATACAGTAGCATACTGCATTATCTGGACATACAGTAGCATACTGCATTATCTGGACATACAGTAGCATACTGCATTATCTGGACATACAGTAGCATACTGCATTATCTGGACATACAGTAGCATACTGCATTATCTGTACATACAGTAGCATACTGCATTATCTGGACATACAGTAGCATACTGCATTATCTGTACATACAGTAATATACTGCATTATCTGTACATACAGTAACATACTGCATTATGTGGACATACAGTAGCATACTGCATTATCTGTACATACAGTAGCATACTGCTTTATCTGTACATACAGTAGCATACTGCATTATCTGTACATACAGTAGCATACTGCATTATCTGGACATACAGTAGCATACTGCATTATCTGGACATACAGTAGCATACTGCATTATCTGTACATACAGTAGCATACTGCATTATCTGGACATACAGTAACATACTGCATTATCTGGACATACAGTAGCATACTGCATTATCTGTACATACAGTAGCATACTGCATTATGTGGACATACAGTAGCATACTGCATTATCTGTACATATAGTAGCATACTGCATTATCTGTACATACAGTAACATACTGCATTATCTGTACATACAGTAGCATACTGCATTATCTGTACATACTGTAACATACTGCATTATGTGGACATACAGTAGCATACTGCATTATGTGTACATACAGTAGCATACTGCATTATCTGGACATACAGTAGCATACTGCATTATGTGGACATACAGTAGCATACTGCATTATCTGTACATACAGTAGCATACTGCATTATCTGTACATACAGTAGCATACTGCATTATCTGTACATACAGTAACATACTGCATTATGTGGACATACAGTAGCATACTGCATTATGTGTACATACAGTAGCATACTGCATTATGTGGACATACAGTAGCATACTGCATTATGTGTACATACAGTAGCATACTGCATTATCTGTACATACAGTAGCATACTGCTTTATTTGTACATACAGTAGCATACTGCATTATCTGTACATACAGTAGCATACTGCATTATCTGGACATACAGTAGCATACTGCATTATCTGGACATACAGTAGCATACTGCATTATCTGTACATACAGTAGCATACTGCATTATCTGGACATACAGTAGCATACTGCATTATCTGGACATACAGTAGCATACTGCATTATCTGTACATACAGTAGCATACTGCATTATCTGTACATACAGTAGCATACTGCATTATCTGGACATACAGTAACATACTGCATTATCTGGACATACAGTAGCATACTGCATTATCTGTACATACAGTAGCATACTGCATTATGTGGACATACAGTAGCATACTGCATTATCTGTACATATAGTAGCATACTGCATTATCTGTACATACAGTAACATACTGCATTATCTGTACATACAGTAGCATACTGCATTATCTGTACATACAGTAACATACTGCATTATGTGGACATACAGTAGCATACTGCATTATGTGTACATACAGTAGCATACTGCATTATCTGGACATACAGTAGCATACTGCATTATGTGGACATACAGTAGCATACTGCATTATCTGTACATACAGTAGCATACTGCATTATCTGTACATACAGTAGCATACTGCATTATCTGTACATACAGTAACATACTGCATTATGTGGACATACAGTAACATACTGCATTATCTGTACATACAGTAGCATACTGCATTATCTGTACATACAGTAACATACTGCATTATCTGTACATACAGTAACATACTGCATTATCTGTACATACAGTAGCATACTGCATTATGTGGACATACAGTAGCATACTGCATTATGTGTACATACAGTAGCATACTGCATTATCTGGACATACAGTAGCATACTGCATTATCTGGACATACAGTAACATACTGCATTATGTGGACATACAGTAGCATACTGCATTATCTGTACATATAGTAGCATACTGCATTATGTGGACATACAGTAGCATACTGCATTATCTGTACATATAGTAGCATACTGCATTATCTGTACATACAGTAACATAGTGCATTATCTGTACATACAGTAGCATACTGCATTATCTGTACATACAGTAACATACTGCATTATGTGGACATACAGTAGCATACTGCATTATCTGTACATGTAATATTGACTTTCAGAAGTGCTGTTCCGTCAAGTGATGTCGTGATGAGTTTGAAATGTGAGTTGGAGCGTTGCCTCGTGAGTAACAAACAGAAGCGCAATGAGGTCACTGACCTAAAGGAGGAACTGAGAAAATTGAAGAAAGACGTGCTTGAGTACCGACAGCGCTGTGAACGAGCTGAGTTGTTGACACAGGAACAGAAGGTGAGACAGTGTGTGTGACGAGTTGTTGACACAGGTACAGAAGGTGAGACAGTGTGTGTGACGAGTTGTTGACACAGGTACAGAAGGTGAGACATTGTGTGTGACAAGTTGTTGACACAGGTACAGAAGGTGAGAAGTGTGTGTGTCGAGTTGTTGACACAGGTACAGAAGGTGAGAAGTGTGTGTGTCGAGTTGTTGACACAGGACAGAAGGTGAGACAGTGTGTGTGACGAGTTGTTGACACAGGTACAGAAGGTGAGACAGTGTGTGTGTCGAGTTGTTGACACAGGTACAGAAGGTGAGACAGTGTGTGTGACGAGTTGTTGACACAGGTACAGAAGGTGAGACAGTGTGTGTGTCGAGTTGTTGACACAGGAACACAAGGTGAGACAGTGTGTGTGACGAGTTGTTGACACAGGGACAGAAGGTGAGACAGTGTGTGTGTCGAGTTGTTGACACAGGAACAGAAGGTGAGACAGTGTGTGTGTCGAGTTGTTGACACAGGAACAGAAGGTGAGACAGTGTGTGTGTCGAGTTGTTGACACAGGGACAGAAGGTGAGACAGTGTGTGTGTGTCGAGTTGTTGACACAGGGACAGAAGGTGAGACAGTGTGTGTGTCGAGTTGTTGACACAGGGACAGAAGGTGAGACAGTGTGTGTGTCGAGTTGTTGACACAGGGACAGAAGGTGAGACAGTGTGTGTGTCGAGTTGTTGACACAGGGACAGAAGGTGAGACAGTGTGTGTGTCGAGTTGTTGACACAGGAACAGAAGGTGAGACAGTGTGTGTGTCGAGTTGTTGACACAGGAACAGAAGGTGAGACAGTGTGTGTGTCGAGTTGTTGACACAGGGACAGAAGGTGAGAAGTTGTGTGTGTCGAGTTGTTGACACAGGGACAGAAGGTGAGAAGTTGTGTGTGTCGAGTTGTTGACGGTACAGAATGTGTTTTAGCTCGATAGTGAATCGGGTTCTTACAACATTATATTAATTGCTCTATAAACCTCATTCCTTATGGAATCCAGCCGTTGGCCGTTTTTTACGGAGGTTGTTGCACCCAGTACTGGTTAACTGCTGGAGCCTGCCCAGGAAAGGTGTTGTTAGGTAAACTGCCCATCGGCAATATAGCCCAAAATGGTGCTGATGAAGGCGTAAAACCCGAACAAACAAATTATTCTGATCTGGTATTCTGACCTGGAGATATCTGTGTGTGAAAGGATTAAGACCTGCAGTGTTGCTTGTATTTTCAGAAACGAATTGGGGACCTTGAGTCGTGCTTGAGCCCGGCTGAGAAAACAAATGCGATTGAAAACCGGCTGAAGAAAGACGTTGACAATCTGAGACGGGAGAAGAGAGTGCTGACGGATGAGGTTGAGGTAACACGTGTGATGTAACTGATGCTACTGGACGGGTAGTGTGTATGCATACCCATGTGTTGTACTGGGTGATGCGCATTATAGATTATAGTATATAAGGGAAGTAAATACTACGGAGCTTCATAAAATTACAACAGATGCTTGTCTAAAAAATAGATATGGAATTTACATGATTTGTTTCACCAAGAGACTTTAATTGTGACATATTGCGGCTTTAATTCATTGATATACCTTGTAGTGTCCATTGATATCTGTTGTAGTATCCATTGTATCCATTGATATACATTGTAGTCCATTGATATACATTGTAGTGTCCATTGATATCAATTGTAGTGTCCATTGATATCCATTGTAGTGTACATTGATATCCATTGTAGTGTACATTGATATCCATTGTAGTGTCCATTGATATTCATTGTAGTGTCCATTGATATACATTGTAGTGTCCATTGATATCCATTGTAGTGTACATTGATATTCATTGTAGTGTCCATTGATATACATTGTAGTGTCCATTGATATACATTGTAGTGTACATTGATATCCATTGTAGTGTACATTGATATCCATTGTAGTGTACATTGATATCCATTGTAGTGTACATTGATATCCATTGTAGTGTACATTGATATCCAGTGTAGTGTCCATTGATATCCATTGCAGTGTACATTGATATCCATTGATATCCATTGTAGGAGTTAGAGCGGAGGTTGGAGGAGATATCCAAGAGTGAGGAGACATTAACGGGGTTGAATCGGGAGCTCAGTAAACAAATCTCTGACATGGTGAAAGAGTACGACCATGATAAACGACAGGCCGTGGAAAGGTAATTCATTAACCCTTTCAACACCACAGACCTCTAAATAGGCTTAAAATAAGTGTAGATCCAGATGAGGAGCCGTCTCATCAGGATCTGCACTTTTTGCCAGTGATATGACTATTTTTAGACATAATTACCCATTTTGATAAATGAACTTGTCCAAATGTGATTTTCTGATTCATTTATTGGTTTATGAATATCATGGACCGGTCCATGTGAGTTACTTGGTGTTGAATGGGTTAATGGTGAATCAGTATAGCCTACAAGCTAGACTCAAAATTTTGGGAGAAGTCACTTCTCCCTCCAGATGAACTTAGATAATTTAGGTTGAAGTGAGAACATTTAGGGAGAAGTGGGGAGACTTTTGAACGACTGCAAATAGTGAAACCGTATTTAGTCGAGGTTTGCAGGATATACATTGTAGGAACTATTGTATGTAGAAAGAAAAGCTGCAGGGCGTTCAATAGACCTTTGAAAGTGAAAGAGTCAATGACTCGTGTCGGTGCTTTACACCGTGCACGTAAAAGAACCAGAGGAGTTTGGTGGGTTTGTTGTTTTGTTTTTTTTTTTGGGGTTGTTTGGGGGTGGGTTGTCCTTGAGGTCAAATCTCAAGAGTGTCAAGCTGTATTTTTCAAGAGTCAATATGTATGTTGGTACTTTCCGTACAGGTAACTTTGTGACCTTACAACTAAGTTTCATGTTGCTTTGTAACTTGTATATTTCTACATTGTATCCCATTTGCAAAGGTCACCAAATGATCATGAGTGTTGGTTCAACATCTGAGTCTTCTGGGTCCTGCAGGGCAGATTAATCTTAGACAAACCAATAGGAATGTTGATTATACAAAAAAAAGATGATCTGCATTTAATTTTATTATGCACGAAATTGGTACGAAACCGATCGAGTATGGTTCGACGACATTGTAAAACCGTTAATTTGCATTAATTTCTTATATAAAGCGGACATATTCATTTAAATATCTATGAACATTTTAATTTATACACATTTGTATGCATTTATAATATGTATAGCTTGTATCATTTGCAAAATCAACGAAAAGTCGAATCCGAAAAATTTCATTCATAATGTAAGATAGCCACATCAACAGTCAGAATTACTAAATACTCAGTCTCAAGCTTCTGATTGGTTCAGCTGAGTGTCAATCACCCACACTCATCCAATCAAATCACTTGAGTTTGCGTTTGAAATCTGAGAAAAGTTCTATAACCTCCAGGCCTGAACTCGGGTAATAAAGCCGGTAATAACAATGTTATCATTGTTCAAATATTTGTTTTTGATGTTTCTGTTGAGAATGGTACTTATATCGGTTAGGAAATGAAATACAGTATATCGCTTATATATGTATGTCAGTGTCATTTCGAATACATTTAGTAAACAAAATTTAAGATTTCGATCACGTAAATTTCTACTATAGTTCATTCCTATATGTATTGCAATAATTGTAACCTACATTTGTTGCCATAATTATATGCTTATGTCGTAAAATGTATATTTACTCACTAGAAACTGTAGAGTTTCTGAATAAAAGACGTTTGTTCGTTTGTTAAAATATGTTTACGTTTATTTAGTGAATGTGTCTCTTTCTTTATTCAGAGCTCACAGAGCCAGGGAGCAGGTCACTGAGACTTCGCTGAACAAAATGAGACAGGAACTAACACTGTTGTTTGACTCCGAGCGTTCCGAGATCATCACAAAATATGAGAAGGAGTGTAGTAACTTGAGGTATTTATACGTTTGAGTCGGAATCACAGCTTGAGCCCTGCTTGTAATGTTAAAATGGATTTACGCACATTCAGTATTTCCCTGCTTGTAATGTTAAAATGGATTTATGCACATTCAGTATTTCCCTGCTTGTAATGTTAAAATGGATTTATGCACATTCAGTATTTCCCTGCTTGTAATGTTAAAATGGATTTATGCACATTCAGTACTTCCCTGCTTGTAATGTTAAAATGGATTTACGCACATTCAGTACTTCCCTGCTTGTAATGTTAAAATGGATTTACGCACATTCAGTACTTCCCTGCTTGTAATGTTAAAATGGATTTACGCACATTCAGTACTTCGCAATTTTGATTTCAATGTAGATAGAAAACTCGATACAAAAATTTCAATTTATTGACAAACCACTGAGACACCAGGTGGCTGTTAATACTAGATGGCTGTTAATACCAGGTGGCCGTTAATACCAGGTGGTTGCTAATACAGGTGGCTGCTAATACAGGTGGCCGCTAATACAGGTGGCCGCTAATACCAGGTGGCCATGCTAATACAGGTGGCTGCTAATACAGGTGGCTGCTAATACAGGTGGCTGCTAATACAGGTGGCTGCTAATACAGGTGGCCGCTAATACAGGTGGCCCGCTAATACAGGTGGCCACGCTAATACAGGTGGCCACTAATACAGGTGGCCGCTAATACAGGTGGCCGCTAATACAGGTGGCTGCTAATACAGGTGGCTGCTAATACAGGTGGCTGCTAATACAGATGGCTGCTAATACAGGTGGCTGCTAATACAGGTGGCTGCTAATACAGATGGCTGCTAATACAGATGGCTGCTAATACAGGTGGCTGCTAATACAGGTGGCTGCTAATACAGGTGGCTGCTAATACAGGTGGCTGCTAATACAGGTGGCTGCTAATACAGATGGCTGCTAATACAGATGGCTGCTAATACAGGTGGCCACTAATACAGGTGGCTGCTAATACAGGTGGCTGCTAATACAGGTGGCTGCTAATACAGATGGCTGCTAATACAGGTGGCCGCTAATACAGGTGGCCACGAATACAGGTGGCCGCTAATACAGGTGGCCGCTAATACAGGTGGCCGCTAATACAGGTGGCTGCTAATACAGGTGGTCGCTAATACAGGTGACCGCTAATACAGGTGGCTGCTAATACAGGTGGCCGCTAATACAGGTGGCCGCTAATACAGGTGGCTGCTAATACAGGTGGTCGCTAATACATGTGGCTGCTAATACAGGTGGCCGCTAATACAGGTGGCTGTTAATACCAGGTGTAAAATAGAGTGATTTCATTTGGGGGAGTTCGAACTGGCCATTGACACCAGGTGACCGCTCTTTCCAGGTGACCGTTAGTGCAGTTTTGACTGTAGATACAAACATTTATTGACAAACCACTGAGACACCAGGTGACCGTTAGTGCAGTTTTGACTGTAGATATAAACATTTATTGACAAACCACTGAGACACCAGGTGACCGTTAGTGCAGTTTTGACTGTAGATATAAACATTTATTGACAAACCACTGAGACACCAGGTGACCGTTAGTGCAGTTTTGACTGTAGATACAAACATTTATTGACAAACCACTGAGACACCAGGTGACCGTTAGTGCAGTTTTGACTGTAGATACAAACATTTATTGACAAACCACTGAGCACCAGGTGACCTTAGTGCAGTTGACTGTAGATAAACATTTATTGACAAACCACTGAGACACCAGGTGACGTTAGGCAGTTTGACTGTAGATAAACATTTATTGACAAACCACTGAGACACCAGGTGACCGACACCAGGTGACCGTTAGTGCAGTTTTGACTGTAGATACAAACATTTATTGACAAACCACTGAGACACCAGGTGACCGTTAGTGCAGTTTTGACTGTAGATATAAACATTTATTGACAAACCACTGAGACACCAGGTGACCGTTAGTGCAGTTTTGACTGTAGATACAAACATTTATTGACAAACCACTGAGACACCAGGTGACCGTTAGTGCAGTTTTGACTGTAGATACAAACATTTATTGACAAACCACTGAGACACCAGGTGACCGTTAGTGCAGTTTTGACTGTAGATACAAACATTTATTGACAAACCACTGAGACACCAGGTGACCGTTAGTGCAGTTTTGACTGTAGATACAAACATTTATTGACAAACCACTGAGACACCAGGTGACCGTTAGTGCAGTTTTGACTGTAGATACAAACATTTATTGACAAACCACTGAGACACCAGGTGACCGTTAGTGCAGTTTTGACTGTAGATACAAACATTTATTGACAAACCACTGAGACACCAGGTGACCGTTAGTGCAGTTTTGACTGTAGATACAAACATTTATTGACAAACCACTGAGACACCAGGTGACCGTTAGTGCAGTTTTGACTGTAGATACAAACATTTATTGACAAACCACTGAGACACCAGGTGACCGTTAGTGCAGTTTTGACTGTAGATATAAACATTTATTGACAAACCACTGTGACACCAGGTGACCGCTAATACCAGGTGGCCACTCTAATACAGGTGGCCGTTGACACCAGGTAACCGCTCTTTCCAGGTGACTGTTGACTGTAGATACAACCATCTATTGACCACTGCAACGATCACTGATACTGATTTCTACACGATGCTCAAGGTTCATTCTAGGTCCGAATTTTTGGGAAAAGTGAAAAATCGCTCGATCGCATCCTTAACCCATTCAACACCAAGTAACTGACATGGACTGGTGCACCCATTCAACACCAAGTAACTGACATGGACTGGTGCACCCATTCAACACCAAGTAACTGACATGGACTGGTGCACCCATTCAACACCAAGTAACTGACATGGACTGGTGCACCCATTCAACACCAAGTAACTGACATGGACTGGTGCACCCATTCAACCAAGTAACTGACATGGACTGGTGCACCCATTCAACCCAAGTAACTGACTGGACTGGTGCCCCATTCACACCAAGTAACTGACATGGACTGGTGCACCCATTCAACACCAAGTAACTGACATGGACTGGTGCACCCATTCAACACAAGTAACTGACATGGACTGGTGCACCATTCAACACCAGTAACTGACATGGACTGGTGCACCCATTCAACACCAAGTAACTGACATGGACTGTGCACCCATTCAACACCAAGTAATGACATGGACTGGTGCACCCATTCAACCCAAGTAACTGACTGGACTGGTGCCCCATTCAACACCAAGTAACTGACATGGACTGGTGCACCATTCAACACCAAGTAACTGACATGGACTGCTGCACCCATTCAAAACCAGTTAACTGACATGGATGGTTTCACCATTTCAACACCAAGTAACTGACATGGATGGTGCACCCATTCAACACAAGTAACTGACATGGACTGGTGCACCCATTCAACACCAAGTAACTGACATGGGACTGGTGCACCCATTCAACACCAAGTAACGTGACATGGACTGGTGCACCCATTCAACACCAAGTAACTGACATGGACTGGTGCACCCATCAACACACCAAGTAACTGACATGGACTGGTGCACCCATTCAACCCCAAGTAACTGACATGGACTGGTGCACCCATTCAACACCAAGTAACTGACATGGACTGGTGCACCCATTCAACACCAAGTAACTGACATGGACTGGTGCACCCATTCAACACCAAGTAACTGACATGGACTGGTGCACCCATTCAACACCAAGTAACTGACATGGACTGGTGCACCCATTCAATACCAAGTAACTGACATGGACTGGTGCACCCATTCAACACCAAGTAACTGACATGGACTGGTGCACCCATTCAACACCAAGTAACTGACATGGACTGGTGCACCCATTCAACACCAAGTAACTGACACGGACTGGTGCATGATATTTTTAGACTAATAAATTAATAAGAAAATTACATTTGGACAAATTCATTTATCAAAATTGGTAATTTTGTCTAAAAATAGTAATATTACTAGCAAAAGGTGCAGATCCTGATAAGCAGGCTCATCTAGATCTACATGTTTTGTAAGCCTATTTAGAGGTCTGTGGTGTTGAAAGGGTTAAATGGCGTTATTTAATAAATGTCAACAAAATAGGGTTAGAATGCACAGCATGACCATTAACCCATTCAACCCCAAGTAACTGACATGGACTGGTCCATGATATTTTTAGACCAATAAATTAATAAGAAAATTACCTTTGGACCAGTTCATTTATCAAAATGGGTAATTTTATCTTAAAATAGTAATAATTATTACTGGCAAAAAAGTGCAGATCCTGATGAGACGGCTCGTTATGAGCCGGCTCATCTGGATCTACACTTTTCATAAGCCTATTTAGAGGCCTGTGGTGTTGAAAGGGTTAAATACAACATTACAATAGAAGGACTGCTTTATAATGGGCCAGTGTATCTTACTGGACAAAATATTGTATGAAAATTGTTGTGTTTTTTTGGGGGAGAAGTGGGGGCCCCCAGAGGGCAAAGTCAGGGTCCCTAGGGCGACTATTTCGCCCAAATCTCACTCTAATGAGCCCTGTTTTTAGAACTTAAATTACGATCGCGTGACTAGAATTTGAGTGGCTGTTTACAAAGCTGAACGACTTTACGCATAGTTATCTAAAGAAGCCGAAGATTTTGTTTTCTAGTACATCTTAACCCATTCAACACCAAGTAACCGACATGGACTGGTGCATGATAGTTTTCTAGCACATTTTAACCCATTCAACACCAAGTAACCGACATGGACTGGTGCATGAGAGTTTTCTAGTACATTTTAACCCATTCAACACCAAGTAACCGACATGGACTGGTGCATGAGAGTTTTCTAGCACATCTTAACCCATTCAGCACCAAGTAATCGACATGGACTGGTGCATGAGAGTTTTCTAGCACATCTTAACCCATTCAGCACCAAGTAACCGACATGGACTGGTGCATGATAGTTTTCTAGCACATCTTAACCCATTCAACACCAAGTAACCGACATGGACTGGTGCATGATAGTTTTCTAGCACATCTTAACCCATTCAACACCAAGTAACCGACATGGACTGGTGCATGAGAGTTTTCTAGCACATCTTAACCCATTCAACACCAAGTAACCGACATGGACTGGTGCATGATAGTTTTCTAGCACATCTTAACCCATTCAGCACCAAGTAACCGACATGGACTGGTGCATGATAGTTTTCTAGCACATCTTAACCCATTCAGCACCAAGTAACCGACATGGACTGGTGCATGAGAGTTTTCTAGTACATCTTAACCCATTCAACACCAAGTAACCGACATGGACTGGTGCATGATAGTTTTCTAGCACATCTTAACCCATTCAGCACCAAGTAACCGACATGGACTGGTGCATGATAGTTTTCTAGCACATCTTAACCCATTCAGCACCAAGTAACCGACATGGACTGGTGCATGATAGTTTTCTAGCACATCTTAACCCATTCAGCACCAAGTAACTGACATGGACTGGTGCATGATAGTTTTCTAGCACATCTTAACCCATTCAACACCAAGTAACTGACATGGACTGGTGCATGATAGTTTTCTAGCACATCTTAACCCATTCAACACCAAGTAACTGACATGGACTGGTGCATGATAGTTTTCTAGCACATCTTAACCCATTCAACACCAAGTAACTGACATGGACTGGTGTATGATAGTTTTAGACCAATAAATTTACATTTGGACCATTTAGTTCATTTATGAAAATTGGTAATTTTCGGCTCATCTAGATCTACACTTTTTGCCTATTTAGAGGTCTGTGTTAATTGATTAACAAATTCCTACAGTAAAGTATTCATTGGCTATACTCTAGGATATATGTCAAGATTTAATATTTATATGCCGAGAAAATGGATGAAAGTTGATAGCATGTGGAGCAACGGAACAACGATAAAAACAGAGGAAACCAATTAAAAGGACCTATCCTTAAATAATATTCAGGGGAAGTAACTGATCAATATCTCTCATTATATACGGCCATCATGGTTAATTTCTATGCTTCAGAACTCCAAACCACGTTTTATTTGCCATTACATGTATTTATTTTAGCTCGATTGCGAAACAAGTTCATCAGAACTCCAAACTACCTTTTATTTGCCATTAAATAATAATATAATACAAATATTGCGATTCTAACATGTCTTTGATTGCATATCTCAGGGATCATTCTAGAGGGCGATGTGGGCGAAATTGTCGCCCTAGAGACCCTGACTTCGCCCTTTGGGGGCCCCACTTCTCCCTAAAAATAAATTTAAAATATATATTTATTTTTGGATTTTTACGATTTTCAAACAAAATTGTGTCTACACTGGCCCATTTTAAAGCACTCCTATTAAAATGTTGTATTTAATGGTCATACTGTGTATTTTAACCCTATTTTGCAGAAGTATATTTAAAGAACACCATTTAAGGAAGCGATCACGCGCTTTCTCACTTCTCCCAAAAATTCTGACCTAGAATGAACCCTGCACTCTGGGTAATAACGGTTTTATAATGAGCACAGTCAATAGTGAAAATACATGTACGCATATATGACTAAACGGAAAGGGTAAATGAAATGTCACTATATAGTGCATAGTAAACAACTCAGATTTTTATAGCAAACACAGGTATGATATGAAAACGTCAATAATTTGTCTCCCTTGGTCCATGCCATGTGTTTATGTTTACGTATTTTGTGTTTGGAAACGTTTAACCCTTTCCTTCATAGAGATTTAATTATATCTCCATACAAACGACAGCCAGTTAGCTGTCATGCAGTGGATAAGTAGTCGCCATATCTATCCCACCTCCATAGATATTACTGGGACTACATGAGATTTAGGTTAATATATTATTATATCTCCATACAAACGACAGCCATTTAGCTGTCATGCAGTGGATAAGTAGTCGCCATATCTATCCCACCTCCATAGATATTACTGGGACTACATGAGATTTAGGTTAATATACTATTATATCTCCATACAAACGACAGCCATTTAGCTGTCATGCAGTGGATAAGTAGTCGCCATATCTATCCCACCTCCATAGATATTACTGGGACTACATAGAGATTTAGGTTAATATATTATTATATCTCCATACAAACGACAGCCATTTAGCTATCATGCAGTGGATAAGTAGTCGCCATATCTATCCCACCTCCATAGATATTACTGGGACTACATGAGATTTAGGTTAATATATTATTATATCTCCATACAAACGACAGCCATTTAGCTATCATGCAGTGGATAAGTAGTCGCCATATATACCCCACATCCATAGATATTACTGGGACTACATGAGATTTAGGTTAATATATTATTATATCTCCATACAAACGACAGCCATTTAGCTGTCATGCAGTGGATAAGTAGTCGCCATATCTATCCCACCTCCATAGATATTACTGGGACTACATAGAGATTTAGGTTAATATACTATTATATCTCCATACAAACGACAGCCATTTAGCTATCATGCAGTGGATAAGTAGTCGCCATATCTATCCCACATCCATAGATATTACTGGGACTACATGAGATTTAGGTTAATATATTATTATATCTCCATACAAACGACAGCCATTTAGCTATCATGCAGTGGATAAGTAGTCGCCATATCTATCCCACCTCCATAGATATTACTGGGACTACATGAGATTTAGGTTAATATACTATTATATCTCCATACAAACGACAGCCATTTATCTATCATGCAGTGGATAAGTAGTCGCCATATATACCCAACATCCATAGATATTACTGGGACTACATGAGATTTAGGTTAATATATTTTATATCTCCATAAAACGACAGCCATTTAGCTGTCATGCAGTGGATAAGTAGTCGCCATATCTATCCCACCTCCATAGATATTACTGGGACTACATGAGATTTAGGTTAATATACTATTATATCTCCATACAAACGACAGCCATTTAGCTATCATGCAGTGGATAAGTAGTCGCCATATATACCCCACATCCATAGATATTACTGGGACTACATGAGATTTAGATTAATATATTATTATATCGCCATACAAACGACAGCCAGTTAGCTGTCATGCAGTGGATAAGTAGTCGCCATATCTATCTCACCTCCATAGATATTACTGGGACTACATGAGATTTATGTTAATATATTATTATATCTCCATACAAACGACAGCCATTTAGCTATCATGCAGTGGATAAGTAGTCGCCATATCTATTCCACCTCCATAGATATTACTGGGATAACTTAAGATTTAGGTTAATATACTATTATATCTCCATATAAACGACAGCCATTTAGCTATCATGCAGTGGATAAGTAGTCGCCATATCTACCCCACATCCATAGATATTACTGGGACTACATGAGATTTAGGTTAATATATTATTATATCTCCATACAAACGACAGCCATTTAGCTATCATGCTGTGGATAAGTAGTCGCCATATCTATCCCACCTCCATAGATATTACTGGGACTACATGAGATTTAGGTTAATATACTATTATATCTCCATACAAACGACAGCCATTTAGCTATCATGCAGTGGATAAGTAGTCGCCATATCTATCCCACCTCCATAGATATTACTGGGACTACATAGAGATTTAGGTTAATATACTATTATATCTCCATACAAACGACAGCCATTTATCTATCATGCAGTGGATAAGTAGTCGCCATATCTATCCCACATCCATAGATATTACTGGGACTACATGAGATTTAGGTTAATATACTATTATATCTCCATACAAACGACAGCCATTTAGCTATCATGCAGTGGATAAGTAGTCGCCATATCTATCCCACCTCCATAGATATTACTGGGACTACATAGAGATTTAGGTTAATATACTATTATATCTCCATACAAACGACAGCCATTTAGCTATCATGCAGTGGATAAGTAGTTGCCATATCTATCCCACCTCCATAGATATTACTGGGACTACATAGAGATTTAGGTTAATATACTATTATATCTCCATACAAACGACAGCCATTTAGCTATCATGCAGTGGATAAGTAGTCGCCATATCTATCTCACCTCCATAGATATTACTGGGACTACATGAGATTTAGGTTAATATACTATTATATCTCCATACAAACGACAGCCATTTAGCTATCATGCAGTGGATAAGTAGTCGCCATATCTATCCCACCTCCATAGATATTACTGGGACTACATAGAGATTTAGGTTAATATACTATTATATCTCCATACAAACGACAGCCATTTAGCTATCATGCAGTGGATAAGTAGTCGCCATATCTATCCCACCTCCATAGATATTACTGGGACTACATAGAGATTTAGGTTAATATACTATTATATCTCCATACAAACGACAGCCATTTAGCTATCATGCTGTGGATAAGTAGTCGCCATATCTATCCCACCTCCATAGATATTACTGGGACTACATGAGATTTAGGTTAATATACTATTATATCTCCATACAAACGACAGCCATTTAGCTATCATGCAGTGGATAAGTAGTCGCCATATCTATCCCACCTCCATAGATATTACTGGGACTACATGAGATTTAGGTTAATATACTATTATATCTCCATACAAACGACAGCCATTTATCTATCATGCAGTGGATAAGTAGTCGCCATATATACCCCACATCCATAGATATTACTGGGACTACATGAGATTTAGGTTAATATATTATTATATCTCCATACAAACGACAGCCATTTAGCTGTCATGCAGTGGATAAGTAGTCGCCATATCTATCCCACCTCCATAGATATTACTGGGACTGCATGAGATTTAGGTTAATATACTATTATATCTCCATACAAACGACAGCCATTTAGCTATCATGCAGTGGATAAGTAGTCGCCATATCTATCCCACATCCATAGATATTACTGGGACTACATGAGATTTAGGTTAATATATTATTATATCGCCATACAAACGACAGCCAGTTAGCTGTCATGCAGTGGATAAGTAGTCGCCATATCTATCTCACCTCCATAGATATTACTGGGACTACATGAGATTTATGTTAATATATTATTATATCTCCATACAAACGACAGCCATTTAGCTATCATGCAGTGGATAAGTAGTCGCCATATCTATTCCACCTCCATAGATATTACTGGGATAACTTAAGATTTACGTTAATATACTATTATATCTCCATATAAACGACAGCCATTTAGCTATCATGCAGTGGATAAGTAGTCGCCATATCTACCCCACATCCATAGATATTACTGAGACTACACGAGATTCTGGCCTGCATTATGAACATTGGTTTAGTTTATACAAATTTATTTTAGCTCGATTGCGAAACAAGTTATTTCAACTTATATAAATCACTCTCGAGACCTCATTCCTGATGGAATCTATCGCCACGAGGGAGAGAGAAGAGGCAACGTGAAATTTAAATGCCTTGCCTAAGGGCACAATCGTAACGGCTCCAGTGGGGCTCGAACTCCGGACCTTTCGCACCTGAAGCGAACGCGCATCCACTGCGCTATCACGACTTCCACTTAGACTTCCACTTCAAACATTGGTTTGGCTGCTACATTGTCAATGTATCTGTATTGGTAATGGCGTAAAGAGGTGCTTCTATGAGGGAAAGGGTTAATGTATGTGGTATTGGTAATGGCGTAAAGAGGTGCTTCTATGAGGGAGAGGGTTAATGTATGTGGTATTGGTAATGGCGTAAAGAGGTGCTTCTATGAGGGAAAGGGTTAATGTATGTGGTATTGGTAATGGCGTAAAGAGGTGCTTCTATGAGGGAGAGGGTTAATGTATGTGGTATTGGTAATGGCGTAAAGAGGTGCTTCTATGAGGGAAAGGTTAATGTATGTTGTATTGGTAATGGCGTAAAGAGGTGCTTCTATGGGAAAGGGTTAATGTATGTGGTATTGGTAATGGCGTAAAGAGGTGCTTCTATGAGGGAAAGGGTTAATGTATGTGGTATTGGTAATGGCGTAAAGAGGTGCTTCTATGAGGGAAAGGGTTAATGTATGTGTATTGGTAATGGCGTAAAGAGGTGCTTCTATGAGGGAAAGGGTTAATGTATGTGGTATTGGTAATGGCGTAAAGAGGTGCTTCTATGAGGGAAAGGGTTAATGTATGTGGTATTGGTAATGGCGTAAAGAGGTGCTTCTATGAGGGAAAGGGTTAATGTATGTTGTATTGGTAATGGCGTAAAGAGGTGCTTCTATGAGGGAAAGGGTTAATGAACACAGATCATTTAGAAACTTTATTTTATTAGGGAAGAATTAAAGGCTGCACATGAAGAGATTGATAGAGTGAAAGACGAATACATTAAACTATGTGAAGAAATGGAACAACTGAAAGTGACAGTAACTAAAGAATGTAAAGAGACAATGGAGACTTCCTTGCAAGAGGTGAGTTCAAGTGTTTAGTTTAAACTTTATTTATTTTACAACGATGGCGAATCACTCACGTTGGCACGGATTAAAGCTTAAATGTGGTCATTAGCAGAGCTTCTAAAATGTTCAAAACCAAATCGGTCCAGGCCCAAATCGGACACACCCCCACATGTCATTTTAATATTTTTTCCCCGTCCATTAATTTGTATTTTTTTAATCATTTTTTTAAAACAAGGCGTTTATTGTAAAAGTTTATTGATATTTGAACAGTGAATCATTAAAATCGAAAATCGCCGCATACAACAGCCAGGTGTACTACGGCATAAGACTAGGCCCGAGGGCTGAGTTGACATGGGTACGGGTTGACTGTGTACATGTATATGTGTCAGAGCTGCATGGTCGTATCTATGCAATCGGCTGCCTATGGCATCAACTTGTCAAGTATACACACAAGTCCGCACTGTGTAGCAAAATCAATTTTCTAGAACCAAAACACGGAATTTCCATATCTATTTTTAGACGCGCACTTGTTGTAATCTCAAATATACTTTGTTGTGCCATTTCAATATTGTACAATAAAAATCCTAAATATTATATACCCTTCGCATATTTTGAGATTTTCGGCTTTCTGTTTGAAATATTTAGTTATTAATTATTTACAGTCCAACTTGTGTGAGTAGTAACCTCTATTAAGCAACAACCTGTATTAAGCAGCCAATTTCCTGATTCCCAATCTGTTATTTTGTTATACATTTGACCTCTGCCCATTTTCTGACCATCCTGCCCATTTTCTGACCCTCCTTCCCATTTTCTGATCCTCCTGCCCATTTTCTGACCTTCCCTGCCTATTTCCTGACCTTCCCTGCCTATTTCCTGACCCTCCTGCCAATTTTCTGATCCTCCTTCCCATTTTCTGACCATCCTGCGCATTTTCTGACCTTCTCTATCCATTTTCTGACCCTCCTGCACATTTTCTGACCTTCCCTGCCTATTTCCTGACCCTCCTGCCATTTTCTGACTTCCCTGCCTATTTCCTGACCTTCCCTGCCTATTTCCTGACCTCCTGCCAATTTTCGATCCTCCTTCCCATTTTCTGACCATCCTGCGCATTTCTGACCTTCTATCCATTTCTGACCCTCCTGCACATTTTCTGACCTTCCCTGCCTATTCCTGACCCTCCTGCCCATTTTCTGACCCTCCTGCCAATTCCGACCCTCCTGCCAATTTTCTGACCCTCCTGCCAATTCCTGACCCTCCTGCCAATTTTCTGACCCTTCTGACCCTCCTGACCCTCCTGCCAATTTCTGACCCTCCTGCCAATTTCCTGACCCTCCTGCCAATTTTCTGACCCTCCTGCCAATTTCCTGACCCTCCTGCCAATTTCCTGACCCTCCTGCCAATTTTCTGACCCTCCTGCCAATTTTCTGATCCTCCCCATTTTCTGACCATCCTGCGCATTTTCTGACCTTCCCTATCCATTTTCTGACCCTCCTGCACATTTTCTGACCCTCCTGCCCATGTTCTGACCTTCCCTGCCCAGAGTGATTAATATAAGTTGTAAGAACTTGTTTCGCAATTGAGCTAAAATAAATTTGTATTTACTAGTGAAACACCTGTATATTTACTCTGTCTGTATATGATTCAGGTCAGAGATAACATGACTAAAGAAAGAGAACTATTCTTACTGAGAGCTGAGGAAAACTGGGCCAAACTTAGGGATGCAGAATCAATGAATCTCAAAGAAGAATTGACAAAAGAATTCAATGCTGAAAAAGATAAACTGAAACAAATGGCTAAATTTGAGTTTGATCAAGAACAGACAGTTGTAGCTGGAAGAATGGAAAAAGAACATGTTGCTGAGATGAAAACAGCAAAAGGAAGGTTTGAAGCCGAGCTGAAAACAATAAGAGATATTTCTGAAATGGAAAAGTCCAATGATCTGGAAAAGTTGGATAAAGAAAAAGTGAATGAGATTGAAAAATTGAAGAAAATTATTATAGATAAAGAGTTGGCTATTAGTGACAAGGAACAGGTTGTCATGGAAAAGGAGAATTTGTTGAGGGAGAAGGAGGATGTTATTAATAGTTTGAGGTTGGAATATAAATCCAATATGGACAAATTCCAAACAGAGATCAGAGGTAATTGTAATAGAACTGAGCAATTGGAAAAACAACTGTGTAATAAAGTTACCAAGCTTGAAGAGTTGCGTAAACAACTAAGTGAAAAGTCGAATCAGCTAGAGCAATTACTGACTAGTTTAGAAGACAAGGATACTGTGGTTGAAAATTTGAAATCTGAAACTGAGATATTGAAGTCTGAAGTAACTGTTTTGGAACATTCGAGGACAGATTATGTAGAAAAATTGGATCTGTTAAAGAGGGATTATAAAGATAAGGTGAGTGAAGTAGAATTCACTAGAAAAGAAACTAGTTCTAGCTTTGAAAATGTTCTTAAAGAAAAGACCGATGAAATAAATAAATTAAGGAGGGAATTGGAAAAATTCGAATATGAAAAAGATTCTGAAATTGAAAAATGGAGAAAGGAGGAAGTCGAAAGACAAGAAGTCGAAACTTTAAGAAAAGAAATTGATAAAAATATACAGAAAGATAGACATCTAGAATTTGAAAATTTGAGAAAAGAAGTGATTAGATTGAAACTGGAAATTGATAGAATGGACACTAATAAACAGATGGAGGTAGATAAAGTATGTCGGATAAAACAAGCTGAAATTGACAATATCGAAAAACGGAAGAAACTGGAAATGGAGAGATTACGTAAAGAGAAGCAGTTAGAGATGGAGAGAATGACGCGAGAGAAGGATGTGGAGATAGCAAAGTTGAAGAGCAGTCAGTCAGAGACATTGCGTGAGGATGTAGATATTACGGAGAGAGTTCGGGAACGATTGAATCAGGAGATGGAAGAAGATATGAATAAAACAGTTGAGACTAAGGTGAGCAATCATGTCTTATCTAGGCTGTAGCAATCCGTAATTCATTTAGTAGGCCATATAAACGGTTATACTTTCATCATCTCTTATGTAGGCCATAACATTATTTATTGATGCATCAATCTCTTATGGTATGTAAGGCCAATAAAATCCTTAATTAATTCATCTCTTATGAAGGCCATAAATTCATTAATTCATCCATCTGTTATGTAGGCCAATACATTCCTTAATTGACCTTTCTGCCGATTTTGATTGACAGCTGGCGTTAGCCAATCGCATCGCACCATTTGCGCACACCCCCGGCAACGGCTTATCGCCGCCATCTTGTTAGACAAACAATGCATATTAGACAAACTAGTAACGAGTAGACAAATTTGAAAAGGCGTGAATTTGATCGAAAATACGGGTTTAAAATTGTTTTAATGATGTTGAAAATGTGTAGCTTTGGTGTGTGGGTTAGTTATAGTACAAAATTAGTCGATATCCTGGTGATCGACGTTAAATTCAACCCATTTCAAAATCCTTGGACAAATCTAAAAGTGTGTATATGAACCACAAAATACCAGACAGCTGCTTTAAAAACAATGCATCTATAAAAACACCGACTGACCCCATATAGTCATTCTTTTCTAGCAAACACAGCAATCAAATTTAAGCGTGTCACACTGTTTATTGGGAGTAATCGACTACCGGTACATCACAGAGACCGCCGACTGTATAATATCCCGGATAGGGGCATACTGCTATTATCAAGATCAAAATTGCACATCGGAATTTAGCACTGATTGTGCTAATTGGTCAATTATAAAATGTGTGCACATAATTATAGCATTGATTACTACACCGAATCATTGTTTTATCGTTCTGTCAGACAAACGAGTTATTTAGTAACGTTTTAATCAAATCTGATAACGAGTGATCGTGATCTGAAATTATGTTTTGAAAAATAATTACAAATTAATTAATGCTGTCTGTCATTGACAGATGAAAGATGTAGTTACGGTCTGTGTGATAGTAGATATCCAGATCGATTGATAGGTGACGTTAAATTCGTGCCATTTCCAAAACCTAAGACAAATCTTGAAACATGTCTAAGGTGAATTAAACGACCAGCTGAATACATCCAAAATTAATGCAAACAGATATATTTGCACAAAAGTAAGTTGAAATTAATTTATTTATGCATAATAAAATATTTCGAAAAAATATATTCTGCATTTATAGATTTACTGTTCACAAGAGATATGTGAGTATAATGGTGATTAAAATTATACATGTGGTTCATACATATTGTCGTGGATGGTGGACTAGGGATCAGATAGTAGTAATAGTACCCATGCATGTGCAGAGCTGTGGGATTCCCATATTAGCTCAGTGAACGTACTGGTGTTCAGTTTTTGGGCCTAATGTTCGAGTCTTCTAGGAGGCATAGGGTCGAGTCTCTCAAGACGGTGGCATATTTCATTTCTTTTGATGTCAAAGTTGACACGATATGGTTGTTCACTCTTCCGTTGACTGCGAAAGCATTTTCCACGAACACTTAACATGTCCTCAACCGTTAAATATATCTGTACTTTAGAGAAATAACCATCACTGAAAAACTTAAACCATTGCTGTCTTGCTTTCAACGAGATATTCTTATCTGGGTGAAATAAAACCGAGAAATTCGACGGAATTTATCTAGATTAACTCGATGCAGGACTGCGTTAGACGCCATTTTGTTAGATAGCTTGTCTCGCGTGGTTACAGCAAGCACCGGTAACTATGGGGGGCGTGCCTAAGTAGCGTTTGCAGAAAGGTCAATTGAAGAACAATCTCTTGTGTAGGCCAATAAACTCTATTCATCCATCTTTACATAAGCCAATAAACTACTATTCATCCATCTCTTACATAAAGCCAATAAACTCTATTCATCCATCTCTTACATAAAGCCAATAAACTCTATTCATCCATCTCTTACAAGCCAATAAACTCTATTCATCCATCTCTTACATAAAGCCAATAAACTCTATTCATCCATCTCTTACATGCCAATAAACTCTATATTCATCCATCTCTTACATAAAGTCAATAAACTCTATTCATCCATCTCTTACATGCCAATAAACTCTATTCATCCATCTCTTACATAAAGCCAATAAACTCTATTCATCCATCTCTTACAAGCCAATAAACTCTATTCATCCATCTCTTACATAAAGTCAATAAACTCTATTCATCCATCTCTTACATGCCAATAAACTCTATTCATCCATCTCTTACATAAAGCCAATAAACTCTATTCATCCATCTCTTACAAGCCAATAAACTCTATTCATCCATCTCTTACAAGCCAATAAACTCTATTCATCCATCTCTTACATAAAGCCAATAAACTCTATTCATCCATCTCTTACATAAAGCGGTCCGCCTCCGTGGTCGAGTGGTTACGGTCGCTGACTTGTATACCACTGTAACCTATCATCACTGATGGTCACGTTCGAGCCCCGCTCATGCATGTCTCATTTATATGAAAAAGTTGTCAGTCTCTTACATACAGCCAATACTGGTTAACCGCTGGAGCCTTCCCATAAAGGTTTTTAAATAAACTGCCCGCCTACGATATAGCCAAAAACTCTATTCATCCATCCTTAAAAGCCAATAAACTTATTCATCCATCTCTTACATAAAGCCAATAAACTATATTCATCCATCTCTTATGTAAACTGTATAGCATTCATTATCCTTATCTGTTTATATAGGCCAAAATATTTTGTTGATCATGTTTATACAGATGTCTTCTCTTGCATAGGCTTTAAACCACTAGTTTGTTCCTTACTCCACCACTCCCCTCCCAAGTGACCTCCGCCAATATATAAATGTCACTATCGTTTATAATGCCTGAATATGATCTCTCAACATCAAAAATATCAACACAAATGCTAATAGGACCTCGTTGTAAACAATACCAAAAATATCAACACATGTTAATAGGACCTCGTTGTAAACAATACCAAAAATATCAACACAAATGTTAATAGGACCTCGTTGTAAACAATACCAAAAATATCAACACATGTTAATAGGACCTCGTTGTAAACAATACCAAAAATATCAACACAAATGTTAATAGGACCTCGTAAACAATACCAAAAATATCAACACAAATGTTAATAGGACCCCATTGTAAACAATACCAAAAATATCAACACAAATGTTAATAGGACCTCGTAAACAATGCCAAAAATATCAACACAAATGTTAATAGGACCTTGTAAACAATGCCAAAAATATCAACACAAATGTTAATAGGACTTCGTTGTAAACAATACCAAAAATATCAACACAAATGTGTTAATAGGACCTTGTTGTAAACAATGCCAAAAATATCAACACATGTTAATAGGACCTCATTGTAAACAATACCAAAAATATCAACACAAATGTTAATAGGACCTCGTTGTAAACAATGCCAAAAATATCAACACAAATGTTAATAGGACCTTGTTGTAAACAATACCAAAAATATCAACACAAATGTTAATAGGACCTCATTGTAAACAATATCAACACAAATGTTAATAGGACCTCGTTGTAAACAATATCAACACAAATGTTAATAGGACCTCGTAAACAATACCAAAAATATCAACACAAATGTTAATAGGACCTCATTGTAAATAATATCAACACAAATGTTAATAGGACCTCGTTGTAAACAATATTAACATAGATCATGCATGTCTGTGCTCTTAAATCTATATATCTGGTCAGAATATCAGATCTCAAAATACCAAGCAAGCATTTTATTGTACTCCATGTATTTACATTTTAAGAAATATAATTATACGCCCGGGGTCGTATATTGTCTATTTGTGGTATTTGTAAGCATGTATTGATTTAAGGTAATCCGCAATGGGATTAATGTTGCTCAATTTTTAGCATGTTTTTGCAATTGGAAAATTGTAGTCGTTGGGAATAATTAATTTATTATGGATTGAGAGCTCTATAAACAGTGTGAATTGAAATACAGTCAATGCTGTATGAGAAAGTATAAACGGTGTTAATGATGGTTAATAACTCATAGGTTATAGGAAAGTCTGTCAGTCTGTCTGTCTGTCTGTCTGTCTGCTGTCTGTCTGTCTGTCTGTCTGTCTGTCTGTCTGTCTGTCTGTCTGTCTGTCTGCTGTCTGTGCTGCTTGTCTGCTGTCTGTCTGTCTGTCTGTCTGTCTGTCTGTCTGACTTCTGTCTGTCTGTCTATCCTGTCTGTCTGTCTGTCAGTGCTGTCTGTCTGTCATGTCTAGTCTTTTCTGTCTGTCTGTCCTGATCTGTCTGTCTGTCTGGTCTGTCTGTCTGTCTGTTGTCTGTCTGTCTGACGTCTGTCTGTCTGTCTATCATGTCTGTCTGTCTGTCTGTCTGTCTGTCTATCGTGTCTGTCTGTCTGATGTCTAGTCTTTTCTGTCTGTCTGTCCTATCTGTCTGTCTGTCTGTCTGTCTTTATGTCTGTCTGTCTATCTTGTCTGTCTGTCTGTCTGTCTGTCTGTCTGTCTGTCTGTCTATCTTGTCTGTCTGTCTGTCTGTCTGTCTGTCTGTCTGTCTGTCTGTCTGTCATGTCTAGTCTTTTCTGTCTGTCTCTCTGTCATGTCTAGTCTTTTCTGTCTGTCTGTCTGTCATGTCTAGTCTTTTCTGTCTATCTGGATAACTCAAAAAGTTGTTGAGGGTTGGTCTATCTATTTATGTGGAAGTGGTAGGATTTTGGGAGTAATCTAGCAACGCCTGTGATATGGTTAGGGCAGGGCGTTCACTAGACTTTGAAACTCAAGAGTCAGTGACCCTTGAGGTCAAAATCTCAAGAGTCAAACAGGAATTGTCAAGAGTCAAGCTGGTATTTTCAAGAGTCAAATATATGCATGTTGGTACTTTACGTACATGTAATTTTTGTAGGTTCGTGCTACCACTGTTAGCGAAGGGATTTTTCATTTTAGCATCTCTACACCAAGTACAATACAACAGAATCTGATCATCAGTTTGTTTCATTTCCAGCCACTCAAATTCATTAAGCCACTCGGACCTGAATTTCTTTTCACTTTAGACTTAGGAGTGTCACAGTCTACTTTATGGCATTTAGGTGTCCCAGGTTCACTAACACTATCACTCAGCTTACGTTTGCTGGGTGTGCCAATTCCGAAGCTTTTCTGAACCATATTTAAGATTTAATTTCTAAAACTGATACTCTTTAATTTGTTTATCTCCGATCTGATTGAAAATATAACTAAGAATGATTTAGGAATATTCTCCAGAAAATGAAGGAATAATGTAGAAACAATGACATGATTAATGGGTGGTGCACACAATGAATACCCCATAGAAATCTGTAACAAACAATAGCAAAAGTACTTTTACTCACCGACATCATCAAATGATTCCGGCGTATAATTTCTATATCGGTGGCCCACTATAAGCCTCTCAAATAGCAGACAGGAAGGAGAGGACAATCATAAGCTATACAGCTTTCTGTCCAATTCCTTATATCAGTTGTTGTAAATAATCATGTATTGACAGAAAATAAATATGTTTAAACTAAATAGCAGACAACTTATTATTGACAATACACGTGTTACAAAAACACCGTTTTATCTATGCCGATTGTACATTGACAATACACATAATGTCAACACCTACTTAAACTTCTCAGTTCTCATGATTAGCAGCGCATATGATGGCAAACAACACAAACAGTAATTGGTTGTTTGCAAAACTTGCTAAAGGTGTTTATTGTGACAATCAATAATAATTGTCTTTTGATAAAAACTAATTTTTACCGGAAAAATACCGAGCCGTACAGGTATTAGAGAAACGTTATTAAAGATTTATTTCCCTTTGATACTAAAGTTTGGGCCTTTTTTCTCAACCACCCAACTGAATAATGACATCAACCACGCGTTTTGAACCTAACCCTGGGCGGCGCAAGTGATGAAGGCGCTTTATGCGTGGTTGATACTATATTCTGATCGGCTGGTTGAGATAAAGATTTTACGTAAAGTTTGCCTAGACGCCATTTGTCCGATTGTGAGTCCCTCGTAAATCACGATCGTGTTCATAACGAAATGCAGCAGACTTTTGATGAAAATAACTGCGTTTTATATATGAACGATTACGGTCTTCGACCTTGTAGACAGACATATTTTGATAATTACTCCGCTGAGAAAATATTTGATGACGCATGACCGATCAACGCCCCGGGTCAAAGTTGACTCTCAGGGCATTTTCACCAAGAGTCAAACATGCGTCTTTATCAATTTCCGTGCGTCAAAACCCGGGAGCTCGGGTCAAATGAACGCCCTGGTTAGGGTGGTCAATGCAGTGTCCAATTTACTCTAGACATGAACTGGAGTTGACTCTATGCTGACCACCTTGTGATATGGTTAGGGTGGTCAACGCAGTGTCCAATTTACTCTAGAAATGAACTAGAGTAGACTCTATGCTGACCACCTTGTGGTATGGTTAGGGTGGTCAACGCAGTGTCCAATTTACTCTAGAAATGAACTGGAGTGGACTCTTTGCTGACCAACTTGTGGTATGGTTAGGGTGGTCAACGCAGTGTCCAATTTACTCTAGAAATGAACTAGAGTAGACTCTATGCTGACCACCTTGTGGTATGGTTAGGGTGGTCAACGCAGTGTCCAATTTACTCTAGAAATGAACTGGAGTAGACTCTATGCTGACCACCTTGTGGTATGGTTAGGGTGGTCAACGCAGTGTCCAATTTACTCTAGAAATGAACTGGAGTAGACTCTATGCTGACCACCTTGTGGTATGGTTAGGGTGGTCAACGCAGTGTCCATTTACTCTAGAAATGAACTGGAGTAGACTCTATGCTGACCACCTTGTGGTATGTTAGGGTGGTCAACGCAGTGTCCAATTTACTCTAGAAATGAATGGAGTAGACTCTATGCTGACCACCTTGTGGTATGGTTAGGGTGGTCAACGCAGTGTCCAATTTACTCTAGAAATGAACTGGAGTAGACTCTATGCTGACCACCTTGTGGTATGGTTAGGGTGGTCAACGCAGTGTCCAATTTACTCTAGAAATGAACTGGAGTAGACTCTATGCTGACCACCTTGTGGTATGGTTAGGGTGGTCAACGCAGTGTCCAATTTACTCTAGAAATGAACTAGAGTAGACTCTATGCTGACCACCTTGTGGTATGGTTAGGGTGGTCAACGCAGTGTCCAATTTACTCTAGAAATGAACTAGAGTAGACTCTATGCTGACCACCTTGTGGTATGGTTAGGGTGGTCAACGCAGTGTCCAATTTACTCTAGAAATGAACTGGAGTAGACTCTATGCTGACCACCTTGACCCATTCAACACCAAGTAACTGACATGGACTGGTCCATGATATTGTTAGACCAATAAATGAATCAGAAGATTACATTTGAACCAGTTCATTTATCAAAATGGGTAATTTTGTCTAAAAATAGTAATATTACTGGCAAAAAGTGCAGATCCTGATGAGACGGCTCGTCACGAGCCGGCTCATCTGGATCTACACTTTTTGTAAGCCTATTTAGGGTTGTGGTGTTGAAAGGGTTAACTTCTTTCTCCCAAAATAGAATCACTTCCTGCTAGACCATCTCTCTAGTATCAGCAACATAATCCATCAACAACTTTTTGGGTTATTGCTACAATGTCAAATACCAGCGCTGATGGGGGAGGGCGGGGGGGGGGGGGCGGCTGGGGTTGGGGGTGGTGCATCTCTCCAAGTGCTATTCTCTAGTTCAGATGTTGAGTTTGTCTGTTACTGGTACCTGTAGTATGTCAGAATGCAGCAAATGAAAGTGATTAACACTGTACTTGGTGAAAAGTATCTGGAGTTTGAGATGAATTTATATTAGTGTATGGAAAGTTGTTAATACATGCATGCTTGCTGTAAATCTGGGGCTATTTGTGTGGAATTGATTAAAATCGGGGGCTATTTGTGTGGAATTGATTAAAATTGGGGCTATTTGTGTGGAATTGGGGTTATTTGTGTGGAATTGGGGTTATTTTTGTGAAATTTGTGGTGAATTGACTAAAATCGGGGCTATTTGTGTGGAATTGGGGTTATTTGTGGTGAATTGACTAAAATCGGGGCTATTTGTGTGGAATTGGGGTTATTTTTGTGAAATTTGTGATAAAATTGACCAGAAATCAGGGCTATTTGTGGGATATTGGTGTTATTTCTGTGAAGTTTGTGGTGAATTGACCAGAACTCAGGGCTATTTGTGGGGAATTTGGGCAATTATTTGAGAAAATAGGGGCTTTGCATCGACATATTGTGTTATTTTGCTAGGAGACTTAGTCGGTGTTTTACTGGAAATGGAGATAGTTAGGCTGGAAATGTGGGCTAGTTGAGTTGGATATTGAAGTAAATAGAGAAACTGTGGCGGGGGATATAGTGTGAAACGTTATAGCATGGATGATGTATCAGACTTGGATGGGTCCCTGGACGATGAGTCTCTGTATGAGGTATGATTTCACATTACCATCTCTTCATCTCAAACCTGTGTTAGTGGTCACCTCTATTATACAGTGAAACCTGTGTTAGTGGTCACCTCTATTATACAGTGAAACCTGTGTTAGTGGTCACCTCTATTATACAGTCAAACCTGTGTTAGTGGTCATCTCTTCATCTCAAACCTGTGTTAGTGGTCACCTCTATTATACAGTCAAACCTGTGTTAGTGGTCACCTCTATTATACAGTCAAACCTGTGTTAGTGGTCACCTCTATTATACAGTCAAACCTGTGTTAGTGGTCACCTCTATTATACAGTCAAACCTGTGTTAGTGGTCACCTCTATTATACAGTCAAACCTGTGTTAGTGGTCACCTCTATTATACAGTCAAACCTGTGTTAGTGGTCACCTCTATTATACAAATGTGTTAGTGGTCATCTCTATTATACAGTCAAACCTGTGTTAGTGGTCACCTCTATTATACAGTCAAACCTGTGTTAGTGGTCACCTCTATTATACAGTCAAACCTGTGTTAGTGGTCACCTCTATTATACAGTCAAACATGTGTTAGTGGTCACCTCTATTATACAGTCAAACATGTGTTAGATGTCACCTCTATTATACAAATGTGTTAGTGGTCATCTCTATTATACAGTCAAACCTGTGTTAGTTGTCACCTCTATTATACAGTCAAACCTGTGTTAGTTGTCACCTCTATTATAAGTCAAACATGTGTTAGTTGTCACCTCTATTATACAGTCAAACCTGTGTTAGTTGTCACCTCTATTATACAGTCAAACCTGTGTTAGTTGTCACCTCTATTATACAGTCAAACATGTGTTAGTGGTCACCTCTATTATACAGTCAAACATGTGTTAGTGGTCACCTCTATTATACAGTCAAACCTGTGTTAGTTGTCACCTCTATTATACAGTCAAACATGTGTTAGTGGTCACCTATTATAAAGTCAAACCTGTGTTAGTGGTCACCTCTATTATACAGTCAAACATGTGATGGTGGTCACCTCTATTATAAAGTCAAACATGTGTTAGTGGTCACCTCTATTATACAGTCAAACATGTGTTAGTGGTCATCTCTATTATAAAGTCAAACATGTGTTAGATGTCACCTCTATTATACAAATGTGTTAGTGGTCACCTCTATTATTCAGTCAAACATGTGTTAGATGTCACCTCTATTATACAAATGTGTTAGTGGTCACCTCTATTATACAGTCAAACATGTGTTAGTGGTCACCTCTATTATAAAGTCAAACATGTGTTAGATGTCACCTCTATTATACAAATGTGTTAGTGGTCATCTCTATTATACAGTCAAACCTGTGTTAGTTGTCACCTCTATTATACAGTCAAACCTGTGTTAGTTGTCACCTCTATTATACAGTCAAACCTGTGTTAGTGGTCACCTCTATTATACAGTCCAACCTGTGTTAGTGGTCACCTCTATTATACAGTCAAACATGTGTTAGATGTCACCTCTATTATACAAATGTGTTAGTGGTCATCTCTATTATACAGTCAAACCTGTGTTAATGGTCACCTCTATTATACAGTCAAACCTGTGTTAATGGTCACCTCTATTATACAGTCAAACCTGTGTTAATGGTCACCTCTATTATACAGTCAAACATGTGATGGTGGTCACCTCTATTATACAGTCAAACATGTGTTAGATGTCACCTCTATTATACAAATGTGTTAGTGGTCATCTCTATTATACAGTCAAACATGTGTTAGTGGTCACCTATTATAAATATACAAATGACAGCCATTTAACCCTTTCCTTCCTAGAGATTTAGATTCATATACAAATGACTGTCATTTAACCCTTTCCTTCCTAGAGATTTAGGTTCATATACAAATGACAGCCATTTAACCCTTTCCTTCCTAGAGATTTAGGTTCATATACAAATGACAGTCATTTAACCCTTTCCTTCCTAAAGATTTAGGTTAATATACAAATGACAGCCATTTAACCCTTTCCTTCCTAGAGATTTAGGTTAATATACAAATGACAGCCATTTAACCCTTTCCTTCTTAGAGATTTAGGTTAATATACAAATGACAGCCATTTAACCCTTTCCTTCCTAGAGATTTAGGTTCATATACAAATGACAGCCATTTAACCCTTTCCTTCTTAGAGATTTAGGTTAATATACAAATGACAGCCATTTAACCCTTTCCTTCCTAGAGATTTAGGTTAATATACAAATGACAGCCATTTAACCCTTTCCTTCCTAGAGATTTAGGTTAATATACAAATGACAGCCATTTAACCCTTTCCTTAGAGATTTAGGTTAATATACAAATGACAGCCATTTAACCCTTTCCTTCCTAGAGATTTAGGTTCATATACAAATGACAGCCATTTAACCCTTTCCTTCTTAGAGATTTAGGTTAATATACAAATGACAGCCATTTAACCCTTTCCTTCCTAGAGATTTAGATTCATATACAAATGACAGCCATTTAACCCTTTCCTTCCTAGAGATTTAGGTTAATATACAAATGACAGCAGTTAGCTATCATGCAGTGGATAAGTAGTCTGTCATATCTATCCCACCTACATACTGGAACTACATGAGATTCTGGCCATTATTATGAACATTGGTTTGGCTACTACATTGTCAATGTATATTGTATTGATAATTACGTCAAGAGGTGCTTCTATGAAGGAAGGTGTTAAAATACACATTATGACTATTAAATACAACATTTGAATACCGTATTTAGCTGTGAATAGTGTGTATAAAATGGATGAGGATTTCAGTAAGAAATGTGCGCACTATACACAGCTAAATATGGTAGAGTGCTTTATAATGACAAGCATAGCTTAATGGACAAAATTTGGTATGAAAATTAAAACAATTTCAAGGGTGATGTTGATCACCCCCGGGGCACTAAGTCAGGGTCCCTAGGGCCCCTATTTTGCCCATGTTGCCCTCTAGAATGAGCCCTGATTGTAACCTACTCTTTTTTCGAGATACACAAACTATGGTCATGACTTAATATATTACAATTTTGAATTGGACGTGAAGTACGGTGGTCGCCAGATCGGACAGGTGGGTTTTCTCTGGGTGCTCCGGTTTCCTCCCACACGAATGACTCTTTCATCAGCGCCAACGATGGTGATTAATATAAGTTGGCAAAGCTTGTTTCGCAAGCGTTGTAAAATAAATAAAGTTTAAACTAAGAATTGGATTTTATCCAAAGTCTAACATTCTTATGATCTCTATATTTGAAATGATTAAATGTTGCTATCATTTGTTATCTAAATTGTCTTTATAGAGAACATGAAATGATATGCGGGAACCGTCATGACCTTCATATATAATGCATTGTCTTTGTAATTATTTGCTTTGTTAAACCATGAGAATTTGTGAAATGAAATACTTAAATCCTACCAACGTATTAGAAATTAAAGCGACATTACATCGCACAAAGCAAATAAAATGCATTTTTGCACTTATAAATGCATTGCTACTACAAATTCTTTCGAATACATTCGAAGCCTAACATTGAATCAATAAACAGTGTTTTTGTTGTCTACGAACTTTCAAAATTGAAAGTATGATTTCATATAACGGCCATCGATGCTCCTGAAGTGACGTTTGTTTGTCATCGGGAACAATACTAAGCGCGAGATAATGTCGTTTAGAGATAATTTAACTAAGATTAGTCTACAAATAAATATGCATAGGCACAAATATGAGATATAACAGTAAATATGTACCATAAATCGTGTTATTCAGATTACACAGGTTGTATGTATTACGCATGGATGTCGACCCTATTTACATTATTTTGTTATATCAACAAACCGCGTATACTACGTTTGTTTATTAGTTGAAATACTCAGATTTTGAGGCAAATATTTGGGGGGAAATTATACCATATAATACTAAAACTCATTCTGTAGAAATTTGTGTTTTCACTAATATAGTGTTGCTTTAATGTTAATTTTTGTTAAATTGTCTTTCTGCCGTATGATACTGAAGAAATGTGTAATAATTTTTTTTACAATGATAAACGGTTTTGTCATCTAATATTGAACAAGAGGTAAGTATTTTATATTTGTTGAGGTGTGCTATCGATTGTGACTGTAAAATTAGTGGCATGAATTAATTGAAGCTATTATTTTTCATGTTATCAAAAGCCGGATTCATTGCAAATAAAACAATAGGAATAGATAGCCATCAAATTGAGGATGTTTGTCGTTAAGATTGTCTCGTGTATTCATGATTTCTGTATTGTGTTACGATCTAAATTGGAATGTAATTGAGTTTTCGAGTATGAAATATATGGAGTTTATAGTGTTTGGCTGATATGGCAAAATGTGAAGGGAATTCTGACAAATCGCTTGGTGCATCTTTAACTCTTTGCATGCTAGCGGCAGATAAAATCACCTTTGCAAACAGCATAGAGCCAGATCAGACGGCACAGAACGTGCCGTCTGATCAGGCTCTATGCTGTTTGCTATTCGGATAGTGGAACTAAAACACTTGGCTGAATAGCAAACAACATGGATCCTGATCAGACGCGGCGCGGCGTTACGCCGCGACTGATCTGGATCTATGTTGTTTGCAAATGTGATTTTATTTACTCAGCAGGCAAAGGGTTAAGCAGGAATGCAAGCCTGGCGAAATTTTTGGACCATTTTATTGTATGTGCTTTTTCCAGATTTTTTTACTGTTTATTTTTATACGGCAGTGTTGTAGAGGATTATATCTGTATTGGAGTGTAAACTGTATGTTGGGAGGTTGGAATTAGCTGGTAGAGATAAGTATATAATTATATAGAACTGGTAGAGATAAGTATATAATTATATAGAACTGGTAGATATAAGTATATAATTATATAGAACTGGTAGATATAAGTATATAATTATATAGAACTGGTAGAGATAAGTATATAATTATATAGAACTGGTAGAGATAAGTATATAATTATATAGAACTGGTAGATATAAGTATATAATTATATAGAACTGGTAGAGATAAGTATATAATTATATAGAACTGGTAGATATAGTTATAATTATATAGAACTGGTAGAGATAAGTATACATTATATAGAACGGTAGATATAGATATAATTATATAGAACGGTAGAGATAAGTATATAATTATATAGACTGGTAGATATAAGTATATAATTATATAGAACTGGTAGATATAAGTATATAATTATATAGAACTGGTAGAGATAAGTATATAATTATATAGAACTGGTAGAGATAAGTATACAATTATATAGAACTGGTAGATATAAGTATATAATTATATAGAACTGGTAGAGATAAGTATATAATTATATAGAACTGGTAGAGATAAGTATATAATTATATAGAACTGGTAGAGATAAGTATATAATTATATAGAACTGGTAGAGATAAGTATATAATTATATAGAACTGGTAGAGATAAGTATATAATTATATAGAACTAGTTTGGAATCATTACATGGCTCATTCTAGGTCAGAATTTTTGGGAGAAGTAAGAAATATAGTGTAGGTAGGTGGTGTGAGTTATTCTGGTGAGGTGAGTTATTCTGGTGGATGAGTTATTCTTGTAAGGTGAGTTATTCTTGTGGGTGAGTTATTCTTGTGGGGTGAGTTATTCTTGTGGGGTTGTGGGGTGAGTTATTCTTGTGGGGTGAGTTATTCTGGCGAGGTGAGTTATTCTTGTAAGGTGAGTTATTCTTGTGGGGTGAGTTATTCTTGTGGGGTGAGTTATTCTGGTGGGTGAGTTATTCTTGTAAGGTGAGTTATTCTTGTGGGGTGAGTTATTCTTGTGGGGTGAGTATTCTTGTGGGGGGTTGAGTTATTTCTGGTGGGGTGAGTTATTCTGGTGGGGTGAGTTATTATTCTGGTGGGGTGAGTTTATTCTGGTGGGGTGAGTTATTATTCTGGTGGGGTGAGTTATTCTGGTGGGGTGAGTTATTCTTGTGGGGTGAGCTATTCTGTTGAGGTGAGTTATTCTGGTGGGGGTGAATTATTCTGGTGGGGGTGAGTTATTATTCTGGCGAGGTGAGTTATTCTGGTGAAGTAAGCTATTCTGGTGGGTTTCCTCCCACATAAATGACCACATAAACGCATTCATCGGTGATTAATAGAAGTTGTTAAAGCTTGTTTCGTAATCCTTGTAAAATAAATAAAGTTTATCCTTTAGCATCCATAGTTACTGAGAGATGTATTTTAGCTTATTTTTTGCCATTATTTGCCTACCACATTACTGTCTAACAACACCCAGGTTTATATACTTTGTTTTCCAGTATGATATCATGTTTTATGGTTTGATACCGCGTGTGCCCATATTAAACAGCTCCTGAGAAAATAAAGCATGTGCAAGTTTGTTTACTTCCTGTAGCGTCTCTGTGTGTCTACTTTGACAGCAGATGTGTAGTTTCTTGGTAATACGTTTTCGTGTATCTAATTCATATCAAAGTAATAAAGACGTTATTACGCGGCTAGTTTACTATTAAATGTTTGAAAGTCATATCAAAGTAATAAAGACGTTATTACGTGGCTAGTTTATTATTAAATGTTTGAAATTCATATCAAAGTAATAAAGATGTTATTACATGGCTAGTTTACTATTAAATGTTTGAAATTCATATCAAAGTAATAAAGACGTTATTACGTGGCTAGTTTATTATTAAATGTTTGAAATTCATATCAAAGTAATAAAGACGTTATTACGTGGCTAGTTTATTATTAAATGTTTGAAATTCATATCAAAGTAATAAAGACGTTATTATGTGGCTAGTTTATTATTAAATGTTTGAAATTCATATCAAAGTAATAAAGACGTTATTACGTGGCTAGTTTATTATTAAATGTTTGAAATTCATATCAAAGTAATAAAGACGTTATTACGTGGCTAGTTTATTATTAAATGTTTGAAATTCATATCAAAGTAATAAAGACGTTATTACGTGGCTAGTTTATTATTAAATGTTTGAAATTCATATCAAAGTAATAAAGAGTTTTGTGGTGTTTTTTTTGTTTGTTTTGTTGGTTTTGTGGTGTTTTTTTTGTTTGTTTTGTTGGTTTTTGTGGTGTTTTTTTTGTTTGTTTTGTTGGTTTTGTGGTGTTTTTTTAAATGTTTGAAATTCATATCAAAGTAATAAAGACGTATTACGTGGCTAGTTTATTATTAAATGTTTGAAATTCATATCAAAGTAATAAAGACGTTATTACGTGGCTAGTTTGTGGCTAGTTTATTATTAAATGTTTGAAATTCATATCAAAGTAATAAAGACGTTATTACGTGGCTAGTTTATTATTAAATGTTTGAAATTCATATCAAAGTAATAAAGACGTTATTACGTGGCTAGTTTATTATTAAATGTTTGAAATTCATATCAAAGTAATAAAGATGTTATTACCTTCAGTCTCAGGCTGATATCAAGTTACCTTGAGTCGATACCTAGGCTGATATGAAACTAGCCACGTAATAACCTCTAATACTTGGAGAGAGAATAAACCATGTGTATTGCACAAACCTAGGCTGATATGAAACTAGCCACGTAATACCCTCTAATACTTGGAGAGAGAATAAACCATGTGTATTGCACAAACCTAGGCTGATATGAAACTAGCCACGTAATACCCTCTAATACTTAGAGGGAGAATAAACCATGTGTATTGCACTAATATTGGTCCTTGAATTCTTAGAAAATGGTCCTTGAAAGTCCTTGAATTTTATCGGGGAATAAGGACGGGAACCCGGTCATATTTTTTAACGTTTCAGGTTACTAGCATTGTATCTCAGATTTTATAAAACACACTTTCTTTGGCAATCTTTGGAAATGGTGAGGATGAGACGTAATATAATCATGTAATCCAAGCTGTCTAAAAATAGCACACTTTCTTTAAAATATCTTCTCACGAACAGCTAGCCGGATTTTGACAAATCTTGGTAGGATTTATTGTATTCCCAGTAATATCTGTGAATGCTAAACAGCGGTGATATCAGAATGAATCGATATGAACCGCATTTGGATTTTGTATATACTACATATTGACCAGGGATCAGTTTAGAGGGCGATGTGGGCGAAATTGTCGCCCTAGGGACCCTGACTTCTCCCTAAAAAAAAATTGTTTTTATGATTTTCAAACAAAATTTTGTCTAGTAAGATACACTGGCCCATTATAAAGCACTCCTTCTATTCAAATGTTGTATTTAATGGTAGTACTGTGCATTTTAACCCTATTTTGCAGAAGTATGTTAAAGAACACCATTTAAGGAAGCGATCATGCACTTTCTCACTTCTCCCAAAAATTCTGACCTAGAATGAACCCTGTAATGACTATTTCTGTTGGAGTTTCGCAACAAGCTTTTTGGGTGTTTCAGGTTGCTATGTCTAAGGTTGTGTGGTTGGAGGAACACAGAGCAACAAGACAAGCCGCCATTGACAATGCTGTACGATTAGCCGAGACTGAACTCAGGCTCAAAATGGAAGATGACCTTGAATCTAAACTGGAGGATAGACTGGAAGAAGGTGAGCTTTGTTTAAAGAAGAAATTTGATTGGATTGTGTGTGATAGCTGAACACTGAGGATAACCTGAGGTTCTGATTGGTTGATCAGTTTGTAAGCATGCTTTTGGTTGGATGTGATAACTGAACACTGAGGATAACCTTAGGCTCTTATTGGTTGATCAGTTTGTAAGCATGATTTTGGTTGGATGTGATAACTGAACACTGAGGATAACCTTAGGCTCTGATTGGTTGATCAGTTTGTAAGCATGATTTTGGTTGGATGTGATAGCATAACTGAGGATAACCTGAGGTTCTGATTGGTTGATCAGTTTGTAAGCATGCTTTTGGTTGGATGTGATAACTGAACACTGAGGATAACCTTAGGCTCTTATTGGTTGATCAGTTTGTAAGCATGATTTTGGTTGGATGTGATAGCATAACTGAGGATAACCTGATGCTCTGATTGGTTGATCAGTTTGTAAGCATGCTTTTGGTTGGATGTGATAACTGAACACTGAGGATAACCTTAGGCTCTTATTGGTTGATCAGTTTGTAAGCATGATTTTGGTTGGATGTGATAACTGAACACTGAGGATAACCTTAGGCTCTGATTGGTTGATCAGTTTGTAAGCATGATTTTGGTTGGATGTGATAACTGAACACTGAGGATAACCTGAGGTTCTGATTGGTTGATCAGTTTGTAAGCATGCTTTTGGTTGGATGTGATAACTGAACACTGAGGATAACCTTAGGCTCTTATTGGTTGATCAGTTTGTAAGCATGATTTTGGTTGGATGTGATAACTGAACACTGAGGATAACCTTAGGCTCTTATTGGTTGATCAGTTTGTAAGCATGATTTTGGTTGGATGTGATAGCATAACTGAGGATAACCTGAGGTTCTGATTGGTTGATCAGTTTGTAAGCATGCTTTTGGTTGGATGTGATAACTGAACACTGAGGATAACCTTAGGCTCTTATTGGTTGATCAGTTTGTAAGCATGATTTTGGTTGGATGTGATAGCATAACTGAGGATAACCTGAGGTTCTGATTGGTTGATCAGTTTGTAAGCATGCTTTTGGTTGGATGTGATAACTGAACACTGAGGATAACCTTAGGCTCTTATTGGTTGATCAGTTTGTAAGCATGATTTTGGTTGGATGTGATAGCATAACTGAGGATAACCTGAGATTCTGATTGGTTGATCAGTTTGTAAGCATGCTTTTGGTTGGATGTGATAACTGAACACTGAGGATAACCTTAGGCTCTTATTGGTTGATCAGTTTGTAAGCATGATTTTGGTTGGATGTGATAGCATAACTGAGGATAACCTGAGGCTCTGATTGGTTGATCAGTTTGTAAGTATGCTTTTGGTTGGATGTGATAACTGAACACTGAGGATAACCTGAGGTTCTGATTGGTTGATCAGTTTGTAAGCATGATTTTGGTTGGATGTGATAACATAACTGAGGATAAACTGAGGCTCTGATTGGTTGATCAGTTTGTAAGCATGATTTTGGTTGGATGTGATAACATAACTGAGGATAACCTGAGGCTCTGATTGGTTGATCAGTTTGTAAGCATGATTTTGGTTGGATGTGATAACTGAACATTGAGGATAACCTTAGGCTCTGATTGGTTGATCAGTTTGTAAGCATGGTTTTGGTTGGATGTGATAACTGAACACTGAGGATAACCTTAGGCTCTGGTTGGTTGATCAGTTTGTAAGCATGGTTTTGGTTGGATGTGATAACTGGACACTGAGGATAACCTTAGGCTCTGATTGGTTGATCAGTTTGTAAGCATGATTTTGTTTGGATGCTTATATTGTAAAGGACGTGAATATTGATTGGATATCATTTATAAGAATGAACTGGATTGGTTGGAAGTATAATAAAGGTGCAAGTTTACTCGAGATGACTACATAGTTTAATTGGGTATATACACCCAGCCATTCCTGAACGTAAATTTAGCCATCTGGGCATATACACCCAGCCGTTCCTGAATGTAAATTTAGCCATCTGGGTATACTCACCCAGCCGTTCCTGAATGTAAATTTAGCCATCTGGGCATATACACCCAGCCATTCCTGAATGTAAATTTAGCCATCTGGGTATATTCACCCAGCCGTTCCTGAATGTAAATTTAGCCATCTGGGCATATACACCCAGCCATTCCTGAATGTAAATTTAGCCATCTGGGTATATACACCCAGCCATTCCTGAATGTAAATTTAGCCATTTGGGTATATACACCCAGCCATTCCTGAATGTAAATTTAGCCATCTGGGCATATACACCCAGCCATTCCTGAACGTAAATTTAGCCATATGGGCATATTCATCCAGCCGTTCCTGAATGTAAATTTAGCCATATGAGCATATACACCCAGCCGTTCCTGAATGTAAATTTAGCCATCTGGGCATATACACCCAGCCGTTCCTGAATGTGTATTTAGCCATCTGGGCATATACACCCAGCCGTTCCTGAATGTAAATTTAGCCATATGGGCATATACACCCAGCCATTCCTGAATGTAAATTTAGCCATCTGGGCATATACACCCAGTCGTTCCTGAACGTAAATTTAGCCATCTGGGCATATACACCCAGTCGTTCCTGAATGTAAATTTAGCCATCTGGGTATATACACCCAGCCGTTCCTGAATGTAAATTTAGCCATCTGGGCATATACACCCAGTCGTTCCTGAATGTAAATTTCGCCATCTGGGCATATACACCCAGCCGTTCCTGAACGTTAATTTATCTATATGGCATATACACCCAGCCGTTCCTGAACGTTAATTTATCTATATGGGCATATATTTATGGTATTAGCCAAGGTGAGGTGAATTATTATGGTGAGCTGACTTTCTAATGAGGTGAGCTATTCTGGTGGGGTGAGCTATTCTGGTGAGGTTGAGGTATTCTTGTGGGGTGAGCTATTCTAGTGGAGTGAGCTATTCTGGTGAGGTTGCGCTATTCTTGTGGGGTGAGCTATTCTTGTGTGGTGAGCTATTCTTGTGGGGTGAGCTATTCTAGTGGAGTGAGCTATTCTTGTGGGGTGAGCTATTCTGGTGAGGTTGAGGTATTCTTGTGGGGTGAGCTATTCTGGTGAGGTGAGCTATTCTAGTGGGGTGAGGTATTCTAGTGGGGTGAGGTATTCTAGTGAGGTGAGCTATTCTTGTGGGGTGAGATATTCTAGTGGGGTGAGGTATTCTAGTGGGGTGAGCTATTCTTGTGAGGTGAGCTATTCTAGTGAGGTGAGCTATTCTAGTGAGGTGAGCTATTCTTGTGAGGTGAGCTATTCTTGTGAGGTGAGCTATTCTTGTGAGGTGAGCTATTCTTGTGAGGTGAGCTATTCTTGTGGGGTGAGCTATTCTAGTGGAGTGAGCTATTCTTGTGGGGTGAGATATTCTAGTGAGGTGAGCTATTCTAGTGAGGTGAGCTATTCTAGTGAGGTGAGCTATTCTTGTGAGGTGAGCTATTCTTGTGAGGTGAGCTATTCTAGTGAGGTGAGCTATTCTAGTGGGGTGAGATATTCTAGTGGGGTGAGCTATTCTAGTGGGGTGAGATATTCTAGTGGGGTGAGCTATTCTAGTGGGGTGAGCTATTCTTGTGGGGTGAGATATTCTAGTGCGGTGAGCTATTCTAGTGGAGTGAGCTATTCTTGTGGGGTGAGCTATTCTAGTGGAGTGAGCTATTCTTGTGGGGTGAGATATTCTAGTGAGGTGAGCTATTCTTGTGAGGTGAGCTATTCTAGTGAGGTGAGCTATTCTTGTGGGGTGAGCTATTCTAGTGGAGTGAGCTATTCTAGTGGAGTGAGCTATTCTTGTGAGGTGAGCTATTCTAGTGGGGTGAGGTATTCTAGTGGGGTGAGCTATTCTAGTGAGGTGAGCTATTCTAGTGGGGTGAGCTATTATGGTTGGGTGAGCTATTCTAGTGGGGTGAGCTATTCTAGTGGGGTGAGCTATTCTGGTGAGGTGAGCTATTCTAGTGAGGTGAGCTATTATGGTTGGGTGAGCTATTCTAGTGGAGTGAGATATTCTAGTGGGGTGAGATATTCTAGTGGGGAGAGATATTCTGGTGGGGTGAGCTATTCTTGTGGGGTGAGCTATTCTAGTGGAGTGAGCTATTCTTGTGAGGTGAGCTATTCTTGTGAGGTGAGCTATTCTTGTGAGGTGAGCTATTCTTGTGAGGTGAGCTATTCTTGTGAGGTGAGATATTCTAGTGGGGTGAGCTATTCTAGTGGAGTGAGCTATTCTAGTGGGGTGAGATATTCTAGTGGAGTGAGCTATTCTTGTGAGGTGAGCTATTCTTGTGAGGTGAGCTATTCTTGTGAGGTGAGCTATTCTTGTGAGGTGAGATATTCTAGTGGGGTGAGCTATTCTAGTGGAGTGAGCTATTCTAGTGGGGTGAGGTATTCTAGTGGGGTGAGGTATTCTAGTGGGGTGAGCTATTCTAGTGGGGTGAGATATTCTAGTGGGGTGAGGTATTCTAGTGGAGTGAGCTATTCTAGTGGGGTGAGATATTCTAGTGGGGTGAGGTATTCTAGTGGGGTGAGATATTCTAGTGGGGTGAGCTATTCTGGTGGTGTGAGCTATTCTTGTGGGGTGAGCTATTCTGGTGGTGTGAGCTATTCTAGTGGAGTGAGCTATTCTAGTGGAGTGAGCTATTCTAGTGGGGTGAGCTATTCTAGTGGGGTGAGCTATTCTAGTGGGGTGAGCTATTCTAGTGGAGTGAGCTATTCTTGTGGGGTGAGATATTCTAGTGAGGTGAGCTATTCTAGTGAGGTGAGCTATTCTAGTGAGGTGAGCTATTCTTGTGAGGTGAGCTATTCTTGTGAGGTGAGCTATTCTAGTGAGGTGAGCTATTCTAGTGGGGTGAGATATTCTAGTGGGGTGAGATATTCTAGTGGGGTGAGCTATTCTTGTGGGGTGAGATATTCTAGTGGGGTGAGCTATTCTAGTGGAGTGAGCTATTCTTGTGGGGTGAGCTATTCTAGTGGAGTGAGCTATTCTTGTGGGGTGAGATATTCTAGTGAGGTGAGCTATTCTTGTGAGGTGAGCTATTCTAGTGAGGTGAGCTATTCTTGTGGGGTGAGCTATTCTAGTGGAGTGAGCTATTCTAGTGGAGTGAGCTATTCTTGTGGGGTGAGCTATTCTAGTGGGGTGAGGTATTCTAGTGGGGTGAGCTATTCTAGTGAGGTGAGCTATTCTAGTGGGGTGAGCTATTATGGTTGGGTGAGCTATTCTAGTGGGGTGAGCTATTCTAGTGGGGTGAGCTATTCTGGTGAGGTGAGATATTCTAGTGGGGTGAGATATTCTAGTGGGGTGAGATATTCTGGTGGGGTGAGCTATTCTTGTGGGGTGAGCTATTCTAGTGGAGTGAGCTATTCTTGTGAGGTGAGCTATTCTTGTGAGGTGAGCTATTCTTGTGAGGTGAGCTATTCTTGTGAGGTGAGATATTCTAGTGGGGTGAGCTATTCTAGTGGAGTGAGCTATTCTAGTGGGGTGAGCTATTCTAGTGGGGTGAGATATTCTAGTGGAGTGAGCTATTCTTGTGAGGTGAGCTATTCTTGTGAGGTGAGCTATTCTTGTGAGGTGAGCTATTCTTGTGAGGTGAGATATTCTAGTGGGGTGAGCTATTCTAGTGGAGTGAGCTATTCTAGTGGGTGAGGTATTCTAGTGGGGTGAGGTATTCTAGTGGGGTGAGGTATTCTAGTGGGGTGAGCTATTCTAGTGGGGTGAGATATTCTTGTGGGGTGAGCTATTCTAGTGGAGTGAGATATTCTAGTGGAGTGAGCTATTCTAGTGGGGTGAGATATTCTAGTGGGGTGAGGTATTCTAGTGGAGTGAGGTATTCTAGTGGGGTGAGCTATTCTAGTGGGGTGAGATATTCTAGTGGGGTGAGGTATTCTAGTGGGGTGAGATATTCTAGTGGGGTGAGCTATTCTGGTGGTGTGAGCTATTCTAGTGAGGTGAGCTATTCTAGTGAGGTGAGCTATTCTTGTGAGGTGAGCTATTCTTGTGAGGTGAGCTATTCTTGTGAGGTGAGCTATTCTTGTGAGGTGAGCTATTCTTGTGGGGTGAGCTATTCTAGTGGAGTGAGCTATTCTTGTGGGGTGAGATATTCTAGTGAGGTGAGCTATTCTAGTGAGGTGAGCTATTCTAGTGAGGTGAGCTATTCTTGTGAGGTGAGCTATTCTTGTGAGGTGAGCTATTCTAGTGAGGTGAGCTATTCTAGTGGGGTGAGATATTCTAGTGGGGTGAGCTATTCTAGTGGGGTGAGATATTCTAGTGGGGTGAGCTATTCTAGTGGGGTGAGCTATTCTTGTGGGGTGAGATATTCTAGTGCGGTGAGCTATTCTAGTGGAGTGAGCTATTCTTGTGGGGTGAGCTATTCTAGTGGAGTGAGCTATTCTTGTGGGGTGAGATATTCTAGTGAGGTGAGCTATTCTTGTGAGGTGAGCTATTCTAGTGAGGTGAGCTATTCTTGTGGGGTGAGCTATTCTAGTGGAGTGAGCTATTCTAGTGGAGTGAGCTATTCTAGTGGGGTGAGCTATTCTGGGGTGAGATATTCTAGTGGGGTAGCTATTCTAGTGGTGAGCTATTCTTGTGGGTGAGCTATTCTAGTGGAGTGAGCTATTCTTGTGGGTGAATATTCTAGTGAGGTGAGCTATTCTTGTGAGGTGAGCTATTCTAGTGAGGTGAGCTATTCTTGTGGGGTGAGCTATTCTAGTGGAGTGAGCTATTCTAGTGGATTGAGCTATTCTTGTGGGGTGAGCTATTCTATTGGGTGAGCTATTCTAGTGAGGTGAGCTATTCTAGTGGGGTGAGCTATTATGGTTGGGTGAGCTATCTAGTGGGTGAGCTATTCTAGTGGGGTGAGCTATTCTGGTGAGGTGAGATATTCTAGTGGGTGAGATATTCTTGTGAGGTGAGATATTCTAGTGGGGTGAGCTATTCTAGTGGAGTGAGCTATTCTAGTGGGGTGAGGTATTCTAGTGGGGTGAGGTATTCTAGTGGGTGAGGTATTCTAGTGGGGTGAGCTATTCTAGTGGGGTGAGATATTCTAGTGGGGTGAGGTATTCTAGTGGAGTGAGGTATTCTAGTGGGGTGAGATATTCTAGTGGAGTGAGCTATTCTAGTGGGGTGAGGTATTCTAGTGGGGTGAGGTATTCTAGTGGGGTGAGATATTCTAGTGGGGTGAGCTATTCTAGTGGGGTGAGCTATTCTAGTGGGGTGAGCTATTCTAGTGGAGTGAGCTATTCTAGTGGGGTGAGCTATTCTGGTGGTGTGAGCTATTCTTGTGGGGTGAGCTATTCTGGTGGTGTGAGCTATTCTAGTGGAGTGAACTATTCTAGTGGAGTGAGCTATTCTAGTGGGGTGAGCTATTCTAGTGGGGTGAGCTATTCTAGTGGGGTGAGGTATTCTAGTGGGGTATACTCCGTTTTTACCTCCCGCATGAATGACCACAAAACGCTTTCATCCGCTCCAGTGAGAATGATTAATATAAGTTGTAGGAAACTTTTTTCGCAATCGAGCTGAAATAAATTTGTATAATCTAACCAGCAGATCTTGTTTTTTGCAGTCAAGATTCTCTGGCAGAGTGATAGCATTTCCCAGCTGGAGGAGGAGAGAAAAAACTGGGATATACTGAGGGAGGATGAGATTGGTGCCCGGCTCGACCAGGAGAAAGTCAGATGGCGTCAAACAGGTTTGTATTCGATTGGTGCCCGGCTCGACCAGGAGAAAAACAGGTTGGTACTTCATTGGTGCCAGGCTCGACCAGGAGATAGTCAGATGGCGTCAAACAGGTTTGTATTCGATTGGTGCCCGGCTCGACCAGGAGAAAGTCAGATGGCGTCAAACAGGTTTGTATTCGATTGGTGCCCGGCTCGACCAGGAGAAAGTCAGATGGCATCAACAGGTTGATACTTGATTGGTTCCCAGGTTGACTAGAAGAAAGTCGTGTTCCTTCTAACAGGTGGTACATGATTGGTGCCCAGCTTGCCCAGGAGAAAGTCAGATGGCATCAAACAGGTTGATACTTCATTGGTGCCTGGTTTGTCCAAGAGAAAGTCTGATTGTTTCAAACTGTTAGGAATCTTTCCTGAGCTTCAACGGTTTTGTCACTTCCCTATGTTTATCTTTACAGAACTACTAGCAGAGTTGGACGCAGAGAGACAGAAGTGGCACAATGAGCTGGAACAGCGACTCATGGAGGAGAAGGAGGGCTGGCGCGAGTTTGAGCTGGAAACCGAGAAACTAAAGTGGGCCTCGGACTGGGAGCGTAAACTGGTGGACGAGAGGGATTCCTGGGTGAAAAATACACTGGAACCAGCCAAGCGAAAATGGAAAATGGAGGCTGAGGAAAGGTTGAGGTTGGAAAAGGTGAGAATATTTTAGTTATATATGATTTACTTACTCTATCATCTCGCCTATAAGACGGTCATCTCGCCTATAAGACGGTCATCTAGCCTATAAGACGGTCATCTCGCCTATAAGACGATCATCTCGCCTATAAGACGATCATCTTGCCTATAAGACGGTCATCTCGCCTATAAGACGGTCATCTTGCCTATAAGACGGTCATCTCGCCTATAAGACGGTCATCTCGCCTATAAGACGGTCATCTCGCCTATAAGACGGTCATCTTGCCTATAAGACGGTCATCTCGCCTATAAGACGGTCATCTCGCCTATAAGACGGTCATCTCGCCTATAAGACGGTCATGTCGCCTATAAGACGGTCATCTCGCCTATAAGACGGTCATCTCGCCTATAAGACGGTCATCTCGCCTATAAGACGGTCATCTAGCCTATAAGACGGTCATCTCGCCTATAAGACGATCATCTCGCCTATAAGATGGTCATCTTGCCTATAAGACGGTCATCTTGCCTATAAGACGGTCATCTGGCCTATAAGACGGTCATCTTGCCTATAAGACGGTCATCTTGTCTATAAGACGGTCATCTCGCCTATAAGACGGTCTTGCCTATAAGACGGTCATCTCGCCTATAAGACGGTCATCTTGCCTATAAGACGGTCATCTCGCCTGTAAGACGGTCATCTTGCCTATAAGACGGTCATCTTGCCTATAAGATGGTCATCTTGCCTATAAGACGGTCATCTTGTCTATAAGACGGTCATCTCGCCTATAAGACGGTCATCTCGCCTATAAGACGGTCATCTCGCCTATAAGACGGTCATCTTGCCTATAAGACGGTCATCTTGCCTATAAGACGGTCATCTCGTCTATAAGACAGTCATCTCGCCTATAAGACGGTCTTGCCTATAAGACGGTCATCTCGCCTATAAGACGGTCATCTTGCCTATAAGACGATCATCTTGTCTATAAGACGGTCATCTCGCCTATAAGACGATCATCTTGCCTATAAGACGGTCATCTTGCCTATAAGACGATCATCTTGTCTATAAGACGGTCATCTTGCCTATAAGACGGTCATCTTGCCTATAAGACGGTCATCTTGCCTATAAGACGATCATCTTGCCTATAAGACGGTCATCTTGCCTATTAGACGGTCATCTCGCCTATAAGACGGTCATCTTGCCTATAAGACGGTCATCTTGCCTATAAGACGGTCATCTTGCCTATAAGACGGTCATCTTGCCTATAAGACGGTCATCTCGCCTATAAGACGGTCATCTTGTCTATAAGACGGTCATCTTGCCTATAAGACGGTCATCTCGCCTATAAGACGGTCATCTCGCCTATAAGACGGTCATCTTGTCTATAAGACGGTCATCTTGCCTATAAGATGGTCATCTTGCCTATAAGACGGTCATCTTGTCTATAAGACGGTCATCTCGCCTATAAGACGGTCATCTCGCCTATAAGACGGTCATCTCGCCTATAAGACGGTCATCTTGCCTATAAGACGGTCATCTTGCCTATAAGACGGTCATCTTGCCTATAAGACGGTCATCTCGCCTATAAGACGGTCATCTTGTCTATAAGACGGTCATCTTGCCTATAAGACGGTCATCTTGCCTATAAGACGGTCATCTCGCCTATAAGACGGTCATCTTGTCTATAAGACGGTCATCTTGCCTATAAGACGGTCATCTCGCCTATAAGACGGTCATCTCGCCTATAAGACGGTCATCTTGCCTATAAGACGGTCATCTCGCCTATAAGACGGTCATCTCGCCTATAAGACGGTCATCTTGCCTATAAGACGGTCATCTCGCCTATAAGACGGTCTTGCCTATAAGATGATCTTGCCTATAAGACGATCTTGCCTATAAGATGATCTTGCCTATAAGACGATCTTGCCCATAAGACGATCTTGCCCATAAGACGATCTTGCCTATAAGATGATCTTGCCTATAAGATGATCTTGCCTATAAGATGACCCCCCCCCCCCCTACTTTTGTCATGAAATGTGTGGGGTTTGGCATGCACTCGCATATAAGACGGGTTGATAAAATGGACCACACAGACCATGTATAAATTGCATGTTTGGCCAGTGCAAGACTGCAAGTTGAAGAACTTTTCAGTGTCAGAGTGCTGTTGGTGCCACTTTAACTCTTTGATTGCTGGGTAAAATAAAGGCTATGAATAGAATGTCTTTTATTGTAGCAGACGACACATACATTAATGTCTTTTACTTATTTGTAACTGAAAACTCTGGAAATATGTCATGGAATTTTCATTAGAATTGTGTAAACACGAGATGACTAATATTTTAACTCTGCATGCTGGGTAACGGCTATAAATTGTTCAAATAATTGTAGCAGACGACAATTCATTAATCTGTTTTTCTTATTTGTGACTGAAAACTCTGGAAATATGTCATGGAATTTTCATTAGAATTGTGTAAACACGAGATGACTAGTATTTTAACTCTGCATGCTGGGTAACGGCTATAAATAGTTCAAATAATTGTAGCAGACGACAATTCATTAATCTGTTTTTCTTATTTGTGACTGAAAACTCTGGAAATATGTCATGGAATTTTCATTAGAATTGTGTAAACACGAGATGACTAGTATTTTTCTCTGCATGCTGGGTAACGGCTATAAATTGTTCAAATAATTGTAGCAGACGACAATTCATTAATCTGTTTTTCTTATTTGTGACTGAAAACTCTGGAAATATGTCATGGATTTTCATTAGAATTGTGTAAACACGAGATGACTAGTATTTTAACTCTGCATGCTGGGTAACGGCTATAAATAGTTCAAATAATTGTAGCAGACGACAATTCATTAATCTGTTTTTCTTATTTGTGACTGAAAACTCTGGAAATATGTCATGGAATTTTCATTAGAATTGTGTAAACACGAGATGACTAGTATTTTAACTCTGCATGCTGGGTAACGGCTATAAATTGTTCAAATAATTGTAGCAGACGACAATTCATTAATCTGTTTTTCTTATTTGTGACTGAAAACTCTGGAAATATGTCATGGAATTTTCATTAGAATTGTGTAAACACGAGATGACTAGTATTTTAACTCTGCATGCTGGGTAACGGCTATAAATAGTTCAAATAATTGTAGCAGACGACAATTCATTAATCTGTTTTTCTTATTTGTGACTGAAAACTCTGGAAATATGTCATGGAATTTTCATTAGAATTGTGGCATAATAAATTGCATGACATATTTTACTGTTATTTTCATGCAAAGAGTTATTAGGGAATGTTGACATGGTTAACCATTTTCAAGGAGAATTGGCGTTGCCTGGAGCTCGAAACTGAGAAGTTGAAACTGATGCGAGAGTATGAGGAGAGGATAGCCAAGGAGAAACATACGTTCAATAACAAACTACTGCCTGCAGCATTAGATACAGAGAGGAAGAAATGGAAGAATGATGTAGAAGATAGAGTGAAGATAGAGAAAGAACATTGGAGGACTGTGGAACTGCCAAAAGAACTAGATAGGGAAAAGGTTGGTTGTTTTGTGAACTTGTTGCCAGGCGGTGTGATTCCGTGTGCTAATCTGTATGCAGAACTGCCGAAAGAACTAGATTGTTTTTTGTTTAAACATAATTTATTGCCAAATATATACAGCAAAAGGTTTGGGCCACAAGTGCTATACACATTATAAAACGGCCCTCCCCAATACAATTCATTTACAGAAATATATTATGGCTACAAAAGTACAATTAAGAAAAAGATATGTTATTTTAAAGAAAAGAAACTAGATAGGGAAACGGTTGGTTGTTTTGTGAACTTGTTGCCGGACGATGTGATTCCGTGTGCTAATCTTTATGTTATGTGGAACTGCCAAAAGAACTAGATAGGGAAACGGTTGGTTGTTTTATGAACTTGTTGCCGGGCGATGTGATTCCGTGTGCTAATCTGTATGCAGAACTGCCAAAAGAACTAGATAGGGAAAAGGTTGGTTGTTTTGTGAACTTGTTGCCGGGCGATGTGATTCCGTGTGCTAATCTGTATGCAGAACTGCCAAAAGAACTAGATAGGGAAACGGTTGGTTGTTTTATGAACTTGTTGCCGGGCGATGTGATTCCGTGTGCTAATCTGTATGCAGAACTGCCAAAAGAACTAGATAGGGAACAGGTTGGTTGTTTTGTGAACTTGTTGCCGGGCGATGTGATTCAGTGTGCTAATCTTTATGCTTCCAACATTCACGAGGGACATGGAGGATATTTGTGTTTATCAGTGTAGGATTGAAGGAGAGGACAATGATGTAGCCACTTAAGTACCTATATGAATATGTCCATTTGCATTGGGAATATGTCCGCTTGCATTGAGAATATATCCGCTTGCATTGAGAATATGTCCGTTTGCATTGAGATATGTTTCCGCGTTTTCTTTGGGAATTGGTCTGTTTGCATTGGGAATTGGTCTGTTTGCACTGGGAATTGGTCTGTTTGCATTGGGAATTGGTCTGTTTGCATTAGGAATAGGTCTGTTTGCATTGAGAATTGGTCTGTTTGCATTGGGAATTGGTCTGTTTGCATTGGGAATTGGTCTGTTTGCATTGGGAATTGGTCTGTTTGCATTGGGAATTGGTCTGTTTGCATTAGGAATTGGTCTGTTTGCATTAGGAATTGGTCTGTTTGCATTGGGAATTGGTCTGTTTGCATTGGGAATTGGTCTGTTTGCACTGGGAATTGGTCTGTTTGCATTGGGAATTGGTCTGTTTGCATTAGGAATAGGTCTGTTTGCATTGGGATTTGGTCTGTTTGCATTGGGAATTGGTCTGTTTGCATTGGGAATTGGTCTGTTTGCATTGGGAATTGGTCTGTTTGCATTGGGAATTGGTCTGTTTGCATTGGGAATTGGTCTGTTTGCATTGGGAATTGGTCTGTTTCCATTGGGAATTGGTCTGTTTGCATTGGGAATTGTTCTGTTTGCATTGGGAATTGGTCTGTTTGCATTGGGAATTGGTCTGTTTGCATTAGGAATTGGTCTGTTTGCATTGGGAATTGATCTGTTTGCATTAGGAATTGGTCTGTTTGCATTAGGAATTGGTCTGTTTGCATTGGGAATTGGTATGTTTGCATTGGAAATTGGTCTGTTTGCATTGGGAATTGGTCTGTTTGCATTAGGAATTGGTCTGTTTGCATTGGGAATTGGTCTGTTTGCATTGGGAATTGGTCTGTTTGCATTGGGAATTGGTCTGTTTGCATTGGGAATTGGTCTGTTTGCATTGGGAATTGGTCTGTTTGCATTGGGAATTGGTCTGTTTGCATTGGGAATTGGTCTGTTTGCATTGGGAATTGGTCTGTTTGCATTGGGAATTGGTCTGTTTGCATTAGGAATTGGTCTGTTTGCATATGGGAATTGGTATGTCTGCATTAGGAATTGGTATGTTTGCATTAGGAATTGGTCTGTTTGCATTGGGAATTGGTCTGTTTCCATTGGGAATTGGTCTGTTTGCATAAGGTATTGGTATGTTTGCATTGGGAATTGGTCTGTTTGCATTAGGAGTCCGCCTCCGTGGTCGAGTGGTTAAAGTCGCTGACTTGTATACCACTGTAACCTATCATCACTGATGGTCACAGGTTCGAGCCCCGCTCAGGCCGTGTCTCATTTATATGAAAAAGTTGGCAGTTTCTTACGGAGGTTGGTGCACCCAAGTACTGGTTAACCGTTGTAGCCTGCCCAGGAAAGGTGTTGTTAGGTAAACTGCCTGCCGGCGATATAGCCCGAAATGGTGCTGATGCAGGCGTAAAACCCGAAATATAACATAACATATAACATAACATAACTGTTTGCATTAGGAATTGGTCTGTTTGCATTGGGAATTGGTCTGTTTGCATTAGGAATTGGTCTGTTTGCATTGGGAATTGGTCTGTTTGCATTAGGAATTGGTATGTTTGCATTGGGAATTGGTCTGTTTGCATTGGGAATATGTCCATTTGCATTGAGATATGTGTCTGTTTGCATTGGGATACGTGTCCATTTTGCATTGGCATATGTGTCCACTTTTACATTGGGATATGTGTCCATTTTGCAGTGGGATATCTGTCCGCTTTTACATTGGGATATCTGTCCGCTTTTGCATTGGGATATGTGTCCATTTTGCATTGGGATATGTGTCCATTTTGCAGTGGGATATCTGTCCGCTTTTGCATTGGGATATGTGTCCATTTTGCATTGGGATATGTGTCCATTTTGCAGTGGGATATCTGTCCACTTTTGCATTGGGATATGTGTCCATTTTGCATTGGGATATGTGTCCATTTTGCATTGGGATATGTGTCTGCTTTTGCATTGGGATATGTGTCCGCGTTTTCATTGGGAATTGGTCTGTTTGCATTAGGAATTGGTCTGTTTGCATTAGGAATTGGTCTGTTTGCATTGGGAATTGGTCTGTTTGCATTGGGAATTAGTGTTTGCATTGGGAATTGGTCTGTTTGCATTAGGAATTGGTCTGTTTGCATTAGGAATTGGTCTGTTTGCATTGGGAATTGGTCTGTTTTCATTGGGAATTGGTCTGTTTGCATTGGGAATTGGTCTGTTTGCATTGGGAATTGGTCTGTTTGCATTAGGAATTGGTCTGTTTGCATTGGGAATTGGTCTGTTTGCATTAGGAATTGGTCTGTTTGCATTGGGAATTGTTCTGTTTGCATTAGGAATTGGTCTGTTTGCATTGGGAATTGGTCTGTTTGCATTGGGAATTGGTCTGTTTGCATTAGGAATTGGTCTGTTTGCATTAGGATTTGGTCTGTTTGCATTAGGAATTGGTCTGTTTGCATTGGGAATTGGTCTGTTTGCATTAGGAATATGTCCACTTGCATTGGGAATATGTCCATTTGCATTGGGAATATGTCCACTTGCATTGGGAATATGTCCATTTGCATTGGGAATATGTCCACTTGCATTGGGAATATGTCCACTTGCATTGGGAATATGTCCGCTTGCAATGGGTATATATCCGTTTGCATTGGGAATATGTCCACTTGCATTGGGAATATGTCCGTTTGCATTGGGAATATGTCCGCTTGCATTGGGAATATGTCCGCTTGCATTGGGAATATGTGTCCAATTTGCATTGGGATATGTGTCCATTTTGCATTGGGATACGTGTCCATTTTGCATTGGGATATGTGTCCATTTTGCATTGGGATATCAGTCCATTTTGCATTGGGATATGTGTCCGCATTTTCATTGGGAATTGGTCTGTTTGCATTAGGAATTGGTCTGTTTGCATTAGGAACTGGTCTGTTTGCATTGGGAATTGGTCTGTTAGCATTAGGAATTGGTCTGTTTGCATTGGGAATTGGTCTGTTTGCATTAGGAATTGGTCTGTTTGTATTGGGAATTGGTCTGTTTGCATTGGGAATTGGTCTGTTTGCATTAGGAATTGGTCTATTTGCATTAGGAACTGGTCTGTTTCCATTGGGAATTGGTCTGTTTGCATAAGGTATTGGTATGTTTGCATTGGGAATTGGTCTGTTTGCATTAGGAGTCCGCCTCCGTGGTCGAGTGGTTAAAGTCGCTGACTTGTATACCACTGTAACCTATCATCACTGATGGTCACAGGTTGGCAGTTTCTTACGGAGGTTGGTGCACTCAAGTACTGGTTAACCGTTGTAGCCTGCCCAGGAAAGGTGTTGTTAGGTAAACTGCCTGCCGGCGATATAGCCCGAAATGGTGCTGATGCAGGCGTAAAACCCGAAATATAACATAACATATAACATAACATAACTGTTTGCATTAGGAATTGGTCTGTTTGCATTGGGAATTGGTCTGTTTGCATTAGGAATTGGTATGTTTGCATTGGGAATTGGTCTGTTTGCATTGGGAATTGGTTGTTTGCATTGGGAATTTGTCTGTTTGCATTGAATTGGTCTGTTTGCATTGGGATTTGGTCTTTTGCATTGGGAATTGGTTTGTTTGCATTGGGAATTGGTCTGTTTGCATTAGGAATTGGTCTGTTTGCATTGGGAATTGGTCTGTTTGCATTGGGATTGGTATGTCTGCATTAGGAATTGATATGTTTGCATTGGTTGGTTGTTTGCATTGGGAATTGGTCTGTTTTGGTCTGTTTGCATTGGGCATGGTCTGTTTGCATTGGGAATTGGTCTGTTTGCATTGGGAATGGGTCTGTTTGCATTGGGAATGGTCTGTTTGTTGGGAATTGGTCTGTTTGCATTAGTAATTTGTCTGTTTGCATGGGAATTGGTCTGTTTGCATTAGGAATTGGTCTGTTTGCATTAGGAATTGGTCTGTTTGCATTGGAATTGGTATGTTTGCATGGGAATTGGTCTGTTTGCATTGGGAATTGGTCTGTTTGCATAGGAATTGGTCTGTTTGCATTGGGAATGGTTGTTTGCATTGGGAATTGGTCTGTTTGTATTGGGAATTGGTCTGTTTGCATTGGAATTGGTCTGTTTGCATTGGGAATTGGTCTGTTTGCATTGGGAATTGGTCTGTTTGTATTGGGAATTGGTCTGTTTGCATTGGGAATTGGTCTGTTTGCATAAGGTATTGGTATGTTTGCATTGGGAATTGGTCTGTTTGCATTAGGAGTCCGCCTCCGTGGTCGAGTGGTTAAAGTCGCTGACTTGTATACCACTGTAACCTATCATCACTGATGGTCACAGGTTGGCAGTTTCTTACGGAGGTTGGTGCACTCAAGTACTGGTTAACCGTTGTAGCCTGCCCAGGAAAGGTGTTGTTAGGTAAACTGCCTGCCGGCGATATAGCCCGAAATGGTGCTGATGCAGGCGTAAAACCCGAAATATAACATAACATATAACATAACATAACTGTTTGCATTAGGAATTGGTCTGTTTGCATTGGGAATTGGTCTGTTTGCATTAGGAATTGGTATGTTTGCATTGGGAATTGGTCTGTTTGCATTGGGAATTGGTCTGTTTGCATTGGGAATATGTCCGTTTGCATTGAGATATGTGTCTGTTTGCATTGGGATACGTGTCCATTTTGCATTGGGATATGTGTCCACTTTTACATTGGGATATGTGTCCATTTTGCAGTGGGATATCTGTCCGCTTTTACATTGGGATATCTGTCCGCTTTTGCATTGGGATATGTGTCCATTTTGCATTGGGATATGTGTCCATTTTGCAGTGGGATATCTGTCCGCTTTTGCATTGGGATATGTGTCCATTTTGCATTGGGATATGTGTCCATTTTGCATTGGGATATGTGTCTGCTTTTGCATTGGGATATGTGTCCGCGTTTTCATTGGGAATTGGTCTGTTTGCATTAGTATTGGTCTGTTTGCATTGGAATTGGTCTGTTTGCATTAGGAATTGGTCTGTTTGCATTGGGAATTAGTGTTTGCATTGGGAATTGGTCTGTTTGCATTAGGAATTGGTCTGTTTGCATTAGGAATTGGTCTGTTTGCATTAGGAATTGGTCTGTTTGCATTGGGAATTGGTCTGTTTGCATTAGGAATTGGTCTGTTTGCATTAGGAATTGGTGTTTGCATTGGGAATTGGTCTGTTTTCATTGGGAATTGGTCTGTTTGCATTGGGAATTGGTCTGTTTGCATTAGGAATTGGTCTGTTTGCATTGGGAATTGGTCTGTTTGCATTGGGAATTGGTCTGTTTGCATTGGGAATTGGTCTGTTTGCATTAGGAATTGGTCTGTTTGCATTGGGAATTGGTCTGTTGCATTGGGAATTGGTGTTTGCATTGGGAATTGGTCTGTTTGCATTGGGAATTGGTCTGTTTTCATTGGGAATTGGTCTGTTTGCATTAAGAATTGGTCTGTTTGCATTGGGAATTGGTCTGTTTGCATTAGGAATTGGTCTGTTTGCATTAGGAATTGGTGTTTGCATTGGGAATTGGTCTGTTTGCATTGGGAATTGGTCTGTTTGCATTGGGAATTGGTCTGTTTGCATTAGGAATTGGTCTGTTTGCATTGGGAATTGGTCTGTTTGCATTAGGAATTGGTCTGTTTGCATTGGGAATTGGTCTGTTTGCATTGGGAATTGGTCTGTTTGCATTGGGAATTGACCTTTCTGCAAACGCTACTTAGGCACGCCCCCCATAGTTACAGGTGGTCGCTGTAACCACGCGAGACAAGCTATCTAACAAAATGGCGTCTAACGCAGACCTGCATCGAGTTAATCTAGATAAAATTCCGTCGAATTTCTCGGTTTTATTTCACCCAGATAAGAATATCTCGTTGAAAGCAAGAAGGCAAGGGTTTTAGGTGAATTCAGGTGATTTCGTATAATCCCTTGTTCGTCTAATGCTAGTTTCGTATACTAGTGCATTCGTATAATCACAGGTTCGTATTTTATATATATATATAGTACTGCACTATACAGGCCCATTATAATAATGCTATTATTAGCTATTTAGGTAATTAGACACAATTATGAATGGGACTATGTAGCCGTGTGTTTGCCATACCAGGAGTGATTATCTATCTAGGTTTCAGGCCACTAATCAAGATTAATTAAAGTGAATGGGGGAGAATAAATAAATCTTTCCGCATTTTCGATGATTCCAGCTAAGAGCATGCATACGGCTGGAAACGTAACGAGAGCAAAAAACGCATGGAAAAATAGACGCCATGGTTGTAATGAAATTGATGTGAAGAGCATGATATTTATACATGATTCAAGGGCTTGGACATATGGCACGGCTCAGCTCTAAAGCTGATAAAACATGGGCATACAAGCCAGCATCACAAATGTTTGAGCCGACCAATCAAGGTGTGAAAAATAATATATTCTCCAGTAATTGATTAATTTGTCAACAGCCCATCTCATAATAGACGTAGGTGTGAAGGTTATTTCTCTAAAGTACAGATATACGGATGAGGACGTGTTAAGTGTTCGTGGTAAATGCTTGCGCAGTCAACGGAAGAGTGAACAACCACATCGTGTCAACTTTGACATCAAAAGAAATGAAATATGCCACCGTCTTGAGAGACTCGACCCTATGCCTCCTAGAAGACTCGAACATTAGGCCCAAAAACTGAACACCAGTACGTTCACTGAGCTAATATGGGAATCCCACAGCTCTGCACATGCATGGGTACTATTACTACTATCTGATCCCTAGTCCACCATACACGACAATATGTATGAACCACATGTATAATCACCACTATACTCACATATCTCTTGTGAACGGTAGATCTATTAATGCAGAATATATTTTTTCGAAATATTTCATTATGCATAAATAAATTAATTTCAACTTACTTTTGTGCAAATATATCTGTTTGCATTAATTTTGGATGTATTCAGCTGGTCGTTTGGTCGTTCACACGACTTAATCCACCTTAGACATGTTTTCAAGATTTGTCTTAGGTTTTGAAAATGGCACGAATTTAACGTCACCTATCAATCGATCTGGATATCTACATCACTGTCACACAGCCCGTAACTACATCTTTTCACCATTGTCAATGACAGACAGCATTAATTAATTTTAAATATTTTTCAAAAAATAATTTCAGATCACGATCACTCGTTATCATATTTGATTAAAATGTTACTACATAACTCGTTTATCTAACAGAACGATAAAACAATGACTCTGTGTAGTAATCAATTATATAATTATGTGCACACATTTTATAATTGACCAATTAGCACAATCAGTGCTAAATTCCGATGTGAAATACTTTGATCTTGATAGCAGTGGCCCCTATCGGGTATTATAACTCGGCGGTCTCTGTGATGTACCGTTAGTGGGTAAGTTGTTGATTGCTCCCAATAAACAGTGTGACACGCTTAAATTTGATTGCTGTGTTTGTGAGAAAAGAATGACTATATGGGGTCAGTCGGTGTTTTTATAGATGCATTGTTTTTAAAGCAGCTGTCTGGTATTTTGTGGTTCATATACACACTTAGATTTGTCCAAGGATTTTGAAATGGTTTGAATTTAACGTCGATCACCAGGATATCGACGAATTTTGTACTATAACTAACCCACACACCAAAGCTACACATTTTCAATATCATTAAAACAATTTTAAACCCGTATTTTCGATCAAATTCACGCCTTTTCAAATTTGTCTACTCGTTACTAGTGTGTCTAATATGCATTGTTTGTCTAACAAGATGGCGGCGATAAACCGTTGCCGGGGGTGTGCGCGAATGGTGCGATGCGATTGGCTAACGCCAGCTGTCAATCAAAATCGGCAGAAAGGTCAATTGGTCTGTTTGCATTGGGAATTGGTCTGTTTGCATTGGGAATTGGTCTGTTTGCATAAGGTATTGGTATGTTTGCATTGGGAATTGGTCTGTTTGCATTAGGAGTCCGCCTCGTGGTCGAGTGGTTAAGTCGCTGACTTGTATACCACTGTAACCTATCATCACTGATGGTCACGGTTCGAGCCCCGCTCAGGCCGTGTCTCATTTATATGAAAAAGTTGGCAGTTTCTTACGGAGGTTGGTGCACCCAAGTACTGGTTAACCGTTGTAGCCTGCCCAGGAAAGGTGTTGTTAGGTAAACTGCCTGCCGGCGATATAGCCCGAAATGGTGCTGATGCAGGCGTAAAACCCGAAATATAACATAACATATAACATAACATAACTGTTTGCATTAGGAATTGGTCTGTTTGCATTGGGAATTGGTCTGTTTGCATTAGGAATTGGTATGTTTGCATTGGGAATTGGTCTGTTTGCATTGGGAATTGGTCTGTTTGCATTGGGAATATGTCCGTTTGCATTGAGATATGTGTCTGTTTGCATTGGGATACGTGTCCATTTTGCATTGGGATATGTGTCCATTTTGCATTGGGATATGTGTCCATTTTGCAGTGGGATATCTGTCCGCTTTTGCATTGGGATATGTGTCCATTTTGCATTGGGATATGTGTCCATTTTGCATTGGGATATGTGTCTGCTTTTGCATTGGGATATGTGTCCGCGTTTTCATTGGGAATTGGTCTGTTTGCATTAGGAATTGGTCTGTTTGCATTAGGAATTGGTCTGTTTGCATTAGGAATTGGTCTGTTTGCATTAGGAATTGGTCTGTTTGCATTGGGAATTGGTCTGTTTGCATTGGGAATTGGTCTGTTTGCATTAGGAATTGGTCTGTTTGCATTGAGAATTGGTCTGTTTGCATTAGGAATATGTCCACTTGCATTGGGAATATGTCCACTTGCATTGGGAATATGTCCGTTTGCATTGGGAATATGTCCGCTTGCATTGGGAATATGTCTGCTTGCATTGGGAATATGTCCACTTGCATTGGGAATATGTCCATTTGCATTGGGAATATGTCCTCTTGCATTGGGAATATGTCCGCTTGAATTGGGAATATGTCCACTTGCATTGGGAATATGTCCGCTTGCAATGGGAATATGTCCGCTTGCATTGGGAATATGTCCGCTTGCATTGGGAATATGTCCGTTTGCATTGGGAATATGTGTCCATTTTGCATTGGGATATGTGTCCATTTTGCATTGGGATACGTGTCCATTTTGCATTGGGATATATGTCCATTTTGCATTGGGATACGTGTCCATTTTGCATTGGGATATGTGTCCATTTTGCATTGGGATATCAGTCCATTTTGCATTGGGATATGTGTCAGCATTTTCATTGGGAATTGGTCTGTTTGCATTAGGAATTGGTCTGTTTGTATTAGGAACTGGTCTGTTTGCATTGGGAATTGGTCTGTTAGCATTAGGAATTGGTCTGTTTGCATTGGGAATTGGTCTGTTTGCATTAGGAATTGGTCTGTTTGCATTGGGAATTGGTCTGTTTGCATTGGGAATTGGTCTGTTTGCATTAGGAATTGGTCTATTTGCATTAGGAAATGGTCTGTTTGCATTGGGAATTGGTCTGTTTGCATTGGGAATTGGTCTGTTTGCATTGGGAATTGGTCTGTTTGCATTGGGAATTGGTCTGTTTGCATTGGGAATTGGTCTGTTTGCATTAGGAATTGGTCTGTTTGCATTGGGATTTGGTCTGTTTGCATTGGGAATTGGTCTGTTTGCATAGGGAATTGGTCTGTTTGCATTGGGAATTGGTCTGTTTGCATTAGGAATTGGTCTGTTTGCATTGGGAATTGGTCTGTTTGCATTGGAATGGTCTGTTTGCATTAGGAATTGGTCTGTTTGCATTAGGATTGGTCTGTTTGCATTAGGAATTGGTCTGTTTGCATTGGGAATTGGTCTGTTTGCATGGGAATTGGTCTGTTTGCATTAGGAATTGGTCTGTTTGCATTGGGAATTGGTCTGTTTGCATTAGGAATTGGTCTGTTTGCATTGGGAATTGGTCTGTTTGCATATGGGAATTGGTATGTCTGCATTAGGAATTGGTCTGTTTGCATTAGGAATTGGTCTGTTTGCATCTGTTTGCATTGGGAATTGGTCTGTTTGCATTGGGAATTGGTCTGTTTGCATAAGGTATTGGTATGTTTGCATTAGGAGTCCGCCTTCGTGTTCGAGTGGTTAAAGTCGCTGACTTGTATACCACTGTAACCTATCATCACTGATGGTCACAGGTTCGAGCCCCGCTCAGGCCGTGTCTCATTTATATGAAAAAGTTGGCAGTTTCTTACGGAGGTTGGTGCACCCAAGTACTGGTTAACCGTTGTAGCCTGCCCAGGAAAGGTGTTGTTAGGTAAACTGCCTGCCGGCGATATAGCCCGAAATGGTGCTGATGCAGGCGTAAAACCCGAAATATAACATAACATATAACATAACATAACTGTTTGCATTAGGAATTGGTCTGTTTGCATTGGGAATTGGTCTGTTTGCATTAGGAATTGGTCTGTTTGCATTGGGAATTGGTCTGTTTGCATTGGGAATTGGTCTGTTTGCATTGGGAATATGTCCGTTTGCATTGAGATATGTGTCTGTTTGCATTGGGATACGTGTCCATTTTGCATTAAGTAAACTGCCCGCCGTTGAGGGAACATTACATTATCGCCCGATGACGAAAGCCAAGGGCAATATCCCATTTTATTATACCGAATACAACGACATGGTATCATATTTGACACATTCAACTGCCTCAATTGAGTAATTACACGAATGAGTGATTTTGGGAGTGATTTGGGATCCCATAAATGTACAATAGATTTTCTAATCATATTTCGTTATTAGTCTTATCGTGTGTTAACCCTTTCCTTCATAAAGATTTAGGTTAATATACTATTATATCTCCATACAAATGACAGCCATTTAACCCTTTCCTTCATAGAGATTTAGGTTAATATACTATTATATCTCCATACAAACGACAGCCATTTAGCTATCATGCAGTGGATAAGTAGTCACTATATCTATCCCACCTCCATAGATATTACTGGAACTACATGATATTCTGGCTTTTATTATGAGCATTGGTTTGGCTGCTACCTTGTCAATTGTATGTCGTATTGGTAATGGCGTCAAGAGGTGCTTCTATGAGAGAAAGGGTTAATGAACATTGGTTTGGCTACTATATTATCAATGTATGTCGTATTGGTAATGGCGTCAAGAGGTGCTTCTATGAGGGAAAGGGTTAATGAACATTGGTTTGGCTACTATATTGTCAATGTATGTCGTATTGGTAATGGCGTCAAGAGGTGCTTCTATGAGGGAAAGGGTTAATGAACATTGGTTTGGCTACTATATTGTCAATGTATGTCGTATTGGTAATGGCGTCAAGAGGTGCTTCTATGAGGGAAAGGGTTAATGAACATGGTTTGGCTACTATATTGTCAATGTATGTCGTATTGGTAATGGCGTCAAGAGGTGCTTTTGGGGGGTTTGTTGTTTGGTTTTTTGTTGTGTTTGGTTGGGTGGGTGTTTTGGAAGGTTATGAACTTTTTGGCTACTATTTTCAATGTATGTGTATGGTAATGGCGTCAGAGTGCTTCTTAGGGAAAGGGTTAATGACATGGTTTGGCTACTATATTGTCAATGTATGTCGTATTGGTAATGGCGTCAAGAGGTGCTTCTATGAGGGAAAGGGTTAATGAACATTGGTTTGGCTACTACATTGTCAATGTATGTCGTATTGGTAATGGCGTCAAGAGGTGCTTCTATGAGGGAAAGGGTTAATGAACATTGGTTTGGCTACTATATTGTCAATGTATGTCGTATTGGTAATGGCGTCAAGAGGTGCTACTATGAGGGAAAGGGTTAATGAACATGGTTTGTTGGTTTGGTTTGTGTTGTGTTTGTTGGGTGGTGTTGGGGGGTTGAACATTGGTTTGGCTACTACATTGTCAATGTATGTCGTATTGGTAATGGCGTCAAGAGGTGCTTCTATGAGGGGAAAGGGTTAATGAACATTGGTTTGGCTACTATATTGTCAATGTATGTCGTATTGGTAATGGCGTCAAGAGGTGCTACTATGAGGGAAAGGGTTAATGAACATTGGTTTGGCTACTACATTGTCAATGTATGTCGTATTGGTAATGGCGTCAAGAGGTGCTTCTATGAGGGAAAGGTTTAATGAACATTGGTTTGGCTACTACATTATCTATGTATGTCGTATTGGTAATGGCGTCAAGAGGTGCTTCTATGAGGGGAAAGGGTTAACAAATTCAACATCTTTAAATGGCATAAAATGTAGAAAAATGACCTCAATAAATATTAACGTCATGTATACATTCATTACGCGTCATCGAAGCGTACGCGCAACTTGTTTGACGGAGAGTGAGATATACATATATCCCACGGCAATATAGTTCTGTTGAGGGATACACATTGTGGAAAGGTTTTAACCCTTTCAACCCCACAGGCCTCTAAATAGGCTTATGAAAAGTGTAGATCCAGATGAGCCGGCTCGTCACGTGACGAGCCGTCTCATCAGGATCTGCACTTTTTTGCCAGTAATAATTATTACTATTTTTAGATAAAATTACCCATTTTGATAAATGAACTGGTCCAAAGGTAATTTTCTTATTAATTTATTGGTCTGAAAATATCATGGACCAGTCCATGTCAGTTACTTGGGGTTGAATGGGTTAAACCACGTTGTAGCAAATTAACCAATGGTATTCCATGAAAGTTCGATGAGATATCAAAAAAAAAAAAGTGCTTATTCACGAGATATGATCTTCTAGGAGAAGTGGTTTGAGGAAGTAGAAGGACGGATGAGGGAGGAGCGGAACAACTGGAAGAACTCGGACTTGCCAGAGGAAATAGAGAGAGAGAGGAGGAAATGGATGAAACTCATGGAACAGACATTGATGAAAGAAAAGGAAAACTGGAAAAACCGAGACTTGCCGTCCGAGATCCGGAAAGTAAAAGAGGTAAATTTATCGTGGAAAACGTATTCTGTATTCTCGTGGAAAACGTATTTTGTATTCTCGTGGAAAATGTATTCTGTATTCTCATGGAAAATGTATTCTCTATTCTCGTGGAAAATGTATTCTGTATTTTCGTGGAAAATATATTCTGTATTCTCGTGTAAAATGTATTCTGTATTCTCGTGGAAAATGTATTCTGTATTCTCGTGGAAAATGTATTCTGTATTCTCGTGGAAAATGTATTCTGTATTCTCATGGAAAACGTATTCTGTATTCTCGTGGAAAATGTATTCTGTATTCTCGTGGAAAACGTATTCTGTATTCTCGTGGAAAATGTATTCTGTATTCTCGTGGAAAACGTATTCTGTATTCTCGTGGAAAATGTATTCTGTATTCTCGTGGAAAACGTATTCTGTATTCTCGTGGAAAATGTATTCTGTATTCTCGTGGAAAACGTATTCTGTATTCTCGTGGAAAATGTATTCTGTATTCTCGTGGAAAACGTATTCTGTATTCTCGTGGAAAATGTATTCTGTATTCTCGTGGAAAACGTATTCTGTATTCTCGTGGAAAATGTATTCTGTATTCTCGTGGAAAACGTATTCTGTATTCTCGTGGAAAATGTATTCTGTATTCTCGTGGAAAATGTATTCTGTATTCTTGTAAAAAATGTATTCTGTATTCTCATGGAAAATGTATTCTGTATTCCCATGGAAAACGTATTCTGTATTCTCGTGGAAAATGTATTCTGTATTCTCGTGTAAACCTCGTGGATAATTAGTTTGACTTATTTCAGAGTCTTGCACAGAATGTAGAAAGTGAAGTAGAAACCAGACTGGTTCACAAACTGGATGTGGAAAAGGGAAAATTACAAAAGGTAAACCAGTCTATCGTACATTGACTTCACTGTTTTATTAGGTAGAAAAATAGAAATGACATTGTTTTAATTCAACCTGACAGAAGATACAGGGCTGTGTATCTTCCTGTTCTTCCTTTTTCTGGGGGTCATTTTTGCCGCAGATTTTCAACAATTGATGCTCAGTCCACCTCCGTGGTCGAGTGATTAAGGTCGCTGACTTGTATACCACTGTAACCTATCTTCACTGATTGTCACGGGTTCGAGCCCCGCTCAGACCGTGTTTCATTTATATGAAAAAGTTGGCAGTTTCTTACGGAGGTTGGTGCACCCAAGTACTGGTTAACCGCTGGAGCCTGCCCAGGAAAGGTGTTGTTATGTAAACTGCCCACCGGCGATATAGCCCAAAAATGGTGCTGATGCAGGCGTAAAACCCGAAATATAACATAACAATTGATGCGCTAAATATTTTCTATTGTTTCGCATCGTTTATCGAAAAATACTGATCGTGATAATATTGTTGAGTACAAAAAATCAATAATTAATAGACTGTGCCTCGAAAATTATAATCAATAGGCAAGTACGAGTCCACTGCAGGCAAGATCAACTCTTGTGGTACAAAAAATCAATAATTAATAGACTGGATCTCGAAAATTATAATCAATAGGCAAGTACGAGTCCACTGCAGGCAAGATCAACTCTTGTGGTACAAAAAATCAATAATTAATAGACTGGATCTCGAAAAGTATAATCAATCGGTGAGTACGAACACACTAATGGGTGTACAAAACAATATTTTTCATGAATTATTGTAAGCCAGTCGGAATATATTATTATAATTATTATTAGTCGTGACGCAGTCCAAGCTGTCATGCTTTGTTCATTCTGAATCGCCTGCCGGTGCTCGAAACATAGGACAGCCAGAAACACTTCAAAATCCAAGTCAGGCCTGTCTCTCCTTAAATCTGACACGCCCTGTGCTAAACACATCTCGGGAAGGGTCGTAACTAATGTTGCTAGAACTTGTGGCCTGACCCGTTTGTTTGCCTTAATTTGTCGTGTTTTGTAAAACGAATCAAGCAATGTGATTAAAATATGATTTGCACGATTTCCTGTCACATGAGACAACACTAGTAAACATTCCTTGGCCTGATTACTATTTTTAAACCTCAATCGTTAATAACTCCATTATCGCCCTGTTTTCAGCCCATTTTTTTCAACACCTAAATTATAACCCCCAATAAAGAGATTAAATACAGATGGATCTGTAGTCCAGTGGTAACACGCTGGACTGGTAATTCAGAGATCGCATGTTCGATCCCCGGTCTGATCCTAATAAAATTAACGGTGTTTCAGATGGGACTTTAAGCTGAGGTCTTGTATCGGTGCTTTACACCGTGCACGTAAAAGAACCAGAGGAGACTCTGGAATAGGTCTCTGTCTCATTGCACTATCCTCCAAACATCTAAAATGACTTAATCTCTTCAGGAGGCGTCGCTCATATGGGCAACAGGTAGCGACGATAAATAAACGTAAAACACACACACACAGTAGTTACCGCGATCGATCATTTCAAACTGTCAACGATAGACAATTACATGTAAGAAATACAGATGAACATCAAGGAATAAAAAAACGTAAAAGAGAAAAGAACATAAACATTTGTTCGTCACTTTTGTTTTTATCAATAATATCAAAACGGTGTTAACTATATTTCAGTATTTTATTGTTTAATGTTAAAATAAACAGTTCACAGTTATAGGTATATATTATGTTAGTATAATGTTATTGGTTTATTCCTGATTCCCCCACTTTTTGATTTCTTGTATTCCTGATTCCCCCACTTTATTCTGACCGGTAAATCAGAAAAGGCGAGACCCGAAGCTATAATCTGTTTCAATTATCTATTGTTACCTGTGTGTGTCTATGGTAGATTAAAACCAATTATCATACAAACCAACTTTTTAAATGACTTTAATGTCGGAAAATTTTAAATATTTTTTATTTCACTTTAAAAGTATATGCCGTGACCTCCTTGAAACGGTTCAAATGAGTGGTCACAACATATAGGAAATATATTTTTGAAATGGTTTTGAACGTTTTTTTTCTCTCATTTCTCCACTAATCAGGAATTAATATGGATGTTTTAGTGGGAAAATAAGAAAAAAACACACAACAAGAAAAGAAAAACGACAGATTCCCTTAGTATCCCGCTTAAACAATTGGAAAATAATAATATTCCTACAAGTTACCCCGTAATAAGGTGGTTAAACTGCACTTTACATTAATGTTTGCTATTTCAATAATTGAAACAGATTATAGTGTTTTCACGCCCGGAGGCTATGTTACCACTAATCTCCAAACTGGACAAATTCCTGATTACCCCACAAATAAATTGACCAGTTTTTCTAAAAGTGGGGGAATCAGGAAGACACCATGTTATTAACCCATTCAACCCCAAGTAACTGACATGAACTAGTGCATGATATTTTCAGACCAATAAATTAATAAGAAACTTACATTTGGACCAGTTCATTTATCAAAATGGGTAAATTTTATTTAAAAAAAGTAATATTACTGGCAAAATGTGCAGATCCTGATGAGAAGGCTCGTTATGAGCCGGCTCATCTGGATCGACACTTTTTGTAAGCCTATTGAGAGGCCTGTGGTGTTGAACGGGTTAATATGCAAAATATGTTATGTCTCCCCATGATGGCAATTGTAGCCCAAATTATAATACACTGGGTTTTGTATGTGCATATGTATGTACAAAATGAATCGAACAATAAAATATGTATATAATTATGTGGTCATCTCCATCCACATTTTCTGCTTAAAATGTCTTTTTTTTTCAAGGAAAACAAAATCAACTGGATAATTCATTTTCTGTATTCTCGAGGATTGAACCCGGGTTGCATTGGTGAGAAGCGAGCGCGCTAACCACTGCGCTAATCGGACAGCCTCGATTTAGTGAAGGGGGTGCGGTAGTTTTGTAATCATCCCTTGAAATATCTACTTTTTTGGATATTTTGAGATTAAACTCCAGCATGACTAATAAAGTAAACATAATTATGGAAAAGCTTCAATTAGTAAGCACGCGTTAACCCATTTCATTCTGGATACCGTTCAAACAGTATTTGTTAAGAACATAGAGCCAGATCAGCTGTCACGGAATGTGCCGTCTGATCAGGCTCTATGCTGTTTGCTATTCAGATGATCTTGCTAAGACACTTGGCTATGTAGCAAACAACATAGATCCTGATCAGCACGCAGCGTCATGCTGCGGCTGATCTGGATCTATGTTGTTTGCAAAAGCCTTTAAATGTATCCAGAATGAAATGGGTTAAGATTGTTATAACAATTGATTTTTCTTTTTCTTGAAAAATGCTTTTTTTAACCAAAAATTCTGATGTAGATATGTTACTAGTTCCCTGTTAGGAACAATCAACATACATATGATTAAACAAAACTCAAAGCTCATTCTAGAGGGCGACTTTGGGCGAAATAGTTGCTCTAGGGACCCTGACATTACCCATTTGTGCCCTAGTTCTCCCTAAGAAATGATTATTTTTTTTACAATTTTCATTCACAATTTTGTCCAGTAAGATACACCCGCTCAATATACTGAATGAAAGGACAAAAGTTTTGCAAGGGTATTTTTTATATCAACAATGAAAGTCAATGACAAGCAGAACCACACTAAATATTATGTAATCTAAATTGTCAATGTATCGTACACATTCTCTGAAAAGTTGGTCAAAGTCAATTATATACATAATATTTAATGTGGTACTGCTTGTTATTGACTTTAATTGCTGATAGAAAAATTCCACGTGCAAAACTTTTGTCCTTAGGTATACATTGTAATGCTCTCCTTCCATTTAATGGTCATATTGTGTCTTTTAACCCTATTTTGTTGAAATTTATTAAAGATTAAACTTTATTTATTTTACAACGATTGCGAAAGTTTTAACAACTTATATTAATCACTCGATGGCGCGGATGAAAGCGTAAATGTGCTCATTCGTGTGGGAGGAAACTGGAGTACCCAGAAAAAACCCACCTGTCCGATCGGAGGGCCACCGTACCATCTCACATACTTCCCGGTCCGAGGATCGAACCCGGGTTGCATTGGTGAGAAGCGAGTGTGCTAACCACTGCACTAATCGGACAGAAATTTATTAAATATCACAAGTCAAGGACGCGATCGCGCGCTTTTCTCACTTCGCCTGCAAATTATAACAAGAATGAAACTATGTCTCCCAAGTCTTCTATTGAAGTATTCTTAAATCTCTTTACTCTAAGCTGACAATGATTTGTTGAGCAGAGTACACGTCTCAGATTCTATTAATCCAATTATGTGAGGCAAGAATAAGTTAGTTGATGTAGTTGATGAGTTTCGTGTTATACAGGAGAGTGAATTAAAAGTATTAGAAGCGATCGAAGAGCACCAGGAAGCATGTAAGCAGGAATTAGTACTAACAATTGATACAGAAAAAGAGAGACTACGGCTGAAGTTTGACACGGAGCTACAGGAACGATTTCTAGCAGAGAAGAAGGTCTGGAGGACCATGATCGATCAAGAACTTGGCGAAAAATTGGAAGTTGAAAGGGAAAAGTGGAAACGAAAAGCTGAAAGTGATTTAAATAAGAAACTAGAATCTGAAAAGGAGAAATTACGGTCTTGGTTGAGGGCCGATATGGAGAAACGATTGGAAGATGAAAGGAAAGATATGAGAGAAAATATGGAAGAGGAGTTTGATAATCATATGAAAGTAGAAATTGATAAACTTAGAGAGAAGTACGAAAGAGATGCCAGAGAGGATTTTGATCATTTGAAATCAAAGTTTGACATGGAGAGAGATGAGGAGTTTACGAGGGTGAAGCTGCAGTTGGAGAGCGAATGCCAGATGAATTTAGATAAAGAGAAAGAGTTGTTACAGTTGAAGACAGACCGAGAATTATGTCGGAAATTGGAAACGGAAGAGGAAACGTGGAGGATGCAATTCGAGAAGGAATTGGGCGAAAAACTACAACAGGAAGAACAGAAATGGAAACAAATGATTGAAAATGATATAGAAAAGAGGCTTACACAAGAGAAAGACATTTGGGATGCGGCAAAAGAGACTGAGTTTAAGGATAAAGTCACTGAAGAAAAGAAGAAGTGGAGAACTGATTGGGATGCAGAGAAGGACAAGGAAATACAGGAGTTGACTGAGAACGTTGAAGTTCGAATGAGAACTGAATTTGATGAAGAGATGGATAAAGTCAAACTGGATGTGGAGCACGAGTTTCATTTGCGGGTCGAACATGAGGTTGGTAGGGTGTGGATTAATATTGCTGCCAGTAACCATTGCTAGATCCTTTTCATCGTCTGTTGTCATCATCATCATCACCACCTTCATCATCACCACCTTCATCACTGACATAATATTTTCTTTATGATTTTTTATAATTTGTTTGTAAAATCCTTGAAAGATTATGGCTGTGTTTTCCATTTCACTTTCAACTTTTTACTAACTAAACGCTAATTAATGGGTGTTTTCTAGTTTTCTTTCGTTCCAGTTGGTCTTGGAGTTTGGCATTTCACTTCACATGTTCACAATGCACTGAAACTCCAATTAATTAACATGTCATAGTCCTCTAAAAAAACAACCCAAAAACAACAACCCCTGGTGCTTGTATTTAACACTGTATGTCGACAGGATAACTCCAATAGTTGTTGAGGGATATTGAAGAATCTTGGTGGATATATACAGAGTTTGTATAGTGAAATCGGTTACACACAGACGCAGCCAAAAGCAATAACTCCTATTCCTATGATGCGGATTAATAACACAAAAATCAATGTGTATTGAATTTAACATCATCAAAGTAATGCAATATAAGAAAATGTGCTAACAGCAAAACCTACGCCCTATGGAGCAAAGGGTCGATGGTTCGAACCTTGTGACGGATTCATTCTGAAATGGCTGGTTTGTGAGCCGCCAGCTGCATGTAGTTAAATAATTATTACTGATTGCATGGAATGAGGCCAGCAAGGATATGATAGGGGAAGTAGGTGTCTTGTAAGTCAGAAATGGCTGACCCTTTCAATACGGGAGACTACTATAACAAACAAACACTTTTGCTCTTATTTGTTTACATGTAGTTAAAAAGGACAAACTAATCACAAGTCAATAAACCGTTCCAACGTATTGCATCTGTTGTGCCAACTGGTCTAATCACTGAGGACTGCTCTGACACATGACTTGTTAAAGTTAAATCATTGTAGATAGTATGCGTTAGTTAGTGGGGCACTGTACAGGATAAGTCTTTGACCCACGCAGGGAAATTGCAGATGCTGATAGGGGAGTAGGCGCTGTAGAATCTTTTATTCAGAATTGGAAACACCACAATGCTTAAAGCACATTATCACCATCATCATCATCATCACTGTCATCATCATCGCCACCATCATCGTCACCATCATCGCCACCATCACCACCAACATCATCACCATTATCATATCATCATCACTGTCATCACTGTCATCACCACCAACATCATCACCATTATCATATCATCATCATCACTGTATCACCATCACCACCAACATCATCACCATTATCATATCATCATCACTGTCATCAACATCATCACTGTCATCATCACCATCACCACCAACATCATCACCATCATTAGCATCATCACCATCTTCATCATCATTGCCACCACCATCACCATTGTCATCATCATCACCATCATCACTATCGCCACCAGTTAGCTCACAGCTAGAGTGATACACTGTTTGAGATTGAACCATAGCCCTTGCATGGTGTGTGCTGTGTTTGTAGTAAATAACATCTAGTGCAAGAAGCAAGTAAATGTTGATACTGATACATTCTATTTTTGAGTTACTTGCTTGTTGCACAACGATGATTATTTTAATTGTTTAAATACATCTAATAATTATTCATCGATAAGTCGACCTCACTGGTACGTCCAGATGTGATGTGGGTTGGATTGGGATGGGGGGGATGGTCGGGACTTAAGATGTGAACTATTGTTTCGCTGAACAGCCACCGGACCAAAGATAAAGTTCAGTTTGGATGAGTTTTCGGTTGAGGGGCTTTCTTAATGTGGGTACATTTCTAAATTTACAATTCATTATACTGAAAACCAATAGCTAATGGTTGTTTGTTTCTAAGAATAAATCAGTTTCATATTTGATCACGGCAAGTTGCTGTTCGGAATTACAGATAATGAAATGGACAAATTTCTTTAAAAAATATGTTCGGTATTCGGAAAAGAGATGTTCTGGTTTAGAATGAACAGAGACATGGAAAATATGGAACCAAGAAATTTGTTCGGTTTGGAAGGAATTCCAGTTTACATGTACATGTACATGTATAGGGGTTCCGGTTTGGAGGGGTTTCCAGTTTACATGTACAGGTATAGGGGTTCCGGTTTGGAGGGAATTCCAGTTTACATGTACAGGTATAGGGGTTCCTGTTTGGAGGGAATTCCAGTTTACATGTACAGGTATAGGGGTTCCTGTTTGGAGGGAATTCCAGTTTACATGTACAGGGGTTCCTGTTTGGAGGGAATTCCAGTTTACATGTACAGGTATAGGGGTTCCGGTTTGGATGGAATTCCAGTTTACATGTACATGTATAGGGGTTCGGGTTTGGATGGAATTCCAGTTTACATGTACAGGTATAGGGGTTCGGGTTTGGAGGGAATTCCAGTTTACATGTATAGGGGTTCGGGTTTGGATGGAATTCCAGTTTACATGTACATGTATAGGGGTTCGGGTTTGGAGGGAATTCCAGTTTACATGTATAGGGGTTCCGGTTTGGATGGAATTCCAGTTTACATGTACAGGTATAGGGGTCCCGGTTTGGAGGGAATTCCAGTTTACATGTACATGTATAGGGGTTCGGGTTTGGAGGGAATTCCAGTTTACATGTATAGGTATAGGGGTTCCTGTTTGGAGGGAATTCCAGTTTACATGTACAGGTATAGGTGTTCCGGTTTGGAGGGAATTCCAGTTTACATGTACATGTATAGGGGTTCCGGTTTGGAGGGAATTCCAGTTTACATGTACAGGTATAGGGGTTCCGGTTTGGATGGAATTCCAGTTTACATGTACAGGTATAGGGGTTCCTGTTTGGAGGGAATTCCAGTTTACATGTATAGGGGTTCCTGTTTGGAGGGAATTCCAGTTTACATGTACAGGTATAGGGGTTCCGGTTTGGAGGGAATTCCAGTTTACATGTATAGGGGTTCCGGTTTGGAGGGGTTTCCAGTTTACATGTACAGGTATAGGGGTTCGGGTTTGGATGGAATTCCAGTTTACATGTATAGGTATAGGGGTCCCGGTTTGGAGGGAATTCCAGTTTACATGTATAGGGGTCCCGGTTTGGATGGAATTCCAGTTTACATGTACAGGTATAGGGGTTACGGTTTGGAGGGAATTCCAGTTTACATGTACAGGTATAGGGGTTCGGGTTTGGATGGAATTCCAGTTTACATGTACAGGTATAGGGGTCCCGGTTTGGAGGGAATTCCAGTTTACATGTATAGGGGTTCCGGTTTGGATGGAATTCCAGTTTACATGTACAGGTATAGGGGTTACGATTTGGAGGGAATTCCAGTTTACATGTACAGGTATAGGGGTTCGGGTTTGGAGGGAATTCCAGTTTACATGTATAGGGGTTCCGGTTTAGAGGGAATTCCAGTTTACATGTATAGGGGTTCCGGTTTGGAGGGAATTCCAGTTTACATGTATAGGGGTTCGGGTTTGGAGGGAATTCCAGTTTACATGTACAGGTATAGGGGTCCCGGTTTGGAGGGAATTCCAGTTTACATGTACATGTATAGGGGTTCGGGTTTGGAGGGAATTCCAGTTTACATGTTCAGGTATAGGGGTTACGGTTTGGAGGGAATTCCAGTTTACATGTACAGGTATAGGGGTCCCGGTTTGGAGGGAATTCCAGTTTACATGTACAGGTATAGGGGTTCCTGTTTGGAAGGAATTCCAGTTTACATGTACATGTATAGGGGTCCCGGTTTGGAGGGAATTCCAGTTTACATGTACAGGTATAGGGGTTCGGGTTTGGATGGAATTCCAGTTTACATGTACAGGTATAGGGGTTCCGGTTTGGAGGGAATTCCAGTTTACATGTACAGGTATAGGGGTTCCTGTTTAGAGGGAATTCCAGTTTACATGTACAGGTATAGGGGTTCGGGTTTGGATGGAATTCCAGTTTACATGTACAGGTATAGGGGTCCCGGTTTGGAGGGAATTCCAGTTTACATGTATAGGGGTTCCTGTTTGGAGGGAATTCCAGTTTACATGTACAGGTATAGGGATTCCGGTTTGGAGGGAATTCCAGTTTACATGTACATGTATAGGGGTTCCTGTTTAGAGGGAATTCCAGTTTACATGTATAGGGGTTCCTGTTTGGAGGGAATTCCAGTTTACATGTACAGGTATAGGGGTTCCTGTTTGGATGGAATTCCAGTTTACATGTACAGGTATAGGGGTTCGGGTTTGGATGGAATTCCAGTTTACATGTGCAGGTATAGGGGTCCCGGTTTGGAGGGAATTCCAGTTTACATGTATAGGGGTTCCTGTTTGGAGGGAATTCCAGTTTACATGTACAGGTATAGGGGTTCCTGTTTGGATGGAATTCCAGTTTACATGTACAGGTATAGGGGTTCGGGTTTGGATGGAATTCCAGTTTACATGTACAGGTATAGGGGTCCCGGTTTGGAGGGAATTCCAGTTTACATGTACATGTATAGGGGTTCCTGTTTGGAGGGGTTTCACTAGTCTACGCCTGTGAATAAAAAAGGTCGACCCATGAATGATTATTGCTGATAGAGGTGTGCAGTAAATGATTTCCTTTTACAGTATTCATGCCAGCAGGTGTTTATACCAGTAGAAGATTGGTGTTTTATTGTATACAGTAAAACCCCTATAATAAGACCACCTATGGGACTTCCAAAAAGTGGTCTTATTAACGCGGTGGTCTCTTTATCGAGTTTGGTCAAGAAGACCAAATTATGATAATTTTACTACTGTACAATGTACTTTCACATATGACAATTTCTTGGTGTTTCTGTTTTAATTACAAAAGAGTTGGTTGTTTCTATAGATTAGGATTGTACTTCTAAAATCCATTCATATACAACTGTATATCACAATTAATTAATTAATTAATTAATTAATTAATTAAATAAAGTACAATGTAAATGAGTTATTATTTTCAAAATTTATTTTCTTGTTTTCATTAATTATATTGTGTATACCAAGCACAGTAGTTTCCTTGAAAAGTGCATAATTATCATCATCAATCATTCATTATTTTAACAAAACGTTCAATGGTTGACTGCTTATTTAAACACTTCACCTTCACGGATTGTTTCTCGATCTCATCTTGGACTTTAGCTAAGTCCTGTGACAGAGTCCCAAGTCCTTACACATGCAGTACAACTTTAGCTGCGATATCCATTCCAGACAATATACAACAGATTAAAAGCAATCAAAACCAATCATTTACAATCAACACTTCCGTGTTCATCTCACTTAACCATGACCGATACCATAAAGTGGTCGCTTAATTGTCGTAAAACTCGGACATAATTAAAAATGTTTTATCAATGAAAGTGAGAATATCGCCCACGGTCGTATTAGGGGTTCAATTAGCATAGGATTAATGGCATTTGTCTGAATTAACTGGTCGTATTACGGAATAACGGGGTTGTCTGGTTATCGGGGTCAACGACCATTGACATATATAGTGAAATATTCCGTTCTGAAAAAAATCGTTCGCAATAACGGGGTGGTCTCGAAATCGGTGTAGTCGCATAGAGGGTTTTTACTGTATATGGCTAATAATAAAAAATGAATTTCTATGATTATTAATATTGTGATTGTTGTGTGGTTACCCTGGTTACTGTGTTTATTTTATTTTGCTGCAGTGCTATGCTATACTACTCATTGTTAATGTTTTATTTTATGCTTTCCAATGAAATATAGACCTTTGTAACGCAAATAAAATGTTTTATTTCTCGCGTTTATAGCAGTCCGCCTCCGTGGTCGAGTGGTTACGGTTGCCGACTTGTATACCACTGTAACTTATCATCACTGATTGTCACGGGTTCGAGCCCCGCTCAGGCTGTGTCTCATTTATATGAAAAAGTTGGCCGTTTCTTACGGAGGTTGGTGCACCCAAGTACTGGTTAACCGCTGGAGCCTGCCCAGGAAAGGTGGTGTTAAGTAAACTGCCCGCCGGCGATATAGCCCGAAATGGTGCTGATGCAGGCGTAAAACCCAAAATATAACATAATATTGAACGAGTTTTGAAATTTAAATCAGATGACATTGTTACACAACTTGGTCGAGTGGTTGCGGTCGCTGACTTGTATACCACTGTAGTTCATCATCACGGATGGTCACGGGTTCGAGCCACACTCAATCTTTATATGAAAAAGTTGGCAGTTTCTTACTGTGGTTGGTACTGGTTAACTGCTGGAGCCTATTAAAGTGTTGTTAGGGGCAACCAGTAGCGACGTTAACCCTTTCCTTCATTGAGATTTATGTTAATATACTATTATATCTCCATACAAATGACAGCCATTTAACCCTTTCCTTCATTGAGATTTATGTTAATATACTATTATATCTCCATACAAATGACAGCCATTTAACCTTTTCCTTCATTGAGATTTATGTTAATATACTATTATATCTCCATACAAATGACAGCCATTTAACCCTTTCCTTCATAGAGATTTAGGTTAATATACTATTATATCACCATACAAACGACAGCCATTTAGCTATCATGCAGTGGATAAGTAGTCGCCATATCTATCCCACCTCCATATCTATCCCACATCTATAGATATTACTGGGACTTAATGAGTTTCTGGCCTTTATTATGAACATTGGTTTGGCTACTACATTGTCAATGTATGTGGTATTGGTAATGGCGTCAAGAGGTGCTTCTATGAGGGAAAGGGTTAATGAACATTGGTTTGACTACTACATTGTCAATGTATGTGGTATTGGTAATGGCGTCAAGAGGTGCCTCTATGAAGGAAAGGGTTAATGAACATTGGTTTGGCTACTACATTGTCAATGTATGTGGTATTGGTAATGGCGTCAAGAGGTGCTTCTATGAAGGAAAGGGTTAATGAACATTGGTTTGGCTACTACATTGTCAATGTATGTGGTATTGGTAATGGCGTCAAGAGGTGCTTCTATGAAGGAAAGGGTTAATGAACATTGGTTTGGCTACTACATTGTCAATGTATGTGGTAGTGGCGTCAAGATGTACTTCTATGAGGGAAAGGGTTAATGAACATTGGTTTGGCTACTACATTGTCAATGTATGTGATATTGGTAATGGCGTCAAGAGGTGCTTCTATGAAGGAAAGGGTTAATGAACATTGGTTTGGCTACTACATTGTCAATGTATGTGGTATTGGTAATGGCGTCAAGATGTACTTCTATGAGGGAAAGGGTTAATGAACATTGGTTTGGCTACTACATTGTCAATGTATGTGATATTGGTAATGGCATCAAGAGGTGCTTCTATGAAGGAAAGGGATAACATTATATAAGCTTAAAAACAAAAATTACATTATTTCTGTAGAGTGTCGTTGTCGTAAGTTTTGTTGTTGTTGTCAAGGATATTTATGATGAATGTTATTTCAGGTGAATTTGGCGGTGCAGGAGGCCCGTGATGATTGGAATCGAGAGTACATGATGGAGATGTCAATACATACAACCAGCGCCGAGGCCTCACAGGGGCTCCTCAAGGAGGTACAAACTTTAATAAATTGATGGAAGGGAGGTAACTATGAATTTTTGATATATTGACAGAAGGAAGGTACTGGAGGAATTAGTTTAAACAATATTTTATTTCAATGAATATACATAGTATAATGATCACAATAAGAAAATACATGTAGGATTGAGGAGAAAGCAACTTGCTTATGTGGTTACCTCTTTCCTAACTGGAGGAATTGATGACAAAAGGGAGGTAACTAGGTGCTTGATGAAAAAGTGGGAGATAACTATGTACTGGTATTATGTATAGTGTAATTAGACATATATTTAGTTTGGGTTAGAAGTAATAGTTGGTCAATGATGTTGAGGGTTAGAGGTAATAGTTGGTCAGTGATGTTGAGGGCTGGAGGGAATAGTTGGTCAGTGATGTTGGAGGGAATAGTTGGTCAGTGATGTTGGAGGGAATAGTTGGTCAGTGATGTTGAGGGTTGGAGGGAATAGTTGGTCAGTGATGTTGAGGGCTGGAGGGAATAGTTGGTCAGTGATGTTGGAGGGAATAGTTGGTCAGTGATGTTGGAGGGAATAGTTGGTCAGTGATGTTGGAGGGAATAGTTGGTCAGTGATGTTGAGGGTTGGAGGGAATAGTTGGTCAGTGATGTTGAGGTTGGAGGGTTGGAGGGAATAGTTGGTCAGTGATGTTGGAGGGAATAGTTGGTCAGTGATGTTGGAGGGAATAGTTGGTCAGTGATGTTGAGGGCTGGAGGGAATAGTTGGTCAGTGATGTTGGAGGGAATAGTTGGTCAGTGATGTTGGAGGGAATAGTTGGTCAGTGATGTTGGAGGGAATAGTTGGTCAGTGATGTTGGAGGGAATAGTTGGTCAGTGATGTTGGAGGGAATAGTTGGTCAGTGATGTTGGAGGGAATAGTTGGTCAGTGATGTTGGAGGGAATAGTTGGTCAGTGATGTTGGAGGGAATAGTTGGTCAGTGATGTTGGAGGGAATAGTTGGTCAGTGATGTTGGAGGGAATAGTTGGTCAGTGATGTTGGGTGGAGGGAATAGTTGGTCAGTGATGTTGGAGGGAATAGTTGGTCAGTGATGTTGAGGGCTGGAGGGAATAGTTGGTCAGTGATGTTGGAGGGAATAGTTGGTCAGTGATGTTGAGGGCTGGAGGGAATAGTTGGTCAGTGATGTTGGAGGGAATAGTTGGTCAGTGATGTTGGAGGGAATAGTTGGTCAGTGATGTTGAGGGTTGGAGGGATAGTTGGTCAGTGATGTTGGAGGGATAGTTGGTCAGTGATGTTGGAGGGAATAGTTGGTCAGTGATGTTGGAGGGAATAGTTGGTCAGTGATGTTGGAGGGAATAGTTGGTCAGTGATGTGAGGGAATAGTTGGTCAGTGATGTTGGAGGGAATAGTTGGTCAGTGATGTTGGAGGGAATAGTTGGTCAGTGATGTTGGAGGGAATAGTTGGTCAGTGATGTTGGAGGGAATAGTTGGTCAGTGATGTTGGAGGGAATAGTTGGTCAGTGATGTTGAGGGTGGAGGGAATAGTTGGTCAGTGATGTTGGAGGGAATAGTTGGTCATGATGTTGAGGGTTGGAGGGAATAGTTGGTCAGTGATGTTGGAGGGAATAGTTGGTCAGTGATGTTGAGGGCTGGAGGGAATAGTTGGTCAGTGATGTTGGAGGGAATAGTTGGTCAGTGATGTTGGAGGGAATAGTTGGTCAGTGATGTTGGAGGGAATAGTTGGTCAGTGATGTTGAGGGCTGGAAGGAATAGTTGGTCAGTGATGTTGGAGGGAATAGTTGGTCAGTGATGTTGAGGGCTGGAGGGAATAGTTGGTCAGTGATGTTGGAGGGAATAGTTGGTCAGTGATGTTGGAGGGAATAGTTGGTCAGTGATGTTGGAGGGAATAGTTGGTCAGTGATGTTGGAGGGAATAGTTGGTCAGTGATGTTGGAGGGAATAGTTGGTCAGTGGTGTTGGAGGGAATAGTTGGTCAGTGATGTTGGAGGGAATAGTTGTCAGTGATGTTGAGGGCTGGAGGGAATAGTTGGTCAGTGATGTTGGAGGGAATAGTTGGTCAGTGATGTTGGAGGGAATAGTTGTCAGTGATGTGAGGGCTGGAGGGAATAGTTGGTCAGTGATGTTGGAGGGAATAGTTGGTCAGTGATGTTGAGGGTGGAGGGAATAGTTGGTCAGTGATGTGAGGGCTGGAGGGAATAGTTTGTCAGTGATGTTGAGGGCTGGAGGGAATAGTTGATCAGTGATGTTGAGGGCTGGAGGGAATAGTTGGTCAGTGATGTTGATGGCTGGAGGGAATAGTTGGTCAGTGATGTTGAGGGCTGGAGGGAATAGTTGGTCAGTGATGTTGAGGGTGGAGGGAATAGTTGGTCAGTGATGTGAGGGTTGGAGGAATAGTTGGTCAGTGATGTTGGGGGAATAGTTGGTCAGTGGTGTTGAGGGCTGGAGGGAATAGTTGGTCAGTGATGTTGAGGGCTGGAGGGAATAGTTGATCAGTGATGTTGAGGGCTGGAGGGAATAGTTGGTCAGTGATGTTGGAGGGAATAGTTGGTCAGTGATGTTGAGGGCTGGAGGGAATAGTTGATCAGTGATGTTGAGGGCTGGAGGGAATAGTTGGTCAGTGATGTTGGAGGGAATAGTTGGTCAGTGATGTTGAGGGCTGGAGGGAATAGTTGATCAGTGATGTTGAGGGCTGGAGGGAATAGTTGGTCAGTGATGTTGGAGGGAATAGTTGGTCAGTGATGTTGAGGGCTGGAGGGAATAGTTGATCAGTGATGTTGAGGGCTGGAGGGAATAGTTGGTCAGTGATGTTGGAGGGAATAGTTGGTCAGTGATGTTGAGGGCTGGAGGGAATAGTTGATCAGTGATGTTGAGGGCTGGAGGGAATAGTTGGTCAGTGATGTTGGAGGGAATAGTTGGTCAGTGATGTTGAGGGCTGGAGGGAATAGTTGATCAGTGATGTTGAGGGCTGGAGGGAATAGTTGGTCAGTGATGTTAGTACGGGGGTTCATTCAGTAAAATACCAGATTTGCTGACAAGTAATAAAACATTATATTGCATAATTGTTTTGAGTGTATTAAATATGAAACTATGCAATCAGCTTCCACCTTTTAGCCCAGCAGTAGGTAGAGCATCGGATTTGGAATCGAACGGTCCTGGGTTCGATACTCGGTCAGGCCACGTATGTAGTGTCATTGAGCAAGGCACCTCACACACATTGCTTAGTACTGGTTAATCGCTTAGGTCGGCTAAAGCTGCCCAGGAAAACATGTCTAAGTCCCCGCGACGGGTTTGACATTAAAGGAACATACATACACATACAGCTGTGAGAGGCCCGGAGTTCACGACCAGCTGTAGTTGTTACTATTGTACATAGAGGTCTCAAGTGTGATGAACTCTTTGCATGCTGGTTAAAATAAAATCTATAAATAGTTCAAATAAATGTAGCAGACAATTCATTAATGTGCTTTTCTTATTAACCCATTCAACACCAAGTAACTCACATGGACTGGTCCATGATATTCATAAACCAATAAATGAATCCGAAAATCACATTTGGACAAGTTCATTTATCGAAATGGGTAATTATGTCTAAAAATAGTCATATCACTGGCAAAAAGTGCAGATCCTGATGAGATGGCTCGTCACGAGCCGGCTCATCTGGATCTACACTTTTTGTAAGCCTATTTAGAGGTCTGTGGTGTTGAAAGGGTTAATATGTCATGGAATTTCATTAGTTTAGTGTTGTTATAGCAGAAGTCGACAGAATTCTAATGAAATTGCATCACCTATTTGATTGCTATGTTCCTCACTAGCGAGCAAAGAATTAATATAATGTTGTAAACACTTGTTTCACAATCGAGCTAAAATAAATGTGTATAATCTAAGACTGTGAGTGATTGTTGTTTAGGAGATGGACAGTATAAAGAAGCAATTACAAACTGTCCAATCAGAGTTGTTGGATAAGGAAGCTACATGGCTGCAGGAAAAAGAAGATCTCTTACTACAGAAAGACCTGGAGAGAAGACGAGCCCTTGACTCACTCCAGGACCAAACAGAGAACGAATACAAACAGTTCTTGGATGAGCATAAAGATATGCTGGATAAAGCCTTGAAGGCTGCCAGGGAACAACATAATAGAGATAAGGTGAGCTTTTTTTGGGTAATATTTGTTCTGTTTTTGTAGATGTCTTGCTGGATGTTTTTGTAGATGTCTTGGTGGATGTTTTTGTAGATGTCTTAGTAGATGTTTTTGTAGATGCCTTGGTGGGTGTTTTTGTAGATGTCTTGGTGGATGTTTTTGTAGATGTCTTAGTGGATGTTTTTGTAGATGTCTTGGTGGATGTTTTTGTAGATGTCTTGGTGGATGTTTTTGTAGATGTCTTGCTGGATGTTTTTGTAGATGTCGTGGTGGATGTTTTTGTAGATGTCTTAGTAGATGTTTTTGTAGATGTCTTGGTGGATGTTTTTGTAGATGTCTTGGTGGATGTTTTTGTAGATGTCTTGGTGGATGTTTTTGTAGATGTCTTGGTGGATGTTTTTGTAGATGTCTTGGTGGATGTTTTTGTAGATGTCTTGGTGGATGTTTTTGTAGATGCCTTGGTGGATGTTTTTGTAGATGTCTTGGTGGATGTTTTTGTAGATGTCTTGGTGGATGTTTTTGTAGATGTCTTAGTGGATGTTTTTGTAGATGTCTTGGTGGATGTTTTTGTAGATGTCTTGGTGGCTGTTTTTGTAGATGTCGTGGTGGATGTTTTTGTAGATGTCTTTGTGGATGTTTTTGTAGATGTCTTGGTGGGTGTTTTTGTAGATGTCTTGGTGGATGATTTTGTAGATGTCTTTGTGGATGTTTTTGTAGATGTCTTGGTGGGTGTTTTTGTAGATGTCTTGGTGGATGTTTTTGTAGATGTCTTGGTGGATGTTTTTGTAGATGTCTTGGTGGGTGTTTTTGTAGATGCCTTGGTGGGTGTTTTTGTAGATGCCTTGGTGGGTGTTTTTGTAGATGTCTTAGTGGATGTTTTTGTAGATGTCTTGGTGGATGTTTTTGTAGATGTCTTGGTGGATGTTTTTGTAGATGTCTTGCTGGATGTTTTTGTAGATGTCTTGGTGGATGTTTTTGTAGATGTCTTGGTGGATGTTTTTGTAGATGTCTTGGTGGGTGTTTTTGTAGATGCCTTGGTGGGTGTTTTTGTAGATGCCTTGGTGGGTGTTTTTGTAGATGTCTTGGTGGATGTTTTTGTAGATGTCTTGGTGGATGTTTTTGTAGATGTCTTGGTGGATGTTTTTGTAGATGTCGTGGTGGATGTTTTTGTAGATGTCTTGGTGGATGTTTTTGTAGATGTCTTGGTGGATGTTTTTGTAGATGTCTTGGTGGATGTTTTTGTAGATGTCTTGGTGGATGTTTTTGTAGATGTCTTGGTGGATGTTTTTGTAGATGTCTTGCTGGATGTTTTTGTAGATGTCTTGGTGGATGTTTTTGTAGATGTCTTGGTGGATGTTTTTGTAGATGTCTTGGTGGGTGTTTTTGTAGATGCCTTGGTGGGTGTTTTTGTAGATGCCTTGGTGGGTGTTTTTGTAGATGTCTTGGTGGATGTTTTTGTAGATGTCTTGGTGGATGTTTTTGTAGATGTCTTGGTGGGTGTTTTTGTAGATGTCTTAATGGATGTTTTTGTAGATGCCTTGGTGGGTGTTTTTGTAGATGTCTTGGTGGCTGTTTTTGTAGATGTCTTGGTGGATGTTTTTGTAGATGTCTTGGTGGATGTTTTTGTAGATGCCTTGGTGGATGTTTTTGTAGATGTTTTTGTGGATGTTTTTGTAGATGTCTTGGTGGATGTTTTTGTAGATGTCTTGGTGGATGTTTTTGTAGATGTCTTGGTGGATGGTTTTGTAGATGCCTTGGTGGATGTTTTTGTAGATGTCTTGGTGGATGTTTTTGTAGATGTCTTAGTGGCTGTTTTTGTAAGTGGATGTGGTGGATGTTTTTGTAGATGCCTTGGTGGATGTTTTTGTAAGTGGATGTGGTGGATGTTTTTGTAGATGTCTTGGTGGATGTTTTTGTAGATGTCTTGGTGGATGTTTTTGTAGATGTCTTAGTGGCTGTTTTTGTAAGTGGATGTGGTGGATGTTTTTGTAGATGTCTTGGTGGATGTTTTTGTAGATGTCTTGGTGGATGTTTTTGTAGATGTCTTAGTGGCTGTTTTTGTAAGTGGATGTGGTGGATGTTTTTGTAGATGCCTTGGTGGATGTTTTGTAGATGCCTTGGTGGATGTTTTTGTAGATGTCTTGGTGGATGTTTTTGTAGATAGCTTGGTGGATGTTTTTGTAGATGTCTTGGTGGATGTTTTTGTAGATGTCTTGGTGGATGTTTTTGTAGATGTCTTGGTGGATGTTTTTGTAGATGTCTTGGTGGATGTTTTTGTAGATGTCTTAGTGGCTGTTTTTGTAAGTGGATGTGGTGGATGTTTTTGTAGATGCCTTGGTGGATGTTTTTGTAGATGCCTTGGTGGGTGTTTTTGTAGATGTCTTGGTGGGTGTTTTTGTAGATGTCTTGGTGGATGTTTTTGTAGATGTCGTGGTGGATGTTTTTGTAGATGCCTTGGTGGGTGTTTTTGTAGATGTCTTGGTGGGTGTTTTTGTAGATGTCTTGGTGGATGTTTTTGTAGATGTCTTGGTGGATGTTTTTGTAGATGTCTTAGTAGATGTTTTTGTAGATGTCTTGGTGGATGTTTTTGTAGATGTCTTGGTGGGTGTTTTTGTAGATGTCTTGGTGGATGTTTTTGTAGATGTCTTGGTGGGTGTTTTTGTAGATGCCTTGGTGGATGTTTTTGTAGATGTCTTGGTGGGTGTTTTTGTAGATGTCTTGGTGGATGTTTTTGTAGATGTCTTGGTGGGTGTTTTTGTAGATGTCTTGGTGGATGTTTTTGTAGATGTCTTGGTGGGTGTTTTTGTAGATGCCTTGGTGGATGTTTTTGTAGATGTCTTGGTGGGTGTTTTTGTAGATGTCTTGGTGGGTGTTTTTGTAGATGTCTTAATGGATGTTTTTGTAGATGCCTTGGTGGGTGTTTTTGTAGATGTCTTAGTGGCTGTTTTTGTAAGTGGATGTGGTGGATGTTTTTGTAGATGTCTTGGTGGATGTTTTTGTAGATGTCTTGGTGGATGTTTTTGTAGATGTCTTGGTGGGTGTTTTTGTAGATGTCTTGGTGGATGTTTTTGTAGATGTCTTGGTGGGTGTTTTTGTAGATGCCTTGGTGGATGTTTTTGTAGATGTCTTGGTGGGTGTTTTTGTAGATGTCTTGGTGGGTGTTTTTGTAGATGTCTTAATGGATGTTTTTGTAGATGCCTTGGTGGGTGTTTTTGTAGATGTCTTGGTGGCTGTTTTTGTAGATGTCTTGGTGGATGTTTTTGTAGATGTCTTGGTGGATGTTTTTGTAGATGCCTTGGTGGATGTTTTTGTAGATGTTTTTGTGGATGTTTTTGTAGATGTCTTGGTGGATGTTTTTGTAGATGTCTTGGTGGATGTTTTTGTAGATGTCTTGGTGGATGGTTTTGTAGATGTCTTGGTGGATGTTTTTGTAGATGCCTTGGTGGATGTTTTTGTAGATGTCTTGGTGGATGTTTTTGTAGATGCCTTGGTGGATGTTTTTGTAGATGTCTTGGTGGGTGTTTTTGTAGATGTCTTGGTGGGTGTTTTTGTAGATGTCTTAATGGATGTTTTTGTAGATGCCTTGGTGGGTGTTTTTGTAGATGTCTTGGTGGCTGTTTTTGTAGATGTCTTGGTGGATGTTTTTGTAGATGTCTTGGTGGATGTTTTTGTAGATGCCTTGGTGGATGTTCTTGTAGATGTTTTTGTGGATGTTTTTGTAGATGTCTTGGTGGATGTTTTTGTAGATGTCTTGGTGGATGTTTTTGTAGATGTCTTGGTGGATGTTTTTGTAGATGTCTTAGTGGCTGTTTTTGTAAGTGGATGTGGTGGATGTTTTTGTAGATGCCTTGGTGGATGTTTTTGTAGATGCCTTGGTGGATGTTTTTGTAGATGTCTTGGTGGGTGTTTTTGTAGATGTCTTGGTGGGTGTTTTTGTAGATGTCTTGGTGGATGTTTTTGTAGATGCCTTGGTGGATGTTTTTGTAGATGTCTTGGTGGATGTTTTTGTAGATGCCTTGGTGGATGTTTTTGTAGATGTCTTAGTGGCTGTTTTTGTAAGTGGATGTGGTGGATGTTTTTGTAGATGTCTTGGTGGATGTTTTTGTAGATGTCTTAGTGGCTGTTTTTGTAAGTGGATGTGGTGGATGTTTTTGTAGATGTCTTGGTGGATGTTTTTGTAGATGTCTTGGTGGATGTTTTTGTAGATGTCTTGGTGGATGTTTTTGTAGATGTCTTGGTGGATGTTTTTGTAGATGTCTTGGTGGATGTTTTTGTAGATGTCTTAGTGGCTGTTTTTGTAAGTGGATGTGGTGGATGTTTTTGTAGATGCCTTGGTGGATGTTTTTGTAGATGCCTTGGTGGGTGTTTTTGTAGATGTCTTGGTGGGTGTTTTTGTAGATGTCTTGGTGGATGTTTTTGTAGATGTCGTGGTGGATGTTTTTGTAGATGCCTTGGTGGGTGTTTTTGTAGATGTCTTGGTGGATGTTTTTGTAGATGTCTTAGTAGATGTTTTTGTAGATGTCTTGGTGGATGTTTTTGTAGATGTCTTAGTAGATGTTTTTGTAGATGTCTTGGTGGATGTTTTTGTAGATGTCTTGGTGGATGTTTTTGTAGATGTCTTAGTAGATGTTTTTGTAGATGTCTTTGTGGATGGTTTTGTAGATGTTTTTGTGGATGTTTTTGTAGATGTCGTGGTGGATGTTTTTGTAGATGTCTTGGTGGATGTTTTTGTAGATGCCTTGGTGGGTGTTTTTGTAGATGCCTTGGTGGGTGTTTTTGTAGATGCCTTGGTGGATGTTTTTGTAGATGTCTTGGTGGGTGTTTTTGTAGATGTCTTGGTGGATGTTTTTGTAGATGTCTTGGTGGATGTTTTTGTAGATGCCTTGGTGGATGTTTTTGTAGATGTCTTGGTGGATGTTTTTGTAGATGTCTTGGTGGATGTGTTTGTAGATGTCTTGGTGGATGTTTTTGTAGATGTCTTGGTGGATGTTTTTGTAGATGTCTTGGTGGATGTTTTTGTAGATGTCTTGCTGGATGTTTTTGTAGATGTCTTGCTGGATGTTTTTGTAGATGTTTTTGTGGATGGTTTTGTAGATGTTTTTGTGGATGTTTTTGTAGATGTCGTGGTGGATGTTTTTGTAGATGTCTTGGTGGATGTTTTTGTAGATGTCTTGGTGGATGTTTTTGTAGATGTCTTGGTGGGTGTTTTTGTAGATGTCTTGGTGGATGTTTTTGTAGATGTCTTGCTGGATGTTTTTGTAGATGTCTTGGTGGGTGTTTTTGTAGATGTCTTGGTGGATGTTTTTGTAGATGTCTTGGTGGATGTTTTTGTAGATGTCTTGGTGGGTGTTTTTGTAGATGTCTTGGTGGATGTTTTTGTAGATGTCTTGGTGGATGTTTTTGTAGATGTCGTGGTGGGTGTTTTTGTAAGTGGATGAGTTAGTCAAGGTTTAAGCTAGACCCACATTTTTGGGAGATGTTACTTCTCCGTCCAGACGATTTAGGGAGAGCTTGGAAAATTCAGGGAGAAGTGGGGGAGACTTTGACTTTTGCCTGACTGCAAATAGTGAAACCATACTTAGTTGACGTTTGCAGGATAGAGGAACTGTTGTATGTAGAAAAGCTTGTATTAATGTAATGTTGCATTGGGTTTGTGTAATGTAGCATTGGGTTTATGTAATGTAGCATTGGGTTTATGTAATGTAGCATTGGGTATATGTAATGTTGCATTGGGTTTATGTAATGTAGCATTGGGTTTATGTAATGTAGCATTGGGTTTATGTAATGTTGCATTGGGTATATGTAATGTTGCATTGGGTTTATGTAATGTAGCATTGGGTTTATGTAATGTAGCATTGGGTTTATGTAATGTAACATTGGGTTTATGTAATATAGCATTGGGTTTATGTAATATAGCATTGGGTTTATGTAATGTAAACTATATATAGATCTTTTATTGGACTATACAAACTATATATAGATCTTTTATTGGACTGTACAAACTATATATAGATCAATTATTGGACTATACATACAAACTATATATAGATCATTTATTGGACTTTACAAACTATATATAGATCATTTATTGGACTGTACAACTATATATAGATCATTTATTGGACTGTACAACTATATATAGATCATTTAATGGACTGTACAAACTATATATAGATCATTATTGGACTGTACAAACTATATATAGATCATTTATTGCACTATACAAACTATATATAGATCATTTATTGCACTATACAAACTATATATAGATCATTTATTGCACTATACAAACTATATATAGATCATTTATTGGACTGTACAAACTATATATAGATCATTTATTGGTTGGACTGTACAAACTATTAATAGAACATTTATACAGGCTGAGTTAGAGGGAAGATACATGACCCAATTAAAACTACTACAAGCACGGGAGAAATCTCTGAAGGAGCAGCTCCAGGAGTCGGTCCAGGGAACTCGGGTGAGTGATGTGTTACTGTAGGTCGGTGCTTCATACATCACAATGTGTTACTGTAAGTCGGTGCTTCATACATCACAATGTGTTACTGTAGGTCGGTGCTTCATATATCACAATGTGTTACTGTAAGTCGGTGCTTCATACATCACAATGTGTTACTGTAAGTCGGTGCTTCATACATCACACAATGTGTTACTGTAAGTCGGTGCTTCATATATCACAATGTGTTACTGTAGGTCGGTGCTTCATACATCACACAATGTGTTACTGTAAGTCGGTGCTTCATATATCACAATGTGTTACTGTAGGTCGGTGCTTCATACATCACACAATGTGTTACTGTAAGTTGGTGCTTCATATATCACACAATGTGTTACTGTAGGTCGGTACTTCATACATCACACAATGTGTTACTGTAGGTCGGTGCTTCATACATCACACAATGTGTTACTGTAAGTCGGTGCTTCATATATCACAATGTGTTACTGTAAGTCGGTGCTTCATACATCACACAATGTGTTACTGTAGGTCGGTGTTCCATACATCACACTACTGTAGGTCGGTGCTTCATACATCACACAATGTGTTACTGTAAGTTGGTGTTTCATATATCACACAATGTGTTACTGTAAGTTGGTGTTTCATATATCACACAATGTGTTACTGTAGGTCGGTACTTCATACATCACACAATGTGTTACTGTAGGTCGGTGTTCCATACATCACACTACTGTAAGTCGGTGCTTCATACATCACAATGTGTTACTGTAAGTCGGTGCTTCATACATCACACAATGTGTTACTGTAAGTTGGTGTTTCATATATCACACTATATTACTGGCCATTGTAAAGCATTCTATTCGACGACAATGCCTATTGAAATAGATCGACACATTAGTAGTCAAACAAGCTATAATAAAGATCGGAACAACGTAGTGTATGCAACACTTAATAGTAACCTCTATGAAGGTGGAGTAGGCAACTTCACAGCTTATCTATCCATTGCATACGATTGGTAATTTACAGCCAAATGTATGAAATAAACAACATCTCTATGGGGAAAGGGTTAAATAATACCATTAGATGACGCAATCACGCGCTTTCTCACTTATCCCATAAATTTGGGTCTAGCTTGAGCCCTGCTCCACCAGTAATATATTGGAAGGGCACCATATGACCTAATTATATAACCCTGACAATTAAATTGAAAGAATACTCATTTTATTATACGTTGCCATTTGGGCGAGGGATAGTGTTTTGGCATTTTCCATCTATGCGTACGTCCGCAATCTCAGTAGCGAATTGGTGGACTTTTATGAAACTTGAAACTTAAGATAAATATGTGGCTGTGCATGTGCAATTTTCATCATGAATTATTGCCCTTTAATTAACTAAGGCCATTAACTGGAGCCATTACGATTGTGTCCTTAGGCAAGGCATTTTTAAATTCCACATTGCCTCTTCTCTCTCCCTCGTGGCGATGGATTCCATCAGGAATGAGGTCTCGAGAGTGATTAATATAAGTTGTAAGAACTTGTTTCGCAATCGAGCTAAAAATATATAAATTTGTATAAATTAACTAAGGCCAAAAAATAAATACTAGTTTATTTACTGTTTCATGCACACACACAAAAAGGTCGGTAGGGAATTTTTAAACAAAAAATTAGTCATTTTGTTACCATATTCTTGAGGCACAGAAAAATGTGGGGAAAAAACGAAATTGTGAATTTTTGTTTTGTTGTTTTTCTTCAACATTTCATAAAGCAATTCAGGGTCTGTGGCTAAAAAAACGTTTCGGTCGGGAAATCATAAACGCAGATGGTTTTTTGGTTGTTGGCCTAATAATCCACATATTTGTCTGTCTAGAAGCAGTTTTGCTGGAGATATCAATTCATGGAATCTAGTTTATACAAATTTATCTTAGCTCAATTGCGATACAAGTTCTTACAACTTATATTAATCACTCTCGAGACCTCATTCCTGATGGAATCCATCGCCACGAGGGAGAGAGAAGAGGCAATGTGGAATTTAAATGCCTTACCTAAGGACACTATCGTAACAGCTCCAGCAGGGCTTGACCTCCTGGCCTTTCGCACCTGAAGCGAATGCGCTACCACTGCGCTATCACGACTTCATGGAATATGCATGTATACATACTTCAGCATCAGCATGACACATTGGCCGACTTGGAAAAAGAGAGAGTTGTGTGGTATGAAGAGAGGCAGCATTGCCTTCAAGAAATTTCGGACCGAGATTCGTTACTCGGGAAAGCGGATGTACACTTGTCTAAGGAAGTCGATAAACTGAGGTCGGAGTTACAAGCTGCATACCAGCGTCGCCTAGACACCGAGATCAACTCATGGCGTCAGAGACTGGAGGCAGAGTTCGCACGAGCCAATAATTCTGAACAGAAGGAAAAACTGCAGTTAGAGAAACATTTGAGTGAAGTGAACACAGAGCTAAATAAACTCAAAACCCAGCTTCTAGAAGAACGAGGCAAACATGCTCACGAGGTAGGTGAACACAGAGGTAAATAAACTCAGCTACTGGAAGGCGGAACATACACTGACGAGGTAGGTGAACACAGCTCCTGGAAGGAGGAGCCGGTGTTGATGAGGTAGGTGAACACAGCTCCTGGAAGGCGGAACATACACTGACGAGGTAGGTGAACTCAGCCACTGGAAGGAGGAGCCAGTGTTGATGAGGTGAACACAGCTCCTGGAAGGAGGACCATACACTGACAAGGTAGGTGAACACAGCTCCTGGAAGGAGGAACATACACTGACGAGGTAGGTGAACACAGCTCCTGGAAGGAGGAGCCAGTGTTTATGAGGTAGGTGAACTGAGCTCCTGGAAGGAGGAACATACACTGACGAGGTAGGTGAACACAGCTCCTGGAAGGAGGAACATACACTGACGAGGTAGGTGAACACAGCTCCTGGAAGGAGGAACCAGTGTTGATGAGGTGAACACAGCTCCTGGAAGGAGGAACATACACTGACGAGGTAGGTGAACACAGCTCCTGGAAGGAGGAGCCAGTGTTGATGAGGTGAACACAGCTCCTGGAAGGAGGAACATACACTGACGAGGTAGGTGAACACAGCTCCTGGAAGGAGGAGCCAGAGTTAATGCGGTGAACACAGCTCCTGGAAGGAGGAGCATACACTGACGAGGTAGGTGAACACAGCTCCTGGAAGGAGGAACATACACTGACGAGGTAGGTGAACACAGCTCCTGGAAGGAGGAACATACACTGACGAGGTCGGTGAACACAGCTCCTGGAAGGAGGAGCATACACTGACGAGGTAGGTGAACACAGCTCCTGGAAGGAGGAACATACACTGACGAGGTCGGTGAACACAGCTCCTGGAAGGAGGAACATACACTGACGAGGTCGGTGAACACAGCTCCTGGAAGGAGGAACATACACTGACGAGGTCGGTGAACACAGCTCCTGGAAGGAGGAGCATACACTGACGAGGTCGGTGAACACAGCTCCTGGAAGGAGGAACATACACTGACGAGGTCGGTGAACACAGCTCCTGGAAGGAGGAGCATACACTGACGAGGTCGGGAACACAGCTCTGGAAGGAGGAGCATACACTGACGAGGTCGGTGAACACAGCTCCTGGAAGGAGGAGCATACACTGACGAGGTCGGTGAACACAGCTCCTGGAAGGAGGAGCATACACTGACGAGGTCGGTGAACACAGCTCCTGGAAGGAGGAGCATACACTGACGAGGTAGGTGAACACAGCTCCTGGAAGGAGGAGCATACACTGACGAGGTCGGTGAACACAGCTCCTGGAAGGAGGAGCATACACTGACGAGGTCGGTGAACACAGCTCCTGGAAGGAGGAGCATACACTGACGAGGTCAGTGAACACAGCTCCTGGAAGGAGGAACATACACTGACAAGGTCAGTGAACACAGCTCCTGGAAGGAGGAACATACACTGACAAGGTCGGTGAACTCGGCTCCTGGAAGGAGGAGCAGGTGTTCATGAGGTACTGTACTTACCTCAAAATTACCTAATAAGTAAGTAAATAAAGTGGATTTGTCTTATACATGATCAACCTTATAAGCTGGTAAACATGGGAACCGGTCTAACAAATCATGCATCATATAAGAGTTTATAGTTTACCGGAAATCATTGGGGAACCGGTCTAACAAATCATGCATCTGATAAGAGTTTATAGTTTACCGGAAATCATTGGGGAATCGGTCTAACAAATCATGCATCTGATAAGAGTTTATAGTTTACCGGAAATCATTGGGGAACCGGTCTAACAAATCATGCATCTGATAAGAGTTTATAGTTTACCGGAAATCATTGGGGAACCGGTCTAACAAATCATGCACCTGATAAGAGTTTATAGTTTACCGGAAATCATTGGGGAACCGGTCTAACAAATCATGCACCTGATAAGAGTTTATAGTTTACTGGAAATCATTGGGGAACCGGTCTAACAAATCATGCACCTGATAAGAGTTTATAGTTTACTGGAAATCATTGGGGAACCGGTCTAACAAATCATGCACCTGATAAGAGTTTATAATTTACCGGAAATCATTGGGGAACCGGTCTAACAAATCATGCACCTGATAAGAGTTTATAGTTTACCGGAAATCATTGGGGAACCGGTCTAACAAATCATGCACCTGATAAAGAGTTTATAGTTTACCGGAAATCATTGGGGAACCGGTCTAACAAATCATGCACCTGATAAAGAGTTTATAGTTCACCGGAAATCATTGTTGTTTCAGGTTAAAACTATAACGGACAAGTTAAATGAGATAGAGAAGAGCTTAAAGGATCATGATAGACTGGATGGAGAGCTGAAGAAAGCCAAGGAACTGTTGAAGGGTTATAAGGATGAGCTGACTGACAACCAGGATCAATGTGGCAGGTACAAGGCAGAGAATGAACAACTCGCCACTAAGCTCACCAAAACAATGCAGAATCAGGAAAAATTACAGGTCTGTTTTTGTGGTTTAATTTCCACATGTGTTTTTGTGGTTTAATTTCCACATGTATTTTTGTGGTTTAATTTCCACATGTGTTTTTGTAGTTTAATTTCCACATATGTTTTTGTGTTTAAATTATCTTACAGGTGGGGCTTTGTGCCATGCAGAGAATCTAATTAACTAAATGCTTTACATTTAATAGGTTGAACTTCAGAAGTTCAAGGAAGAGAAATCAAGTAACATAGAATCTGTGCAGTCTATCGAAGCATCGTACAGGAAGGACGTGTCTTTGTATAAACAGAAACTAGAAGAGTCCAACACCAGGGTCGCTAAAACTGACAAACTTCTGTTGGACATGAAACATAAGTACAGGTAATTACCGTATTTAACTTTTTTGTTGGACATTATCTTCACTTGTAGAACGTTACCGAATCCGGGACATTTGCCCCCCAGGACATCTGCCCCCCAGTGCAAAAATGGATAGGTGGACATCTGCCCCCCAAGTGAAATGTTGGCTAGGACATTAGCCCCCCAGAAGAAATGTTGGCTAGGACATCTGCCCCCCAGTAGAAATGTTGGCTAGGACATTAGCCCCCCAGTAGAAATGTTGGCTAGGACATTAGCCCCCCAGTAGAAATGTTGGCTAGGACATTAGCCCCCCAGTAGAAATGACAGCTAGGACATCTGCTTTTTCAGAATATGTGCTAACTCCAGGATTTTACTTCAAAACATAAATAATTTAACCTTTAGCACTCTGTAGGCGAAATGAGCAGACAAATGTAATATTTTGCTTATTTTTGCCAGAAAGTAGGGCTTGACATTTCATTCAATTCATCCCACAATATCAAGTCCTACTTTCTGGGGAAAATGTCGTCTGCTGATATTTAAATATAGCATGCTAAAGGTTAAAGTTATGATATTATCAGTAAATTTCATATTTTATTGACTGTTTCTAACTGATAGTCCTGACAAAAATATATAGTTTCCTATCTTTCATGTGCTTTTTAATGTGCTTTTTAAACATGTGCTCAATCTTAAATATGATATCATATAAACATTTATTTAAGTAAATGTAAGTGTGTTTTCATAGTATTTGTCTTTATTGAAAATAAAGTTGTTTACAATATTTAGTATTTTTGTTTCATTTTATCATAATTGCAAACTAGATGTATACAAAATAGGTGATAATATGCGATAATAAGATCAGTCATCTTTCAAAATGTGCTATAAATTCTTCTTTAGAGAAATGTATTTATGCCATTAAGGAGAGTTAATTTAGTAGATAATTAAATCAAACTATTAAAGGACGCTATTAATGGAAGCATTCATGCAACCATCCATGTCTGCTCATCTTAATACTTATGATCAATACAAACTTAGCAACTCAAACCTTTTGTTCAGCTGATTGGTCTTATTGTTGTTTTATAATAGGATCAATAAATAAACTTGGCCATACTTTTATTCAAAGTTTAATCATTTATATTGGCATTTTTATTAAAAAAAGAATGTTTTTGTGGGGGAATGGGGGGCATATGTCCTACCATGCACTTTTTACTGGGGGGCAGATGTCCTAGCTGTCATTTCTACTGGGGGGGCTAATGTCCTAGCCAACATTTCTACTGGGGGGCAGATGTCCTAGCCAACATTTCTACTGGGGGGCTAATGTCCTACCTTCCATTTCACTTGGGGGGCAGATGTCCACCTATCCATTTTTGCACTGGGGGGCAGATGTCCTGGGGGGCACATGTCCGTATCCCACGTTACCGTATATCCTCGTATATGACACACTAAGTAGGTTTTTAACACATTATCAAAAGGTAGGTTTTTAACCCACACACATTATCAAAAAGCAGGTTTTGTAACCCACACAAATTATCAAAAAGTAGATTTTTAACCCACACACATCAAAAAGTAGGTTTTGTAACCCACACACATTATCAAAAAGTAGGTTTTGTAACCCACACACATTATCAAAAAGTAGGTTTTGTAACCCACACAAATTATTAAAGAGTAGGTTTTGTAACCCACACACATTATCAAAAAGTAGGTTTTGTAACCCACACACATTATCAAAAAGTAGGTTTTGTAACCCACACAAATTATCAAAAAGTAGATTTTTAACCCACACACATTATCAAAAAGTAGGTTTTGTAACCCACACACATTATCAAAAAGTAGATTTTTAACCCACACACATTATCAAAAAGTAGGTTTTGTAACCCACACAAATTATCAAAAAGTAGATTTTTAACCCACACACATTATCAAAAAGTAGGTTTTGTAACCCACACACATTATCAAAAAGTAGGTTTTGTAACCCACACAAATTATTAAAAAGTAGGTTTTGTAACCCACACACATTATCAAAAAGTAGGTTTTGTAACCCACACACATTATCAAAGAATAGGTTTTTAACCCACTCACATTATCAAAAAGTACATGTTTAACCCACACGCATTATCAAACAGTACATTTTTAACCCACACGCATTATCAAAAAGTACATTTTTAACCCACACGCATTATCAAAAGGTACATTTTTAACCCACACACATTATCAAAAAGTAGGTTTTGTAACCCACACCAATTATTAAAGAGTAGGTTTTGTAACCCACACACATTATCAAAAAGTAGGTTTTGTAACCCACACACATTATCAAAAAGTAGGTTTTGTAACCCACACAAATTATCAAAAAGTAGGTTTTGTAACCCACACAAATTATCAAAAAGTAGATTTTTAACCCACACACATTATCAAAAAGTAGATTTTTAACCCACACACATTATCAAAAAGTAGGTTTTGTAACCCACACAAATTATCAAAAAGTAGATTTTTAACCCACACACATTATCAAAAAGTAGGTTTTGTAACCCACACACATTATCAAAAAGTAGGTTTTGTAACCCACACAAATTATTAAAAAGTAGGTTTTGTAACCCACACACATTATCAAAAAGTAGGTTTTGTAACCCACACACATTATCAAAGAATAGGTTTTTAACCCACTCACATTATCAAAAAGTACATGTTTAACCCACACGCATTATCAAACAGTACATTTTTAACCCACACGCATTATCAAAAAGTACATTTTTAACCCACACGCATTATCAAAAGGTACATTTTTAACCCACACACATTATCAAAAAGTAGGTTTTGTAACCCACACAAATTATTAAAGAGTAGGTTTTGTAACCCACACACATTATCAAAAAGTAGGTTTTGTAACCCACACACATTATCAAAAAGTAGGTTTTGTAACCCACACAAATTATCAAAAAGTAGGTTTTGTAACCCACACAAATTATCAAAAAGTAGATTTTTAACCCACACACATTATCAAAAAGTAGATTTTGTAACCCACACAAATTATCAAAAAGTAGATTTTTAACCCACACACATTATCAAAAAGTAGATTTGTAACCCACACAAATTATCAAAAAGTAGTTTTAACCCACACACATTATCAAAAAGTAGGTTTTGAAACCCACACAAATTATCAAAAAGTAGTTTTGTAACCCACACACATTATCAAAAAGTAGGTTTTGTAACCCACACACATTATCAAAAAGTAGGTTTTTAACCCACACACATTATCAAAAAGTAGGTTTTTAACCCACACACATCAAAAAGTAGGTTTTAACCCACACACATTATCAAAAATAGGTTTTTAACCCACTCACATTATCAAAAAGTACATGTTTAACCCACACACATTATCAAAAAGTACATTTTTAACCCACACAATTATCAAAAAGTACATTTTTAACCCACACCATTATCAAAAGGTACATTTTTAACCCACACACATTATCAAAAGTAGGTTTTGTAACCCACACAAATTATTAAAGAGTAGGTTTTTAACCCACCATTATCAAAAGTAGGTTTTGTAACCCACACACATTATCAAAAAGTAGGTTTTGTAACCCACACAAATTATCAAAAAGTAGGTTTTGTAACCCACACAAATTATCAAAAAGTAGATTTTTAACCCACACACATTATCAAAAAGTAGGTTTTGTAACCCACACAAATTATCAAAAAGTAGATTTTTAACCCACACACATTATCAAAAAGTAGGTTTTGTAACCCACACAAATTATCAAAAAGTAGGTTTTTAACCCACACACATTATCAAAAAGTAGGTTTTGTAACCCACACAAATTATCAAAAAGTAGATTTTTAACCCACACACATTATCAAAAAGTAGGTTTTGTAACCCACACAAATTATCAAAAAGTAGCTTTTTAACCCACACACATTATCAAAAAGTAGGTTTTGTAACCCACACAAATTATCAAAAAGTAGATTTTTAACCCACACACATTATCAAAAAGTAGGTTTTGTAACCCACACACATTATCAAAAAGTAGGTTTTGTAACCCACACAAATTATTAAAAAGTAGGTTTTGTAACCCACACACATTATCAAAAAGTAGGTTTTGTAACCCACACACATTATCAAAGAATAGGTTTTTAACCCACTCACATTATCAAAAAGTACATGTTTAACCCACACGCATTATCAAACAGTACATTTTTAACCCACACGCATTATCAAAAAGTACATTTTTAACCCACACGCATTATCAAAAGGTACATTTTTAACCCACACACATTATCAAAAAGTAGGTTTTGTAACCCACACACATTATCAAAAAGTAGGTTTTGTAACCCACACAAATTATCAAAAAGTAGATTTTTAACCCACACACATTATCAAAAAGTAGGTTTTGTAACCCACACAAATTATCAAAAAGTA
>CM026388.1:18021418-18081686 GCA_014843695.1 Archivesica marissinica
ACCCACACACATTATCAAAAAGTAGGTTTTGTAACCCACACACATTATCAAAAAGTAGGTTTTGTAACCCACACAAATTATCAAAAAGTAGATTTTTAACCCACACACATTATCAAAAAGTAGGTTTTGTAACCCACACAAATTATCAAAAAGTAGATTTTTAACCCACACACATTATCAAAAAGTAGATTTTGTAACCCACACAAATTATCAAAAAGTAGATTTTTAACCCACACACAATCAAAAAGTAGGTTTTGAAACCCACACAAATTATCAAAAAGTAGATTTTTAACCCACACACATTATCAAAAAGTAGGTTTTGTAACCCACACACATTATCAAAAAGTAGGTTTTGTAACCCACACAAATTATTAAAAAGTAGGTTTTGTAACCCACACAACCCCAAAAAGTAGTTTTGTAACCCACACACATTATCAAAGAATAGGTTTTTAACCCACTCACATTATCAAAAAGTACATGTTTAACCCACAGCATTATCAAACAGTACATTTTGTAACCCACACGCATTATCAAAAAGTACATTTTTAACCACACGCATTATCAAAGGTACATTTTTAACCCACACATTATCAAAAGTAGGTTTGTAACCCACACAAATTATTAAAAAGTAGGTTTTGTAACCCACACACATTATCAAAAAAGTGGTTTGGTAACCCACACACATTATCAAAAAGTAGGTTTGTAACCCACACAATTATCAAAAAGTAGGTTGTAACCCACACAAATTATCAAAAAGTAGATTTTTAACCCACACACATTATCAAAAAGTAGGTTTTGTAACCCACACACATTATCAAAAAGTAGATTTTTAACCCACACACATTATCAAAAAGTAGGTTTTGTAACCCACACAAATTATCAAAAAGTAGATTTTTAACCCACACACATTATCAAAAAGTAGGTTTTGTAACCCACACACATTATCAAAAAGTAGATTTTTAACACCACAAACATTATCAAAAAAGTAGGTTTTGTAACCCACACACATTATCAAAAAGTAGCTTTTAACCCAAACAAATTATCAAAAAGTAGTTTTGTAACCCACACAAATTATCAAAAAGTAGATTTTTAACCCACAACATTATCAAAAAAGTAGGTTGTAACCCAAACAAATTATCAAAAAGTAGATTTTTAACCCACAAAACATCAAAAAGTGGTTTTGTAACCCACACATTATCAAAAGTAGGTTTTGTAACCCACACACATTACAAAAAAAACCACACAAAACAAAAGTACATTTTTAACCCACACGCATTATCAAAAAGTACATTTTTAACCACACAAATTATCAAAAGTACATTTTAAACCCACACACATCAAAAAGTAGGTTTTGTAACCCACACAAATTATCAAAAAGTAGGTTTTTAACCCACACACATTATCAAAAAGTAGATTTTTAACCCACACACATTATCAAAAAGTAGGTTTTGTAACCCACACAAATTATCAAAAAGTAGATTTTTAACCCACACACATCAAAAAGTAGGTTTTGTAACCCACACAAATTATCAAAAAGTAGATTTTTAACCCACACACATCAAAAAGTAGGTTTTGTAACCCACACAAATTATCAAAAAGTAGATTTTTAACCCACACACATTATCAAAAAGTAGGTTTTGTAACCCACACACATTATCAAAAAGTAGGTTTTGTAACCCACACAAATTATTAAAAAGTAGGTTTTGTAACCCACACACATTATCAAAAAGTAGGTTTTGTAACCCACACACATTATCAAAGAATAGGTTTTTAACCCACTCACATTATCAAAAAGTACATGTTTAACCCACACGCATTATCAAACAGTACATTTTTAACCCACACGCATTATCAAAAAGTACATTTTTAACCCACACGCATTATCAAAAGGTACATTTTTAACCCACACACATTATCAAAAAGTACATTTTTAACCCACACACATTATCAAAAAGTACATTTTTAACCCACACGCATTATCAAAAAGTACATTTTTAACCCACACACATTATCAAAAAGTACATTTTTAACCCACACACATCAAAAAGTACATTTTTAACCCACACGCATTATCAAACAGTACATTTTTAACCCACACGCATTATCAAAAAGTACATTTTTAACCCACACGCATTATCAAAAAGTACATTTTTAACCCAAGTACATTTTTAACCCACACACATTATCAAAAAGTACATTTTTAACTCACACACATTATCAAAAAGTACATTTTTAACCCACACACATCAAAAAGTACATTTTTAACCCACACGCATTATCAAAAAGTACATTTTTAACCCACACACATCAAAAAGTACATTTTTAACCCAAACGCATTATCAAAAAATACATTTTTAACCCACACACATTATCAAAAAGTACATTTTTAACCCACACACATTATCAAAAAGAAGGTTTTTAACCCACACACATGATCAAAAAGTATGTTTTTAACCCACACACATTATCAAAAAGTAGGTTTTGTAACCCACACACATTATCAAAAAGTAGGATTTGTAACCCACACACATTATCAAAGTGTAGGTTTTTAGCCCAGACACATGATCAAAAAGTACATGTTTAACCCACACACATTATCTAAAAGTACATTTTTAACCCACACACATTATCAAAAAGTATATTTTTAACCCACACACATTATCAAAATGTAGGTTTTTAACACTTGATCAAACAGTATATTCTTGACTCTGTGGCTGAGTTGTTAAGATCACTTGCCCCTAGGTTCGGTAGAGTATTGTTCACAGAATTGAGAAATGTTATATAATGGTAAGAGTATTGTTCACAGAATTGAGAAATGTTATATAATGGTAGAGTATTGTTCACAGAATTGAGAAATGTTATATAATGGTAGAGTATTGTTCACAGAATTGAGAAATGTTATATAATGGTAGAGTATTGTTCACAGAATTGAGAAATGTTATATAATGGTAGAGTATTGTTCACAGAATTGAGAAATGTTATATAATGGTAGAGTATTGTTCACAGAATTGAGAAATGTTATATAATGGTAGAGTATTGTTCACAGAATTGAGAAATGTTATATAATGGTAGAGTATTGTTCACAGAATTGAGAAATGTTATATAATGGTAGAGTATTGTTCACAGAATTGAGAAATGTTATATAATGGTAGAGTATTGTTCACAGAATTGAGAAATGTTATATAATGGTAGAGTATTGTCATGAAGAATGAAATGGTAGAGTATTGTTCACAGAATTGAGAAATGTTATATAATGGTAGAGTATTGTTCACAGAATTGAGAAATGTTATATAATGGTAGAGTATTGTTCACAGAATTGAGAAATGTTATATAATGGTAGAGTATTGTTCACAGAATTGAGAAATGTTATATAATGGTAGAGTATTGTTCACAGAATTGAGAAATGTTATATAATGGTAGAGTATTGTTCATAGAATTGAGAAATGTTATATAATGGTAGAGTATTGTTCACAGAATTGAGAAATGTTATATAATAGTAGAGTATTGTTCACAGAATTGGGAAATGTTATATAATGGTAGAGTATTGTTCACAGAATTGAGAACTGTTATATAATGGTAGAGTATTGTTCACAGAATTGAGAACTGTTATATAATGGTAGAGTATTGTTCACAGAATTGAGAACTGTTATATAATGGTAGAGTATTGTTCACAGAGCTGAGCTCGAGAGTTTGCGGAAGGCGTTAGAGGCAGAGAACGACGTGGCAATGAATGCAATGAAGAATAAAATGATCGAACTGCAAAAGAAACACGTTGCCATCGTCGATGAAATAAGGCGTAAACATCACCTTGATAGGGAGGAGCTACTGAAACATGGGCAGTCTGCTGTAGGAAGGGGCGTTACCCCAACTCCAAACATGGTAACTATAACTTCTAATTATGATAGTTTGAATTACAGTCAAACCTGTGTTAGTGGTCACCTCTATTATACAGTCAAACCTGTGTTAGTGGTCACCTCTATTATACAGTCAAACCTGTGTTAGTGGTCACCTCTATTATACAGTCAAACCTGTGTTAGTGGTCACCTCTATTATACAGTCAAACCTGTGTTAGTGGTCACCTCTATTATACAGTCAAACCTGTGTTAGTGGTCACCTCTTTATACAGTCAAACCTGTGTTAGTGGTCACCTCTATTATACAGTCAAACCTGTGTTAGTGGTCACCTCTATTATACAGTCAAACCTGTGTTAGTGGTCACCTCTATTATACAGTCAAACCTGTGTTAGTGGTCACCTCTATTATACAGTCAAACCTGTGTTAGTGGTCACCTCTATTATACAGTCAAACCTGTGTTAGTGGTCACCTCTATCAAGCAGCCAACCTGCATTAAGCAGCCAGTTTTCAGATTCCCAATATGCTGTTTTTTATACATTTGACCTCTATTAAGCAGTCACCTGTGTTAAGCAGCCACTTTCTGTGATTCCCTTGGCTGGCTGCTTATAAATCGACCTCACTCATAAGTCGAGGTGGTACTTTGACAGCTAGGAAACATGTATTTTATATACACTCACTCATAAGTCGAGGGGGTACTTTGACAGCTAGGAAACATGTATTTATATACACTCACTCATAAGTCGAGGTGGTACTTTGACAGCTAGGAAACATGTATTTATATACACTCACTCATAAGTCGAGGGGGTACTTTGACAGCTAGGAAACATGTATTTATATACACTCACTCATAAGTCGAGGGGGTACTTTGACAGCTAGGAAACATGTATTTATATACACTCACTCATAAGTCGAGGTGGTACTTTGACAGCTAGGAAACATGTATTTATATACACTCACTCATAAGTCGAGGGGGTACTTTGACAGCTAGGAAACATGTATTTATATACACTCACTCATAAGTCGAGGGGGTACTTTGGGGGTTTGAAAACATATATTTTACATATACCAACTGTTTATAAATAAGTATATGTAACATTTTCTAAACATTTGTGTTCCTTAAACAATTAATTTTGTATTTCTCTGTCATAAGTCGATGGATAATTTTAGAGCACTTTTTAGAAGCAAAACGGTCGACTTATGGTAATTATGACAGGGGTGGAGAGAAGGTTAAATAGTTTATAGCATATCTTATAATAAACGGGGGTGGAGAGAACGTTAAATAGTTTATAGCATATCTTATAATAGACAGGGGTGGAGAGAACGTTAAATAGTTTATAGCATATCTTATAATAGACGGGGGTGGAGAGAACGTTAAATAGTTTATAGCATATCTTATAATAGACAGGGGTGGGGAGAATGTTAAATAGTTTATAGCATATCTTATAATAGACAGGGGTGGGGAGAAAGTCAAATAGTTTATAGCATATCTTATAATAGACAGGGGTGGAGAGAAGGTTAAATAGTTTATAGCACATCTTATAATAGACAGGGGTGGAGAGAAGGTTAAATAGTTTATAGCACATCTTATAATAGACAGGGGTGGAGAGAACGTTAAATAGTTTATAGCATATCTTATAATAGACAGGGGTGGAGAGAACGTTAAATAGTTTATAGCATATCTTATAATAGACAGGGGTGGAGAGAACGTTAAATAGTATATAGCACATCTTATAATAGACAGGGGTGGAGAGAACGTTAAATAGTATATAGCACATCTTATAATAGACAGGGGTGGAGAGAACGTTAAATAGTATATAGCACATCTTATAATAGACAGGCTTGGAGAGAACGTTAAATAGTATATAGCACATCTTATAATAGACAGGGGTGGAGAGAAGGTTAAATAGTTTATAGCACATCTTATAATAGACAGGGGTGGAGAGAACGTTCAATAGTTTATAGCATATCTTATAATAGACAGGGGTGGGGAGAACGTTAAATAGTATATAGCACATCTTATAATAGACAGGGGTGGAGAGAAGGTTAACTAGTTTATAGCACATCTTATAATAGACAGTGGTGGAGAGAAGGTTAAATAGTTTATAGCATATCTTATAATAGACAGGGGTGGAGAGAAGGTTAAATAGTTTATAGCACATCTTATAATAGACAGGGGTGGAGAGAAGGTTAAATAGTTTATAGCACATCTTATAATAGACAGGGGTGGAGAGAAGGTTAAATAGTTTATAGCACATCTTATAATAGACAGGGGTGGGGAGAACGTTAAATAGTTTATAGCATATCTTATAATAGACAGGGGTGGAGAGAACGTTAAACAGTTTAACTAATGATGGGAATGATTTCAAGAAGTTCCGTATAGATATATATAGATATATTTTACTGTTGCCAGGGTGATGTGGAAGACATAGACCAGACCGTGAAGGAATTGCGTTCTCAATACTTAGACACAGTAGCGAAAATCAAAGGTAACAACACAGAAATTAAAAGCAACAGAATTTAATATAGCCACAATATTGACACAAGGTTATAAAAAGTTCTCCAATCTCAAACTCAGTCTCAAGCTTTTTGATTGGTTGAGCTGAGAGCAAAGCTCAGACTTGACCAATCATGTTGCATGAAAACGGGTTTTAGATCCGAGTTTTATAACCTCCAGGCTTGGTCATATTATGCAGTCATGGCCGTCGCTGGAGCTATTTTGATGGTGGAGTATGCTTGTTAGTCGAGTGAGCAATGCGAGTGAGTACACTAGGGGGGTCGGGGTATTTTTTGGAAATGAGGAAGCAATTTGCTGCATTTCAATGCATTTTGTAACATACAATTGCAGGACTAGAGTTCTTACGACAATCCGTATAAAGGTATAAATTAAGGCTAGATGTATAATATACATGAGATATCGCACTTATCAATTAAACAAGCACGTAAAATAGTACAAACTAATGTTCGAGATGCACCATATTTGCAATGGGCTCAAGTATTCCACATCTCCACACATCACGGCGCCTATGTATCCCTATTTCCCCCCCCCCCCCCCCCCCGGGTTTCAATGCATTTTTGGAGGTGTTTTTTTTCATTTTCTGAGACCAATGATACGCACGTGTGTATGCCCAGCGACGGGCCTGACAGTGACACCTAGTCTTATGCAGCCCGTCAAGTGAAGCGACAGGCTTGACAGTGAGATCTAGTCTTATGCAGCCAGTCAAGGGAAGTGACGGGCCTGACAGTGAGACCTAGTCTTATGCAGCCAGTCTAGGGAAGTGATGGGCCTGACAGTGAGACCTAGTCTTATGCAGCCAGTCTAGGGAAGTGATGGGCCTGACAGTGAGACCTAGTCTTATGCAGCCAGTCAAGGGAAGTGATGGGCCTGACAGTGAGACCTAGTCTTATGCAGCCAGTCAAGGGAAGTGATGGGCCTGACAGTGAGACCTAGTCTTATGCAGCCAGTCAAGGGAAGTGACGGGCCTGACAGTGACACCTAGTCTTATGCAGTCAGTCAAGTGAAGCGACGGGCCTGACAGTGAAACCTAGTCTTATGCAGCCATTCAAGGGAAGTGACGGGCCTGACAGTGAGACCTAGTCTTATGCAGCCAGTCAAGTGAAGTGACGGGCCTGACAGTGAGACCTAGTCTTATGCAGCCAGTCAAGTGAAGTGACGGGCCTGACAGTGCGTCCTAGTCTTATGCAGCCAGTCAAGTGAAGCGACTGGCCTGACAGTGCGTCCTAGTCTTATGCAGCCAGTCAAGGGAGGAACAGAAGTAGATGGGCCTGACAATGAAACCTAGTCTTATGCAGCCACAAGGGAGGAACAGAAGTAGACGGGCCTGATTGTGAGACCTAGTCTTATGCAGCCACAAGGGAGGAACAGAAGTAGACGGGCCAGTATGTCTGGTGGGTAACATGCTTAGACTGCAAATACTGGGATTGCTGGCTCGATCCCCCCATCTGACCATAATAATATTGTGGACGTCGTGGTAGCACGTTCGCTTCAAGTGCGAAAGGCCCAGAGTTTGCTCCCCGCTTGAGCCGTTACAAATGTGCCCTTAGGCAGGGCATTTAAATGCCACATTACCTCTTCTCTCTCCCTCGTGGCGATGGATTCCATCAGGAATGAGCTCTCAAGAGTGATTAATCTAACGTAAAAACTTGCAATCAAGCTAAAATAAATTTATATATAAACTATCACAGATATATCAAAATGCTCTGTCTGATTAACCCTTTCAACACCACAGACCTCTATTTATAGGCTTACAAAAAGTGTAGATCCAGATGAGCCGGCTCATGACGAGCCGTCTCATCAGGATCTGCACTTTTTGCAAGTAGTATTACTAATTTTAGAGAAAAATTACCCATCTTGATAAATGAACTGGTCCGAATGTAATTTTTATTGGTCTAAGAATATCATGGACCAGTCCATGTCAGTTACTTGAAAGAGTTAAGGACTCTCTATGCTTCCGTTTACCCGTTGAAAAATATGGAGACGATTATGTTTTATAGCATAAGTAAGTCGGGGAGACCTCCGTTTGAAGAGTACTGCAAAATACTCGATGAAAATCGATGTGAAGGTGACTCCGCTCCTTTGATTTATATTATACATTACTTTTGTATAGATCTTTTTTTCAAATCAAATCAAATTTATTCACTCAGTGCATCATACATGATACAAACATGAGGTATATATATATAGTAATACGGTTTTAAACAGTGGTACATAGCAAATCTAATTTACAGAGAGCAAACAGAATATGTTTCGTAAAACGTAACCATCTATTGTTTACACATTATTTAAATAATTTGACTAGATATATTTGTTTTGTCATATTACAGATTGGTTTGATTTTTTTTTCAGTGCGAAAAGTGCAGATCATGATCAGACTCTCTTTTTCTGGCAATTGAAATTTCAGACCGTCAAAAAAGTGACATCTCTTGTTAAAACACTGACCGTCTATCTTTTGTCCATGATTAATAGCGTTGGGCGGTTCATTCAATCTCTATTTGTCTGATTTTAGGTGAAGTCTTTAATTATTTATACCCATTTTAGGTGATGTCCTGAGACATATCACGCAGACAAACGTGCGGGCTGCCGAGACGGTGAAACTTGAAATGGATAAAGAGAGGACTACCACGTTTCATCAGATAAAAGATTTCTACCGACAAAATGTGAAACAAATCCTAGACACGGAAATAGTCGGGTAGGTGTGGCATAATTACTATGCAGTATATTAGCCAATGGAATCACAGAAATAGTCGGGTAGGTGTGGCATAATTACTATGCAGTATATTAGCCAATGGAATCACAGAAATAGTCGGGTAGGTGTGGCATAATTACTATGCAGTATATTAGCCAATGGAATCACAGAAATAGTCGGGTAGGTGTGGCATAATTACTATGCAGTATATTAGCCAATGGAATCACAGAAATAGTCGGGTAGGTGTGGCATAATTACTATGCAGTATATTAGCCAATGGAATCACAGAAATAGTCGGGTAGGTGTGGCATAATTACTATGCAGTATATTAGCCAATGGAATCACAGAAATAGTCGGGTAGGTGTGGCATAATTACTATGCAATATATTAGCCAATGGAATCACAGAAATAGTCGGGTAGGTGTGGCATAATTACTATGCAATATATTAGAGGATATACAGTCAAATCTGTCTTAAGCAGCCAGCCAAGGGAATCACAAAATGTGGCTGCTTAGCGTAGGTGGCTGCTTAACAGAGGTCAAATGTATAATCAAACAACATATTGGGAATCTGGAGTCTGGCTGCTTAATACAGGTGACCACTAATACAGGTTTAACTGTCCATACATGCCATATCTTGCGGCGCGTGACATTTCCTCACGGAATACAGCGATAGGGATGACAGTGTTCCGAAAATCCGAAATATCTGAGACTTTAATTTCTGTGTCTGAGTTTGTTAATCCAAGATGGCCGCCTCCATTTCTATTTGAGATAATCTACCTGGCATAACTTATTTTCTTTTCTTTTTTGAAGTGTGATTGTTCAAATTTCTTGAATCACGTTTTATGTTTTATGCTTATAAGGCAATCTCGCCTATAAGACGACCCCCCCCCCCCTACTTTGGTCCTGAAATCTGTGAGTTTTGGCATGCACTCGCATATAAGACGGGTTAATAAATTGCATGTTTGTCCAGTGCAAGTTACACCGTGCACGTAAAAGAACCAGAGGAGAACAGTCTTTCAGATGGGACATTAAACCAAGGTCTCGTGTCGGTGCTGTACACCGTACACGTAAAAGAACCAGAGCAGACTCTGGAATGGGTCTCTGTCTGTAGCATTGCACTATCCTCCAAAAATCTACAATGACTAATCTCTTTAGGAGGCGTCGCTCATATGGACAACCGGTAGCGACGATAAATAAACGTAAAAACAAACGCACGCGTCGTTAAACCAAATACTCACTCACCATTTAACCCTTTCAACACCATAGACCTCTAAATAGGCTTACAAAATGTGTAGATCCAGATGAGCCGGCTCAGGATCTGCACTTTTTGCCAGTAATATTACTATTTTTAGACATAATTACCCATTTTGATAAATGAACTTGTCCAAATGTGATTTTCTGATTCATTTATTGGTTTAAGAATATCATGGACCAGTCCATTGGTGTTCAATGGGTTAAGTATGCAATAACGCTCTATCTACTCCCAAAAATTCTGACTTAGAGTTAGCTCTTGTTTTAAAGCGACACTACATTGGTGAAAAAAGAAAATATCAACAGAATGTAATTTCCTATTATATCTTTTGCCACTAAATCTTGAGTATTTCAACAAAATAACAAACGTTGTATACGTTGATATAACAAAATAATGTAAATAGGGTAAACAGCCATGCGTAATACAACGCGTGTATCCTGAATAACAACATTTATTACAGGGTGCATTCTAGGTCAGAATTTTTGGGAGAAGTGAGAAAGCGCGTGATCGCTTCCTTAAATGGTGTTCTTTAATATACTTCTGCAAAATAGGGTTAAAATGCACAGTACAGCCATTAAATACAACATTTGAATAGAAGGAGTGCTTTATAATGGGCCAGTGTATCTTACTAGACACAATTTTGTTTGAAAATCGTAAAAACCAAAACAAAACATTATTTAGGGAGAAGTGGGGCCCCAGAGGGCGAAGTCAGGGTCCCTAGGATGGATACCATTTAACACATTTTTAAGAAAAAACATTGTGAAGAAAAAAACATTGTTTAAACAGCCGCCTCCGTGGTCGAGTGGTTACGGTCGCTGACTTGTATACCACTGTAACCTATCATCACTGATGGGCCGCCTCCGTGGTCGAGTGGTTACGGTCGCTGACTTGTATACCACTGTAACCTATCATCACTGATGGTCCGCCTCCGTGGTCGAGTGGTTACGGTCGCTGACTTGTATACCACTGTAACCTATCATCACTGATGGTCCGCCTCCGTGGTCGAGTGGTTAAGGTCGCTGACTTGTATACCACTGTAACCTATCATCACTGATGGTCCGCCTCCGTGGTCGAGTGGTTAAGGTCGCTGACTTGTATACCACTGTAACCTATCATCACTGATGGTCCGCCTCCGTGGTCGAGTGGTTAAGGTCGCTGACTTGTATACCACTGTAACCTATCATCACTGATGGTCCGCCTCCGTGGTCGAGTGGTTAAGGTCGCTGACTTGTATACCACTGTAACCTATCATCACTGATGGTCCGCCTCCGTGGTCGAGTGGTTAAGGTCGCTGACTTGTATACCACTGTAACCTATCATCACTGATGGTCCGCCTCCGTGGTCGAGTGGTTACGGTCGCTGACTTGTATACCACTGTAACCTATCATCACTGATGGTCCGCCTCCGTGGTCGAGTGGTTAAGGTCGCTGACTTGTATACCACTGTAACCTATCATCAATGATGGTCACGGGTTCGAGCCCCACTCAGGCCGTGTCTCATTTATATGAAAAAGTTGGCAGTTTCTTACGGAGGTTGGTGCACCCAAGTACTGGTTAACCGCTGGAGCCTGCCCAGGAAAGGTGTTGTTAGGTAAACTGCCCGCCGGCTATATAGCCCAAAATGGTGCTGATGCAGGCGTAAAACCCGAAATATAAATATATTGTTTAAACATATTTTTCGCACTCACTTATAATGATCTACCCGGGTGCACATCCTTGCCTGAAACACTGCTCGGTGGGGCATCCGGTGGTTTCCAATAATAGCTGGAGAGTCGATATGACCTAAATTGTTGGTTTAAAGTCCCAGTAGTTTAACGATTTGTTTACAATGATGTACATGACTCTACGATACTTTCAGGGCCACGCTGGAGAGTCAATATGACGTAAATTGTTGGTTTAAAGTCCCAATAGTTTAACGATTTGTTTACAATGATGTACATGACTCTACGATACTTTCAGGGCCACACTGGAGAGCAAACTACTCGCGGTCGAGGAGGCACTAGAAACTTTGTCCAGTAATCCAAGTTCAAGGTCGACTACACCAAAATCTGACGAGTTCATACTGGACGAGCGTCAGATGAAGTCTCGATCAAGGTCGGCTTCTAGGGATGCTGGGATATCACCAAAAGGTCAAAGGTCAGTGTCATTCACGAGTGGCACTAAAGGTGATAGGTCACGCACACCGGTGAATTCTGGGAATGATGTGTCGGGTCAGATTGAGGATCCAAAAAATCGAATGTGTACGAAGGTGCCACGAGACGTGCATGTGACAGTGAGAGGGGATAGAAGCACGGAAATGCCAGATTCAAGGTCAATGCAGGACTGGAGGTACAATGATAATTTCGATACAAGACGTTCAGAAAATAGGCCATTGTCGGCTAGAACTTCTCGAGAGATGAGGGAAAATGACACCAGAGCTAGTGAAAATCGACCTCTCTCGGCGAAATCACCACGAGAGCTTCATTTATCATTACGGCAGAGAAACATGGATTCTGATTACGAGGATGCGGGTCTAGAAAGGGGTAGAAGTGGCGATAAGAAAAGGACACGTACATTGATTTCAACACGAGATATTCACTCTGGTCGCTACGCACGGACTGCCGACGACGGAGAGATTACTGATGGTCGCCCAGACGATGGATCGAGTTACTATGGAGATAATCGTGCCAAAAGTGTGACCCCGATGGACAGTTTAATGTCAAAGTCAAATCCGTCGTTATACCGTCCAATCTCAGTTCCAGACTTGAGTAGTGAAGACAAAGAGTTGAAACTGTGGACAGAGACAAATAACGACTCGTACAGATACACACCATTACGGGAAACGTTAAAAATGGGAACAAACCTGCATCGAATTAATAGCAAATCGGAGTCAGATTTAACTATCGCTGAGAAAAACTTTGGTCTTATGAAGCCTGAATATGATTCCAACCTTGACCTGTCAACCGGAAGTTTGTCTTCTGATACCTTTTTGACACCAAGGAAACGCGATGCAGGCGAGACACCGACCAGCACGCCTCGTCGACATTCACACCGGAAGTATTACACATTGCATAGTTTCCCGACGAAGGACCAAATTTCTAATGAGTTACGGAGTCGGGAACCAGCTGCAAATGAAGGTCACAACCAAGCCAGAAGCGTTTCGAGAAATGACGATGTTGGTGTAAATTCACCAGTGGCTGTTCGCTTGGCAAGGAAAAATCTGCCCTTGATTCAGTTCCGGCACGGTAAGGTGCAGGCTCTGGGTCGCGGTGTCGGCACAAGTACTAAATCACCGCACCCGGATGAAGCGGTAATGGTAAGGGACACGCCACCTACCAGGGATACCTCGGGAACGCCGGAGAGACAGTACCGTCCCCTCTCTGTCTCGTCAACCGTACATATGGACTTTTAGAACCACTTTCTGTCTTTTACACTGTAGTATTCACACATCTGCCCAACTCATAGGCAACTGCCCAGCAGTGAATTTATGTCTGGCACATAGGGTGTTTTCTAGAGTTGAACGTTGGCCTCTTTTTTTATAAGATTCAACGGAGTGCCTTCGGGCGGGCAGGCCACTATAAACTCAAACTACGAGCGGGCAGGCCGTTATAGACTCAAATTACGGGGAAGCAAACAGGCCATTATAAACTCAAACTACGGGGAAGCAAACAGGCCATTATAAACTCAAACTACGGGGAAGCAAACAGGCCATTATAAACTCAAACTACGGGGAAGCAAACAGGCCATTATAAACTCAAACTACGGGGAAGCAAACAGGCCATTATAAACTCAAACTACGGGGAAGCAAACAGGCCATTATAAACTCAAACTACGGGGAAGCAAACAGGCCATTATAAACTCAAACTACGGGGAAGCAAACAGGCCATTATAAACTCAAACTACGGGGAAGCAAACAGGCCATTATAAACTCAAACTACGGGGAAGCAAACAGGCCATTATAAACTCAAACTACGGGGAAGCAAACAGGCCATTATAAACTCAAACTACAGGCGGGCAGGCCGTTATAAACTCAAACTTTGGGTGGGCATGGAGTTAAACTCAATCTTGTCCGCTCTAGTGCCCGATCTAGTGTCAGCTCTAGTGCCCGCTCTAGTGCCCGATCTAGTGCCCGATCTAGTGTCCGCTCTAGTGTCCGATCTAGTGTCAGCTCTAGTGTCCGATCTAGTGTCAGCTCTAGTGCCCGTTCTAGTGTCCATTCTAGTGTCCATTCTAGTGTCCGATCTGTTCCACACTACTGGTTTGATCAAGTAGGATAGCAAAACTTTCTAGGGGGAGAACCCCGACTACCTCCTACCACACCTACCCCCCTTCAAAATGCACCCTCCCCTCCCCCCCTATTCTGACCCACCATGTCTTATTTTTCCACCCTAGGCGTACAAGTTGCTTCAGAATAATCAAAATTAACTCTTTGCATACTAGCGGTGAAAACAACTGACCACACAATTCTAAGGACATTCCAGGACATAAATAAGAAAATCACAGTTTTAGCCTTTATTTTACCCAGCATGCAGAGAGTTATAATTGCCCCAAACACAGTATCACATATCTACCTCCTTTGCATAGAATAGAATAGCAAACGTCACTTCTGGACAAATTGTTTGGAAATTCATACTGTCACATTTGTAGCGTGTTTGTAGACTTAAGGACAAATGTTTTGCACGGGTATTTTTTATATGTCGGCAATTAAAGTACCACATTAAATATTATGTAATCTAAGATTGTGAAGGAATGAATCGAGGGTTAATAGTTTCCATCGGGGTATGAACTACATTGGACGTGGTTAAAGTGTGTGGAGGCCGAATGCATCCACGTTAACTTGAAACATGCCCACTGTAGTTCATACCCAGATGAAAACTATTGACCCGCGATTCATTACTTGTATTTACATTAATAATGTTTTCGCTGGAAGGAAAATATAGCACACTCTGCAATTAAAATGTTTTCCATCGGGGTATGAACTACATTGGGCGTGGTTAAAGGGTGTGGAGGCCGAAGAAATCCAAACTAAGTTTAAACACGCCCACTGTTGTTCATACCCGATGGAAACTATTTACCCGCGCTTCATTACTTATGTTACATTATAACTTTGCATTTAAAATGTGTCATGGCTTATCTGTTCAAGATTAACAGTCTGCACCAGAATTGAGACGTTTCTATAGAATGTTTGTCAAACACCATCACCTGTTGTTATTGCGTCCTAAATTAAGGAATGAATCACGGGTTAATAGTTTCCATCGGGCTATGAACTACATTGGGCGTGGTTATGGTGGGCGATTCATTACTTATATTTACATTTATTATTCTTTACAATAACACAAAGAGAAAATATAACACTTAAAATGTTTTTAGTCCAGATTTGCAACTTACCGTGTGCCGGAACAGGTAAATAGATCATCCTTGGAACAGCGTAAACTGCAGTACACGCCTTTTCTCGCCACAAACTCTGCGTAACATTGCGAATGCACGTGCTCTAAGCCCTGCATGTGTATGTCAGCTGCATGTCATTAGTTTGGAACCCTCGTGCAAAATTATATACAATCAGGACATGTACATGTACGTTCATCGCGTAATATCATGTATACACATTATCTGACAAGTTGGTAATAATTAATTTCAGTTTAACCTTTATTTATTGCGAAGCAAGTTCTAACAACTTTTATTAATCACTCTCGTTGGCGCGGATGAAAGCGTATATGTGGTCATTCGTGTGGGAGGAAACCGGAGTACCCGGAGAAAATACACCTGTCCGATCTGACGACCACTGTAATTAATTTAGCACGGGGGTTAACCCTTTCCTTCATAGAGATTTAGGTTAACCCTTTCAACACCAAGTAACTGACATGGACTGGTCCATGATATTTTAGACCAATAAATTAATAACAAAATTACATTTGGATCAGTTCATTTATCAAAATGGGTAAAAAAAATTCTAAAAATAGTTATATTACTTGAAAAAAGTGCAGATCCTGATGAGACAGCTCATCTGGATCTACACTTTTTTGTAAGCCAATTTAGAGGTCTGTGGTGTTGAAAGGGTTAATATACTATTATATCTCCATACAAACGATAGCTATCATGCAGTGGATAAGTAGTCGCCATATCTATCCCACCTCCATAGATATTACTGGGACTACATGAGATTTAGGTTAATATACTATTATATCTCCATACAAACGACAGCCATTTAGCTATCATGCAGTGGATAAGTAGTTGCCATATCTATCCCACCTCCATATATTTTATATTACTGGGACTACATGAGATTCTTGCCTGCATTATGAACATTGGTTTAGCTACTACATTATCAATGTATGTCGTATTGGTAATGGCATCAAGAGGTGTTTCTATGAAAGAAAGGGTTAATTATGAACATTGGTTTGACTACTACATTGTCAATGTATGTCGTATTGGTAATGGCATCAAGAGGTGTTTCTATGAGGGAAAGGGTTAATGAGGTTTGCATCTCTAGAGTGTTATCCTATAGATTTTCCTATAGTAAACGATCTTGGCGTGACAACATACTAATCAAAGGCAATTTTTTCAATATATAAAAATGGCCATATTTTGGGTTTAGCACAATTCGGGCATAAAATAAAGATGGAAATTTAGTTTAAACTTTATTTATCTTACAACGATATCGAATCAAGTTTTAACAACTTATATTAATCACTCTTTTTGACGTAAATGTGGTCATTCGTGTGGGAGGAAACCGGAGTACCCGGAGAAAACCCACCTGTCTGATCTGGCGACCACGGTACAATCTCACATACTTACCGGTCCGAGGATTGCTCCCGGGTTGCATGAGAAGTGAGCGCACTAATCGGACAGCCAATGGAAATTTAGTGTTTCGTAATGTGTAGATAATTTGCCATTCTACTACTGTACAGCATTCAAACTTACTTATTGTCGAAATGAGCAAAGAATAGAGTTGGAACACATGAGCATATCTCATCTCATTTGCTCCGTGTCGTAAACTCTAGGACGGAACATTTTGGTTACATATCTCAAATATTTCTGTGGGGGACGTCCGTGGCCGGGTTGTTACGGTCATTGACTTCAAACCACTTACCCCTGTATGTTTGAACCTTGCTTGTGATGTCGATATTATTTTCATATGCGGAAGCTTACTAGCGGTAGGTCAGTGGTTCAACTTGGGTGCCCTGCCGTGCATGCAATGCTGCTCAGAGGGGCACCCGGGTTCTTCCTCCACCAACAGCTGGACAGTCGCAGTATGACGTAACCCTTACCGCTGTATGTTTGAACCTTGCGTATAACGTAACTTGTTTGCGCGACTTTAATCCACAAACACAAGCAATCCAAATCTCTGCTGAAATCGGGCCAGCTTATGCAGAATATCTGCGGCATAAAACCCAACTCGGCAAGAGAGAGAAAAGTTTTATGTGAATCTCCATTTTATATGTAATTTATAAATGATGTATATCCCGCTTTATTTGTTACAGCCATCCTGATGCAGTGCACTCGAGGCAGAAAGATATACTCTATAAAACACTGTGGACATAATGGCTTATCATGAAAATACTTTCTCACAAAAAGTCTCACACAGTGACACGTCCATATATACCGATCTCGGGGAACAATTTTATTATTCATCTCGGGCACAAGTCCAGATACTCATATTGGGAACAAGTCCAGATATTCATATTGGGCACAAGTCCAGATACTCATATTGGGCACAAGTCCAGATACTCATATGGCACAAGTCCAGATATTCACATCGGGCACAAGTCCAGATATTCATATCGGGAACAAGTCCAGATATTCATCTCGGGCACAAGTCCAGATACTCATATTGGGAACAAGTCCAGATATTCATATTGGGAACAAGTCCAGATACTCATATTGGGAACAAGTCCAGATATTCATATTGGGAACAAGTCCAGATACTCATATTGGGCACAAGTCCAGATATTCATCTCGGGCACAAGTCCAGATACTCATATTGGGAACAAGTCCAGATATTCATCTCGGGCACAAGTCCAGATACTCATATTGGGCACAAGTCCAGATATTCATATCGGGCACAAGTCCAGATACTCACATTGGGCACAAGTCCAGATACTCATATTGGGAACAAGTCCAGATATTCATATTGGGCACAAGTCCAGATATTCATCTCGGGCACAAGTCCAGATACTCATATTGGGAACAAGTCCAGATATTCATCTCGGGCACAAGTCCAGATACTCATATTGGGCACAAGTCCAGATATTCATCTCGGGCACAAGTCCAGATATTCATATTGGGCACAAGTCCAGATATTCATCTCGGGCACAAGTCCAGATACTCATATTGGGAACAAGTCCAGATATTCATCTCGGGCACAAGTCCAGATATTCATATCGGGCACAAGTCCAGATACTCATATTGGGCACAAGTCCAGATATTCATATTGGGCCCAAGTCCAGATATTCATATTGGGCCCAAGTCCAGATATTCATATTGGGCACAAGTCCAGATACTCATATTGGGCACAAGTCCAGATATTCATATTGGGCACAAGTCCAGATACTCATATTGGGCACAAGTCCAGATATTCATATTGGGCACAAGTCCAGATATTCATATTGGGCACAAGTCCAGATGTCGACCTCGGGCACAAGTCCAGATGTTGACCTCGGGCACAAGTCCAGATGTCGACCTCGGGCACAAGTCCAGATGTTGACCTCGGGCACAAGTCCAGATGTTGACCTCGGGCACAAGTCCAGATGTCGACCTCGGGCACAAGTCCAGATATCGACCTCGGGCATTGGTCCAGATGTCGACCTCGGGCATTGGTCCAGATGTCGACCTCGGGCACAAGTCCAGATGTCGATCACGGGCACAAGTCCAGATGTCGACCTCGGGCACAAGTCCAGATATCGACCTCGGGCATTGGTCCAGATGTCGACCTCGGGCACAAGTCCAGATCGATCACGGGCACAAGTCCAGATGTCGACCTCGGGCACAAGTCCAGATCGATCACGGGCACAAGTCCAGATCGATCACGGGCACAAGTCCAGATCGATCACGGGCACAAGTCCAGATCGATCACGGGCACAAGTCCAGATCGATCACGGGCACAATTCCAGATCGATCACGGGCACAAGTCCAGATCGATCACGGGCACAAGTCCAGATATCGACCTCGGGCACAAGTCCAGATATCGACCTCGGGCACAAGTCCAGATCGATCACGGGCACAAGTCCAGATGTCGACCTCGGGCACAAGTCCAGATATCGACCTCGGGCATTGGTCCAGATGTCGATCTCGGGCACAAGTCCAGATATCGACGTCGGGCACAAGTCCAGATGTCGACCTCGGGCATAGGTCCAGATGTCGACCTCGGACACAAGTCCAGATGTCGACCTCGGGCACAAGTCCAGATGTCGACCTCGGGCACAAGTCCAGATGTCGACCTCGGGCACAAGTCCAGATCGATCACGGGCATAAGTTAAGTTGAGATGTGTAGCCGAGGAAAATTCAAATTTATATAAATTATATGACAATCCGAAATCTACCTCTCTGCCATAGTAGATATCTAACTTGTTTGTGCAACCTTAAATACAAAACACAAACAGCCTCTGCCATCATACCGGTATCCCTTCCAAATACACTATCTGAAAGATTTCATGGCAAATTTTATTTGTTTCTCAAGACCTTATTTCAATATTAATTTTGTGCACTTTTTTAATTCTTGTTCTTTTGAATATTGATATTACTGATGACCTGCCTCAATGAGAGACAATGATGAATTTTTCTATTACCTCCCTTGATAGATAAAATCCGATGTTCATTGTTCCTTCTGTGGTATGATATATGTGATTGTATAAAAATGATATGTTAATTAATCGATAACAAAATTAGTTTATTTTTAAAAGTACCCATTGTAGGATATCTGTCGAAATTTATAAGATGACAAAAAAGGGATTAAAATTGATAGCATGTGAGGCATAACAAACCAATATGAAGCCTCCATAAAAGAGTATTCAGGGGAAGTAACTCACCAAAGTCTCTCAGTTGATGGTTATGAAGGTCATATGTTTATTCTATGTGCTAGAAATGTTCTGCCAGTAATGGTACTTGTGATATAATTTATTATTCCGTCCATATTGTTTAAATTTTATGTACATTTATGTGTAAATAATATTAGTTAACACATTCAACCCCAGGTATCTGACATGGACTGGTCCATGATATTTTCAGACCAATAAATTAATAAGAAAATTACCTTTGGACCAGTTCATTTATCAAAATGGGTAATTTTATCTTAAAATAGTAATAATTATTACTGGCAAAAAAGTGCAGATCCTGATCTGGATCTACACTTTTCATAAACCTATTTAGAGGCCTGTGGGGTTGAAAGGGTTAATATTCTGACATGCTGCAGAGAATATCATTATGAGGCCACAATTAAAAGAATTTGTTTCCCCGCACCATGATTTTATGAAATTGGTAATTGCGTCATGGGGGAAAGGGTTAAATTGTGTTATTTAATAATTTTTAACATAATTATGATTAAAATACACACAATTTTGTATGAAAATTGTACAAAGAAATTTATTTTTTGGTTTGTTTTAGGGAGAAGTGGGGCACCCTGGGACGAAGTCAGGGTCCCTAAGGCAACTGTTTCGCCCAAATCTCCCTCTAGACTGAGCCCTGGATGATAGCATTGATATCAGTTTCTGCACATCTTTTAACGAGAAATATGTGTATTATAAAATTGTTTGTAAAAATAATAAAATTAGAGATAGGTCAATAAAAATATTTAAATCGTCCGTCGGTCTGGGAGATGGGAAACCAACATCATTTTTATTCTGGTACAGATGATGTCATCAATCGATGTTACTATTTTTAGAATATTTAAAAATGTGAAAGGATCCATACAAGATTGGTGCAAAATTTCATTAGTTTATACAAATTTATTTTAGCTCGATTGTGAAACAAGTTCTTATAACTTATATTAATCACTCTCGAGACCTCATTCCTGATGGAATCCATCGCCACGAGGGAGAGAAGAGGCAATGTGGAATTTAAATGCTTTGCCTATGTGCATAATCGTAACGGCTCCAGCGGGGCGCGAACTCCGGACCTTTCGCACTTTAAGCGATTACACGACATTTGCCAATTAGGACACGATTAAATTCCTAGTATAGCATGCCCATATCCACCCCATTAGCATACCCATACCACCCCTTTAGCATGCCCATATCCCCCTTTAGCGTGTCCATACCACCCCATTAGCGTATCCATATCCACCCCATTAGCGTGTCCATACCACCCCATTAGCGTGTCCATACCACCCCATTAGCGTGCCCATACCACCCCTTTAGCATATCCATTGAGCCCATGCACACTTGGACTAGAACCAACATGCATGTAGGTTTTGGCTTCAATTCCACGTTTTTCTATTGCGTTATTTATGAGATGTGAAATTAAGATTCCGATTCTTTTTTTGGCATCATATAACAGTGTTGGTGTGCCATAAAAGCTTGTTGCATCATCTGAATGTTCCAACCGACATCTTGCCGGAATTAAATACATTTTTACTGTGTAAATAAATCTGTGTAAATATGTTTATTTATTTATATTTTTATAATGCTAATACGATTGGAATTCTGAATAAATCAAAATAAAACATGTCTGTTGTGTTTTACGTTTATTTAGTGTCGCTACCGGTTGCCCATATGAGCGACGCCTCCTGAAGATATAGCACTATCCTCCAAAAATCTATAATGACTAATGAGACAGACAGAGACCCATTCCAGAGTCTCCTCTGGTTCTTTTACGTGCACGATGTAAAGCACCAACACGAGACCTCGGTTTAACGTCCCATCTGAAACACTGTTAATTTTATTAGGGTCAGACGGGGGATCGAACCTGCAATCCCTGGATTACCAGTCCAGCGTGTTACCACTGGACTACAGATCCGTCTGTAGACGGTCAACAACATGTCTGTTGTTTGCACTGTCCACTTTTTGAACCACATCTTGACTGATTGAGAACAAAAACTGGACGAGAGAGCCGAAAACAAACTGTTGTCATGGAGTTTAATTAGAATTGTGTCACAACTAACGACAGAGTTTTCAGTCACATCTACATATATGGAATCTATCACCATGAGGGAGAGAGAAGAGGCAACGTGGAACATAACCCATTCAACACAAAGTAACTCACATGGACTGGTCCATGATATTCATAAACCAATAAATGAATCAGAAAATCACATTTGGACAAGTTCATTTATCAAAATGGGTAAAATAGTCATATCACTGGCAAAAAGTCCAGATGAGACGGCTCGTCACGAGCCGGCTCATCTGGATCTACACTTTTTGTAAGCCTATTTAGGTCTGTGGTGTTGAAAGGGTTAAATGTCTTGTCTAAGGACACAATCGTAACAGCTCCATCAGACTCGAACTGCAGGCCCATCGCACCTGAAGCGAACGCGCGCTACCACTGTGTACTATCACAACTTCCTGTTTTATATAAATGTGAGTAATATATAAACAAATATTTTAAAATGTGTTACATGGTAGATGTATCCATAATGACGTTTTAGAAAAGAAAGCTGAACATTTCTTCAACTTGCACTGGCCAAAAAATGCTATTTATACTTTTGTCTGGTGTCCATTTTATCAACCCGTTTTATATGCGAGTACATGCCAAAACTTCACAGATTTCAGGACCAAAATAGGCGAGAGATTATCTTATAGGCAAGAGATCGTCTTATAGGCAAGAGATCACCTTATAGGCAAGAGATTACCTTATAGGCAAGAGATTACCTTATAGGCAAGAGATTACCTTATAGGCGAGACATCGCCTTATAGGCAAGAGATCGTCTTATAGGCAAGACATCACCTTATAAGGCAAGACATCACCTTATAGGCGAGACATCACCTTATAGGCGAGACATCACCTTATAGGCAAGAGATCTTATAGGCGAGACATCACCTTATAGGCAAGAGATCATCTTATAGGCGAGACATCACCTTATAGGCGAGAGATCGTCTTATAGGCGATACATCATCTTATAGGCGAGACATCACCTTATAGGCGAGACATCACCTTATAGGCAAGAGATTGTCAAGAGAGATCACCTTATAGGCAAGAGAGATCATCTTATAAGCAAGAGATTGTCAAGAGAGATCACCTTATAGGCGAGACATCACCTTATAGGCGAGAGATCACCTTATAGGCGAGAGATCATCTTATAGGCGAGACATCACCTTATAGGCGAGACATCACCTTATAGGTGAGAGATCACCTTATAGGCAAGAGATTGTCAAGAGAGATCACCTTATAGGCAAGAGAGATCATCTTATAAGCAAGAGATTGTCAAGAGAGATCACCTTATAGGCGAGAGATCACCTTATAGGCGAGAGATCACCTTATAGGCAAGAGATTACCTTATAGGCAAGAGATTGTCAAGAGAGATCACCTTATAGGCAAGAGAGATCATCTTATAGGCAAGAGAGATCATCTTATAGGCGAGAGATCACCTTATAGGCGAGAGATCACCTTATAGGCAAGAGATCGTCTTATAGGCAAGAGAGATTGCCTTATAGGCGAGAGATTGCCTTATAGGCGAGAGATCGTCTTATAGACGAGAGATTGCCTTATAGGCGAGAGATTGTCTTATAGATGAGAGATTGTCTTATAGGCGAGATATTGTCTTATAGACGAGAGATTGCCTTATAGGCGAGAGATCGTCTTATAGGCGAGACATCACCTTATAGGCAAGAGATCACCTAATAGGCGAGAGATCATCTTATAGGCAAGAGATCACCTTATAGGCAAGATATCACCTTATAGGCAAGAGATCACCTTATAGGCAAGAGATCACCTTATAGGCAAGAGATCACCTTATAGGCGAGAGATTGCCTTATAGGCAAGAGATCGTCTTATAGGCGAGAGATTGCCTTATAGGCGAGAGATCACCTTATAGGCGAGAGATTGTCTTATAGGCGAGAGATCACCTTATTGGCGAGACATCACCTTATAGGCGAGAGATCGTCTTATAGGCGAGACATCACCATATAGGCGAGACATCACCATATAGGCGAGACATCACCTTATAGGTGAGAGATCGTCTTATAGGCGAGACATCACCATATAGGCGAGACATCATCATATAGGCGAGACATCACCTTATAGGTGAGACATCACCATATAGGCGAGACATCACCTTATAGGCGAGACATCACCTTATAGGCGAGACATCACCTTATAGGCGAGACATCACCTTATAGGCGAGAGATTGTCAAGAGACATCACCTTATAGACGAGAGATCGTCTTATAGGCAAGAGATTGTCAAGAGACATCACCTTATAGACGAGAGATCGTCTTATAGGCGAGAGATTGTCAAGAGACATCACCTTATAGGCGAGAGATCGTCTTATAGGCGAGAGATTGTCAAGAGACATCACCTTATAGACGAGAGATCGTCTTATAGGCGAGAGATTGTCACCTTATAGGCGAGAGATTGTCAAGAGACATCACCTTATAGACGAGAGATCGTCTTATAGGCGAGAAATTGTCAAGAGACATCACCTTATAGGCGAGAGATCGTCTTATAGGCGAGAGATTGTCAAGAGACATCACCTTATAGGCGAGAGATCGTCTTATAGGCGAGAGATTGTCAAGAGACATCACCTTATAGACGAGAGATCGTCTTATAGGCGAGACATCACCTTATAGACGCGACATCGTCTTATAGGCGAGAGATTGTCAAGAGACATCACCTTATAGACGAGAGATCGTATAGTCGAGAGATCGTCTTATAGGCGAGTATGGACAGTACTAATTCATGTGAATCTATCGAATCAGGCTACGTTCAGGTTAGAGATTTTATTCAAGTACTGATCACCATAATAATGTATACGCTGTGTGACTAATATATGCTATAATGGAGGTCGGGTAACGGGTAATGTTTTCGTACCCGGGTAGCAGCAATACCCTGACTCAGGTACTAGTCCCAGCATGATTATGCACGAAAGCTCGACTTCATATAGTTATACAAAGGAACAGGTCAATCACAACTGCAGCAAATTTATAGCCTAGAAAATGGTGGTCAACTCTTATATACTTTATTTATTTTACAACGATTGCGAAGCAAGTTTTAACAACTTATATTAATCACTCTCGTTGGCTCGGATGAAAGCGTAAATGTGGGAGGAAACTGGAGTACCCGGAGAAAACCCACCTGTCCGATCTGGCGACCATTGTACCATCTCGCATACTTCCCTGTCCGAGGATCGAACCCAGGTCGCATTGGTGAGAAGCGAGCGCGCTAACCACTGCGCTAATCGGACAGCCTCAACTCTTTGACACGCTAGCGGTAAATATACCAGGCATATAATGACATATTAACCCATTCAACACCCAGTAACTTGACATGGACTGGTCCATGATATTTTTAGACCAACAAATTAATCCGAAAATTACATTTGGACCAGTTCATTTTACAAAACAGGTAATTGTGTCTAAAAATAGTAATATTACTTGCAAAAAGTGCAGATCCTGATGAGACGGCTCGTCACGAGCCGGCTCATCTGGATCTACACTTTTTGTAAGCCTATTTAGAGGTCTGTGGTGTTGAAATATCCAAATGGGAGTCTAAAAAATAAGTCCAGCCCCAGAGCGGGACCCGAATGATGACGGAAATTGCCGCACGGACTCGATGTGAGAACGGCGAACTGACGTGATCGAAATGCGGCAGAAACTGGGAAAGCCCGGGTGGGAAAGCCTCTCCAAAAAGGAATTGCGAACAATATTAGCCTATTATAGGGTCCAGTTCTTGTCATTGTTTTACAGCTGCATATATATGTTAACAAACCTAGTGAGGTCTCGGAGAAAGAAAAAAAAACTGTTATCAGCCATTTTTTTAACTGGCCGTCGGTAACCGTCGCCAATATAATTGACCGTCTTATTAGGTGATAGGCCGTCGAAAAGACGGCCCGACGGCTCTCTGCCTAATACTGTGTTCCTACCAAGTTTCGGCGAAATCCACCTGGCGGTTTGTGACAAGATTTTTGACCGTCTTCGATTATGTAGTAATGTCATTTTACCAATTTTGGAATCTCCCCCTCTCAAACGGTAAGGGGGTGGAGGTGTATAGGTACGGGGGTGGATCATTGCATAAAGTCAAGCTCCACCCCTGATTTGCGGTTTGTGACAAGATTTTTGACCGTCTTCGATTATGTAGTAATGTCATTTTACCAATTTTGGAATCTCCCCCTCTCAAACGGTAAGGGGGTGGAGGTGTATAGGTACGGGGGTGGATCATTGCATAAAGTCAAGCTCCACCCCTGATTTGACGGCGTTATTAGGAAAAATCTATTGCTTAACCCTTTGCTGAGTAAAAAAAAATCACATTTGCAAACAACATAGATCCAGATCAGCCGTGGCATAATGCCGCGTCTGATCAGGATCCATGTTGTTTGCTATTCAGCCAAGTGTTTTAGCTCCACTATCCGAATAGCAAACAGCATAGAGCCTGATCAGACGGCACATTCCGTGCCGTCTGATCTGGCTCTATGCTGTTTGCAAAGGTGATTTTATCTGCCGCTAGCGTGTAAAGAGTTAATAATGCCCGCTGTTATTATCACTGCTAGTGTGGAGTGAGTTGATTTCGTTAAGTTATAATGGCCAGGGATCATTTTAGAGGGCAAAATAGTCACCCTAACTTCGCCCTCTTGGGACCCCACTTTTCCCTAAAAAACATATTTAAATTTTTTTTTTTTACAATTTCAAACACAAATATGTTTTGGTTTTTACGATTTTCAAACAAAATTTTGTCTAGTAAGATACACCGGCCATTATAAAGCACTCCTCTAGTAAGATACACCGGCCATTATAAAGCACTCCTCTAGTAAGATACACCGGCCCATTATAAAGCACTCCTCTAGTAAGATACACTGGCCCATTATAAAGCACTCCTCTAGTAAGATACACTGGCCCATTATAAAGCACTCCTCTAGTAAGATACACTGGCCCATTATAAAGCACTCCTCTAGTAAGATACACCGGCCCATTATAAAGCACTCCTCTAGTAAGATACACTGGCCCATTATAAAGCACTCCTCTAGTAAGATACACTGGCCCATTATAAAGCACTCCTCTAGTAAGATACACTGGCCCATTATAAAGCACTCCTCTAGTAAGATACACTGGCCCATTATAAAGCACTCCTCTAGTAAGATACACTGGCCCTTATAAAGCACTCCTCTAGTAAGATACACTGGCCCATTATAAAGCACTCCTCTAGTAAGATACACTGGCCCATTATAAAGCACTCCTCTAGTAAGATACACTGGCCCATTATAAAGCACTCCTCTAGTAAGATACACTGGCCCATTATAAAGCACTCCTCTAGTAAGATACACCGGCCCATTATAAAGCACTCCTCTAGTAAGATACACCGGCCCATTATAAAGCACTCCTCTAGTAAGATACACTGGCCCATTATAAAGCACTCCTCTAGTAAGATACACCGGCCCATTATAAAGCACTCCTCTAGTAAGATACACCGGCCCATTATAAAGCACTCTAGTAAGATACACTGGCCCATTATAAAGCACTCCTCTAGTAAGATACACTGGCCCATTATAAAGCACTCCTCTAGTAAGATACACTGGCCCATTATAAAGCACTCCTCTAGTAAGATACACTGGCCCATTATAAAGCACTCCTCTAGTAAGATACACCGGCCCATTATAAAGCACTCCTCTAGTAAGATACACCGGCCCATTATAAAGCACTCTAGTAAGATACACTGGCCCATTATAAAGCACTCCTCTAGTAAGATACACCGGCCCATTATAAAGCACTCCTCTAGTAAGATACACCGGCCCATTATAAAGCACTCCTCTAGTAAGATACACCGGCCCATTATAAAGCACTCTAGTAAGATACACTGGCCCATTATAAAGCACTCCTCTAGTAAGATACACCGGCCCATTATAAAGCACTCCTCTAGTAAGATACACTGGCCCATTATAAAGCACTCCTTCTATTCAAATTTAATGGTCATAATGTGCATTTTAACCATATTTTGTTGACATTTATTAAATAACACCATATATGGACGCGATCGCGCGTTTTCTCACTTCTCCCAAATATTCTGACCTAGAAAGAACCCTGTAATGTAGCCCTTGTTTCAGACATATCGCTAAACCGTTTTCCAACGTTGAACTAATCCTCCAATGACAAAAGATGTACATAGACATATAAAATATGACAAATTGGCTGACCATACAAGTTTATTACGTAATTTACATTGTGCAAACTTTTGTATTATTAAATTAGCACAAGGTCAAACTGGTAGATTCACTTATTCTGTGATATTTACAATGAGACATTCCTGGCTTTTTCTATTACCTCCCTTAGCAGATTAAGCCCGATTTATCCCAAAATGTATGTATAATGTATATATGTACGAAATGTATAAATGTTTTATGTATAATGTATATATGTACGAAATGTATAAATGTTTTATGTATATTGTTATAATGTATATATGTACGAAATGTATAAATGTTTTATGTATATTGTATAATGTATATATGTACGAAATGTATAAATGTTTTATGTATATTGTATAATGTATATATGTATGTATGTATAAACATTGTATGTATATTGTATAGTGTCCGTTCGTGCATGCATGTATGTATGTATGTATATTGTATATATGTATGTATAAATAATGTATATATGTATGTATGTATAAACATTGTATGTATGTATGTATAAACATTGTATGTATGTATGTATAAACATTGTATGTATATTGTATAGTGTCCGTTCGTGCGTGTATGTATGTGTGTATGTATATTGTATAGTGTGCGTGCGTGCGTGCGTGCGTGCGTGCATGTATGTATATATGTATGTATAAACATTGTATGTATGTATGTATGTATGTATAAACATTGTATGTATGTATGTATAAACATTGTATGTAATGTATGTATAAACATTGTATGTATGTATGTATGTATAAACATTGTATGTATATTGTATAGTGTCCGTTCGTGTGTGCATGTATGTATGTATAAACATTGTATGTATGTATGTATAAACATTGTATGTATGTATGTATAAACATTGTATGTAATGTATGTAAAAACATTGTATGTATGTATGTATGTATAAACAGTGTGTGTGTGTGTGTGCGTGCGTGCGCGCGTGCGCGCACGTGTATGTATATATGTATGTATGTATGTATGAAATGTATAAACATTGTATGTATATAGGTCCTTTTAGTTGGAATCCTTTGCTTTTACTGCTGTTCACTAACCAGATGATACATGTAAATGTGACTTTATAAGAAAATTACATTTGGACAAGTTCATTTATCAAAATGGATAATTTTGTCTAAAAATAGTAATATTACTGGCAAAAAGTGCAGATCCTGATGAGACAGCTCATCACTATAAGCCAGCTCATCTGGATCTACACTTTTTGCAAGCCTATTTAGAGGTCTGTAGTGTTGAACGGGTTAATTGATTAACAAATTCCTACAGTAAAGTATTCATTGGCTATACTGTAGGATATATGTCAAGATTTAATATTTATATGCCGAGAAAATGGATGAAAGTTGATAGCATGTGGAGCAACGGAAACAACGATAAAAACAGAGGAAACCAATTAAAAGGACCTATCCTTAAATAATATTCAGGGGAAGTAACTGATCAATATCTCTCATTATATACGGCCATCATGGTTAATTTCTATGCTTCAGAACTCCAAACCATGTTTTATTTGCCATTACATGTATTTATTTTAGCTCGATTGCGAAACAAGTTCTTACAACTTATATTAATCACTCTCGAGACCTCATTCCTGATTGGAATCCATCGCCATGAGCGAGAGAGAAGAGGCAACGTGGAAATTAAATGCCTTGCCTAAGGGCATAATCGTAACGGCTCCAGCGGGGTTCGAACTCCGGACCTTTCGCACCTGAAGCGAACGTGTATCCACTGCGCTATCACGACTTCCACGAGTATTTGCCATTAGATAACGCAAATACAAATATCTAAAACGGGCAAAAATAGTTGAGTGTTATTTTTTAAAGTGCAGAAGTGATGCTAGTAACACGATATCTGGTTTGTCTTCACTATCTAAACAATGTTTTATTGCAGATTTAAACACGGTAAATTCCTTGCTTGCGTATAAAAAAAACGTACAGACAAAATTCCGAGTCATGTTAGATTGTGTCGTTCATGACATCAATATAAAATGTGATTGATATCTAAACTAACAAATGCACCAATTCTTAAAAATGTTTTTCCCTTTAACCCATTCAACACCAAGTAACTCACATGAACTGGTCCATGATGTTCATAAACCAATAAATGAATCAGAAAATCACATTTGGACAAGTTCATTTATCAAAATAGGTAATTATGTCTAAAAATAGTCATATCACTGGCAAAAAGTGCAGATCCTGATGAGACGGCTCGTCACGAGCCGGCTCATCTGGATCTACACTTTTTGTAAGCCTATTTAGAGGTCTGTGGTGTTGAAAGGGTTAAGGACCATAAATAGTGAACATACTGAATTTACGAATATCCGTGGAAAATAACTATAACAAAATTAAGTCACTATACAGTATCCAATTAGAATTCCCATCTGTTGGTAAGCTGCGGCAGTTATCCAATTGGAATTCCCATCTGTTGGTATTCTGCAGCAGTTATCCAATTAGAATTCCCATCTGTTGGTAAGCTGCGGCAGTTATCCAATTAGAATTCCCATCTGTTGGTAAGCTGCGGCAGTTATCCAATTAGAATTCCCATCTGGTGGTAAGCTGCGGCAGTTATCCAATTAGAATTCCCATCTGTTGGTATTCTGTGGCAGTTATCCAATTAGAATTCCCATCTGTTGGTAAACTGAGGGAGTTATCCAATTGGAATTCCCATCTGTTGGTAAACTGAGGGAGCTATCCAATTGGAATTCCCATCTGTTGGTAAACTGAGACAGTTATCCAATTGGAATTCCCATCTGTTGGTAAGCTGAGACAGTTATCCAATTGGAATTCCCATCTGTTGGTAAGCTGCGGTCAGGTATTTCTGAGCCATGAACCGAGCTTCTTGATCAAAATTGTTCATTGGCATATCAACACTACCAGACTGTGGCACATTTTCTTCTGCTTCTGTTTTTATGTTCAATAACGCACCGGAATGATTCTCCATTTGTTGAATGCCTGTACATATTTTGGTGTTTTCATCAACAGACTGTTTAGCATCATCGCTCATAACACTTAGACTGGTTTCAAGGCTTTTATTACATTGAACTCCGGACATTTTTATTCCACTCATGGTGCTGTTAGAGTGATCTTTATATTGGACCAAACTATCAGTTGATAACGGTGGTGTATAGCATGCCTGTGATGACGCTGACATATTCTGAGGTGGACTTAACATATTTAGAGCAGGCCCAGGAACAGACGGCATTAATCCTGCTATCTGTGGCCAGCCTGGGCTTGCACTTGTAACATCTTGGAACAATGGTGCGACTGGAGTTGCGTTTCTACCCACCATGCCCGGGTTACATATTCCAGTATATGTCTGTGAAAAACATTCTTGTGAGCTGCTACTTATATCCTGGTCTACTTCCACATGATAGGCGGGATGTAGAACTTTGCTATATTTCGTAATCCAACCTGACAAAGTCCCAATTGGAATGCTGAAGACTCGGGCTGTCGGGCGGATTCCCACAAGTTTAGAACATTTCACAAACTCAATCTTTTCATCTGTACTTATGTTCCGAAATTTCATCTGTTTTGCGATTTCAATCTTTTTCAGCATGATTGTATATCTATCCTTGAACAACAGTCGGACAGCAGTAACCTCTGATTTCTCGGGGTTATCCAGACCAGCACCAGGCAAAGCCGTAGCACTTGGACTTGCACCATAACCACTGTGTACTTCAGTTTCCACTTCTTTTGATGGCGACAAGAATGATACAAGTAAATCAGATTGATCAGCCATATCTAAATTTGGATCTGTAATTGCTAGGCACGATTGGAATTTTGTGTTCCATCCAGAGAGAGTACCCGTTGCTAGTCCTAATATTTTTGCAACTCTTCGTACCCCCACACGTTTTGCATATCTCACTACTTCTAACTTTTCACTCGGTTTTAACGACTTGTATTTATCTGCTCGACAAGAAATCACACGGTCAAACAGAGATCGAAAGAAATCATCTCCATCTAACAGAGACCCATTTATTAACTCTTTTACATCGTCGAAACATTTTTCGGCATCAGGTTTTTGCAGTGTCTCTGCAATCATTTTATCCAGTTCGTCTTGCTGTTCAAAACTACTATCGAATTTATTAACAGGATTTTCAGACATATTTTCACTGTTTCGATGATTGTAAGAGTAATGCTTACTACAGTAGTCATCAATCTCTGTTTTAATCTCGGGTAATATAAACATTGTGTTCCGTTGCTGGACAGTTTTGTAAGAATCCACGTCGTCTGTTGTCATAGAATCTGAAACTCTTTGCTTTTTGGGAGTGTTTGAATTTTGGTTCGACTTCCGTCTCTTTGAGGATTTATCATTTGAATTTGACGAGACTGTGCTTTCAGTTGTGTGATTTGTTCCAATCAGATCTGAACTACGTAGCTGGTCTGTATTGATACCTATACCATCAGAACTTCTAGATTCTGATATCGCAGCTTCCACTTTATACGGAAATTGGCGCATCCATCCTGATACTGTTCCTAATGCAACATCCAAGCAGCGCGCCATTTCTCTCACACCGACCAATTTTGCATATCTGGAAACTTCAAACTTATCTTGTTTTGTCATCCCTTTAAATTTATTCTCGCGTTCACATTTTACTTTCAGACATAATGTTTCGAACTTCTCATTACCAATCATGCAGTTCTTGTTTTTTCTTCCAGTGTCATCGTCTACTTTACTGAAATCCAACTTTGTCCACATAGAGACTGCTGATTTTGAAACATTATAGTAGGCTGCTGCCTGACTAACCCCATGGGCACTAGCATATCCCGCAATTTCTCGCTTTTCAACCATGGAGATTTTCCTATATCGATTACATCTTATTTCTCGTAACTGACGTATCACTTCCAAGTTTTCTGGTCCATTTTCATTCAAAGCAAAATGACCCGCTGTACTACCTGCATTTTGAAGAAGTCCTGGAGTTAAATTGGACATTAAATTCGGAGGAAGTTCATAACAAAACTGAGAGCATTTCAATGCTGGAAGTTGGTTGATATTTGTTTCATTCTTCATGCTTGGCCAGGCACTGTCGACCTCATTTACACCTTCAGAATTTATTTTTGTTTCAACAAGGTTGGTTTCACTACCTTTATGATTTACATCTGAATCTTTTAACGTTTTGTTACTGCTAGTAAAAACACCACCATGACTAGTGTCTATTTTAATTTCATTACCATATGTATCTTCATTCAGAAGCTCTCTCTTTACTTTCAATTCACTATCATATGTATCTTCATTCATAACCTCTCTCTTTATTTTCAATTCATTACCACCTTTTGACAAATGTCCACCCATACAGGTACCAGAATCCGCCTTTTCAGTATTAACAGTAGCTTGGTCATTGGTACTTGCTAAGGTTGAAATTCGTTGTGGCTTACATTGCTTTCTTGATTTCTCAGATTTTCTATGTTCTCCTGTGTCATCCTCACTTTCACCTTTGTCTTTACAAACAATTTTATCGCATGCTTTATCAATAAGTTCATCAATATCTTGCCTTACATTTTCACTTTTCACAATTTTACTAGATTGAGGATTGTTTTCTGCATCTGCAATGCTTTCAGTACAAACATGATCTATCTCAAGTTTCAGTACTCGTTTTGGAACATTCTGCTTTCGAGATTTTTTTGCCCAGACTTTATCAGCAATTCCAATATTATTTTCCGATATTTCCTTTACTTCATTAAGATTACTTGTCCTATCTGTAAATATATATTCTGTTTTGGTTTCATTTCCTCCATTTTCAATTTGGTCAATTTCTGACTCAATTCCCATAAATTTTTCGAGAGATGCTTTCCTCTCCTCAACTTTCACACCGCTATCAGAGTTTACCATGTCAAATTTTTCAGATCTTTCTTCGGCACAACAAAATGTTTTTTCGGAACTTATTCCCGCAGAACTATCTCCAACATATTTACCGGTACTCTGACCAGCACATTCAAACCTATTGTGATCTTCAGATCTATCACGTTCAGATTCAATTACTTCAACAGATCTTGTGCCAATGGGCTTGTCTTGAGATTCAATTTCCAGGGCCTCTGGTACAACAATATCCTCATCAGATCTCATTTCTTTACATTCCCTTACAGTTTTTGTATTCTGGAGAACATGATCACTTTTAATCAACTGTTTGTAGGATTTCTCACTTGACCATGATGATGAACTTTTCGGTTTAATAACAAAATCACCATCATAACTACTATGTCTTGACTTCTCCCCTCTTTCATTTGCAGAAGAAAACATATCATGTTCAGGTTGACACCCTTTATTCTCGGCATTAGGTTTCTCTTCTGTTTCAGTGTAGGACAAATGTTCGATACATGTATTTACATTGGTAAGATGTTTATCAGGCTTTGCAACACCATTTGAATTTAAACTCTGAAAAGTTGTCACAACAAATGGGTTGCTGCCGCTGTTCGATTCTGATTCATTGAACATTTCAACACAATGTTCAATAGGAGTACTACCATTGTCTATTTCTAAATTATATTTAGTATTTTCATGATATTTTCCGACAACATCTTCGTTGTTAGCGTTATAATTTATAGCAATTTCTTCAATGTCTCTATCTGATACCCCTTCATTACTACTTTGGTTAGGTAGATTATGCTTGTGTCTAGTATTAGCGCTTCCTCCGATACATGTAGTTTCACAGTTGGGTACAGTTGGGCTGACCGAATCCAGTTCCCATTCTTCAACTCCATCTTGTGATGTTCCATGAAATGATTCCAGAGTTTCTACACAGCTTTTCATCTCATTGTTACCATGCTTGTTATCTATATCGTATCCATGATCGATATCTAGACTGTGTCCATATTCATTACCTACATGGTGTCTGCTTCGATTGTTTATAAGTTGTCCACAATTGGTGTCTACACTACATTTATATTTGCTATCTAGATTGTATCCATACATACTATCTGCATTATACCTACATGTATATTGATTATCCAAACTGTGTCCATTTGTATTAAAATGTGTATGTCCATATTCATTAGCTTGATTGTGTCCATGTTTAATTTGATTTTCTGGAAAACCATCAATTTCATCAATACCTGCATATTCTGTTTTCTGTTCATCTATTCTTTCTTGAGGCAATGGACTACTACTGCTACTCATAGCTGTTGTATTTTCTTGATTTCCTAGGAATGACATGCAGCTTCCATTGTCCAATGAAGCCATATGATGCTGTTTCTCTGGTGATGACTCACAACTATTGCTACCTCCACCGAGCTGCCGTTTCATCACCTTACTCATAATATCTTCATCCATGTTCTGCATACAGCATTCAGCAACATACAAAAAATATTATAGCACAGATAAAAATCATTTTCATAGATTAAAAAAATTCCTGAAAATAGGTCCTAGAACGCTGAAGAACTATCTGTTATGATCCACTGTGTCGATAATTCCAATCCACTGTGTCGATAATTCCAATCCACTGTGTCGATAATTCCAATCTACTCTGTGGCCAATTCCAATCTACTCTGTGGCCAATTCCAATCTACTCTGTGGCCAATTCCAATCTACTCTGTGGCCAATTCCAATCTACTCTGTGGCCAATTCCAATCTACTCTGTGGCCAATTCCAATCTACTCTGTGGCCAATTCCAATCTACTCTGTGTCCTGTGGCTGATTCCAATCTTCTCTGTGGCCGATTCCAATCTACTCTGTGGCCAATTCCAATCTACTCTGTGTCCAAATTATCATCTACACTAGATCCATTCTGGCAAATGCCGTATCTGTAACTGTCCAAACTCACTGCCTTCAGATTCAGATTTCAGATATATGCATTGTTTTATATCATGTACAATTTCTAATAAACTAATAATGTCACAATTAAATTTCAGATCCATTAATTAATGAAGTCAAGTTTCAGTATTGAGATTCCATTGTCTATCGACTATTTTTCTTTGTCACCATTATCGCAATTCCTCCATAGCTGGCTGTAGTTGCTGCTACTAGCGTTACATACTACTCATTCAGGGGAGACAATCCAATAACAAACAATTTAATCTCTTGTTACAATGTTTGGGGACTCTATGTACTGCGTCTACATCTGCTTTTCATTGTCCGTACCAATTATCGCTATTATCCGTACACAGGTCTTGCTACAACTGGCTTATTCAATGCAACATCTCATCAGGGGAGACAATCTGATCACTATCAAATCGATTGCTTTGTTGTTACCATGGTTACCGCATGTCGCATGAGGAGACAACCGACCGGCGCAATGTACAGCACACACCGGATATATAATGATATTCTTCTTCTCTTTCCTCCTAAATAGCTGCCTTTGTGTTCATAGTTGCTCATTCCTGGTAATTGTTTCATTCAAACCTCCGAAGCAACTCTCTAAATATTCCATCTTTGTCTGTAGATAGTGGGACAACTTCTGTTTTCATGGGATGTAATTCGTGTTGCATTCGTCCATTCTGTAAAACATGACACATTAAAATTAGCAGAAATAGCTGCAGACAAACCAGGCCCCGAGGTTATAAAAACTTTTCTCAGATCTCAAACTCAAGTGATCTGATTGGTTGATTCTGAGTGTTACTGTCAGCTGAACCAATCAGACGCTTGAGAGAGTTGAGACTGAGTTTTGAGATAGGAGAAAAGTTTTATAACCTCCAGGCCTGGGTTCATTCTACGTCAGATTTTTTGCGAGAAGTGATTGCGTCCTTAAATGGTGTTCTTTAACCCTTTCCGTAATAGAGATTTATGTTAATATACTATTATATCTCCGTACAAACGACAGCCATTTATGATTTAGCTATCATACAGTGGATAAGTAGTCATCATATCTATCCCACCTCCATAGATATTACTGGGACTACATAGAGATTTATGTTAATATACTATTATATCTCCATACAAACGACAGCCATTTAGCTATCATTCAGTTGATAAGTAGTCTCCATAGATATTACTGGGACTACATGTACATGAGATTCTGACCTTTATTATGAACATTGGTTCGGCTACTACATTGTCAATGTATGTCTTGTTGGTAATGGCATCAAGAGGTGTTTCTATGAGGGAAAGGGTTTATGAACATTGGTTCGGCTACTACATTGTCAATGTATGTCGTATTGGTAATGGCGTCAAGAGGTGTTTCTATGAGGGAAAGGGTTAATAAACTTATGCAAAATAGGGTTATACTACACAGTACAACCATTAAATACACCATTTGAATAGAAGGAGTGCTTTATAATGGGCCAAAATCTTACTGGACAAAATATTGTATGAAAATGGTAAAAAAAAATTTTTTTTAAGGGAGAAGTGGGGTCACCAGGGGGGGGGGTGGCAAAGTCACGGTCCAAAGGGCGACTATTTCGCCCACGTCGCCCTCTAGAATAAACCCTGCAAACTACTACTACTAGTACATGTGAATTTAATTATAAAATAACAACAATGAAAACACTGTAAAGTCTGTCTGTCATGTACATGTACATCGTAGCATTGTACTAGTTTGTACATGTACATCGTAGCATTGTACTAGTTTGTACATGTACATCGTAGCATTGTACTAGTTTGTACATGTACATCGTAGCATTGTACTGGTTTGTACATGTACATCGTAGCATTGTACTGGTTTGTACATGTACATCGTAGCATTGTACTGGTTTGTACATGTACATCGTAGCATTGTACTGGTTTGTACATGTACATCGTAGCATTGTACTGGTTTGTACATGTACATCGTAGCATTGTACTGGTTTGTACATGTACATCGTAGCATTGTACTGGTTTGTACATGTACATCGTAGCATTGTACTGGTTTGTACATGTACATCGTAGCATTGTACTGGTTTGTACATGTACATCGTAGCATTGTACTGGTTTGTACATGTACATCGTAGCATTGTACTGGTTTGTACATGTACATCGTAGCATTGTACTGGTTTGTACATGTACATCGTAGCATTGTACTGGTTTGTACATGTACATCGTAGCATTGTACTGGTTTGTACATGTACATCGTAGCATTGTACTGGTTTGTACATGTACATCGTAGCATTGTACTGGTTTGTACATGTACATCGTAGCATTGTACTGGTTTGTACATGTACATCGTAGCATTGTACTGGTTTGTACATGTACATCGTAGCATTGTACTGGTTTGTACATGTACATCGTAGCATTGTACTGGTTTGTACATGTACATCGTAGCATTGTACTGGTTTGTACATGTACATCGTAGCATTGTACTGGTTTGTACATGTACATCGTAGCATTGTACTGGTTTGTACATGTACATCGTAGCATTGTACTGGTTTGTACATGTACATCGTAGCATTGTACTGGTTTGTACATGTACATCGTAGCATTGTACTGGTTTGTACATGTACATCGTAGCATTGTACTGGTTTGTACATGTACATCGTAGCATTGTACTGGTTTGTACATGTACATCGTAGCATTGTACTGGTTTGTACATGTACATCGTAGCATTGTACTAGTTTGTACATGTACATCGTAGCATTGTACTAGTTTGTACATGTACATCGTAGCATTGTACTAGTTTGTACATGTACATCGTAGCATTGTACTAGTTTGTACATGTACATCGTAGCATTGTACTAGTTTGTACATGTACATCGTAGCATTGTACTAGTTTGTACATGTACATCGTAGCATTGTACTAGTTTGTACATGTACATCGTAGCATTGTACTAGTTTGTACATGTACATCGTAGCATTGTACTAGTTTGTACATGTACATCGTAGCATTGTACTAGTTTGTACATGTACATCGTAGCATTGTACTAGTTTGTACATGTACATCGTAGCATTGTACTAGTTTGTACATGTACATCGTAGCATTGTACTAGTTTGTACATGTACATCGTAGCATTGTACTAGTTTGTACATGTACATCGTAGCATTGTACTAGTTTGTACATGTACATCGTAGCATTGTACTAGTTTGTACATGTACATCGTAGCATTGTACTAGTTTGTACATGTACATCGTAGCATTGTACTAGTTTGTACATGTACATCGTAGCATTGTACTAGTTTGTACATGTACATCGTAGCATTGTACTAGTTTGTACATGTACATCGTAGCATTGTACTAGTTTGTACATGTACATCGTAGCATTGTACTAGTTTGTACATGTACATCGTAGCATTGTACTAGTTTGTACATGTACATCGTAGCATTGTACTAGTTTGTACATGTACATCGTAGCATTGTACTAGTTTGTACATGTACATCGTAGCATTGTACTAGTTTGTACATCGTAGCATTGTACTAGTTTGTACATGTACATCGTAGCATTGTACTAGTTTGTACATCGTAGCATTGTACTAGTGTGTACATGTACATCGTAGCATTGTACTAGTGTGTACATGTACATCGTAGCATTGTACTAGTTTGTACATGTACATCGTAGCATTGTACTAGTTTGTACATGTACATCGTAGCATTGTACTAGTTTGTACATGTACATCGTAGCATTGTACTAGTTTGTACATGTACATCGTAGCATTGTACTAGTTTGTACATGTACATCGTAGCATTGTACTAGTTTGTACATGTACATCGTAGCATTGTACTAGTTTGTACATGTACATCGTAGCATTGTACTAGTTTGTACATGTACATCGTAGCATTGTACTAGTTTGTACATGTACATCGTAGCATTGTACTAGTTTGTACATGTACATCGTAGCATTGTACTAGTTTGTACATGTACATCGTAGCATTGTACTAGTTTGTACATGTACATCGTAGCATTGTACTAGTTTGTACATGTACATCGTAGCATTGTACTAGTTTGTACATGTACATCGTAGCATTGTACTAGTTTGTACATGTACAACGTAGCATTGTACTAGTTTGTACATGTACGTCGTAGCATTGTACTAGTTTGTACATGTACGTCGTAGCATTGTACTAGTTTGTACATGTACGTCGTAGCATTGTACTAGTTTGTACATGTACGTCGTAGCATTGTACTAGTTTGTACATGTACTTCGTAGCATTGTACTAGTTTGTACATGTACATCGTAGCATTGTACTAGTTTGTACATGTACATCGTAGCATTGTACTAGTTTGTACATGTACATCGTAGCATTGTACTAGTTTGTACATGTACATCGTAGCTTAAAGGATACTTGCATGATCGATCGAACTACATTTCACCGAACGAACATTCAATGTTTGACTGTACATGTAAACGGGTATCATTATCGAGCAGTACCGTATTAAGAGGCAAATTGCAACCGATGCAATCTAAGGGGGTCTGGTGGCATGATCCCCCTTAAAATTGTTGGGGGGCATAGAAATGATTTCCAGCTTTCTGATTTAATGAGTTTAGACGTACGTATAATTATCTCCATGACCATTCAGCTCGCAGTTTAACCCTTTCAACCCCAAGTAACTGAAATGGACTGGTCCATGCTATTTTTAGACCAATAAATTAATAAGAAAATTACATTTGGACCAGTTCATTTATCAAAATGGGTAATTTTATCTAAAAATAGTAATAATTATTACTGGCAAAAAAGTGCAGTTCCTGATGAGACGGCTCGTTACGAGCCGGCTCATCTGGATCTACACTTTTCATAAGCCTATTTAGAGGCCTGTGGGGTTGAAAGGGTTAAGCAAAGGGATTTTTTTGTATTTTATTTATTTATTTTTCATTTATTTATTTTTGAGATATAAACCAATCCGGTTGCAGTACTACAATGTGGACAACATTAAAAAACTCTTCGACTCTATCAGAGTAGAGTCCATCATATCATTTATCAAGGCAATAGGAATTTATAATAAGCTGTGATATCAATTGTTAATCATGCCTTTGTAGTAATCATTCATTCATATATTACCTGTAATTAATCTTACGTCTTTATAACTTCTTAGTATTAATTTTTACGTAATGCATATACTTATATAGAATTTTATTTCATACACTCGACAATAAACATAACTTTAATGCGCGCTACATGACCTTAGATGTTGATGCGCCGTAAAACACCATTCATTCATTTTTTGCTTTGGAAATTTTAAGTTGCCTCGGTGTGCCTCAGTGTGGCTCCGTACAGGCCTGTCGAGGGTGAGGTAACTTAATTTTCAAAATCCATCAAGCAGTTCACAAGACATGAAGCAGAAACTTGACAGTTGACCCCAACATTGACCTTGAACGTAACATTCTGCACATAGTCTCGGTGTGATGAACGGATATCGAAAGTTTCGTGAAAACCTCTTCAGTGGTTTATGATATAGCGAGCAAATAAATTTAATAGCAGTACATAAATGTATGAAAGTTTCTACAGTCAAAATAACACCAACAGGGTTCCCGCTGTCGGTCGCCAATTGCGACAAAAAACAAATATTGGCGCTAAATTTTGTGAATTGGCGAAAATATTTGGCGCAACTTTCCCCCCCCCCCCCGGCACATGTTTTGTCAAATATATGGCTTCATATATTTATTTGTGAACAATATGGCTCTTAGTTGGCTCCAAGATTTTTAAACTGGCTCCAGTGTTTTTCAATTGGCGACAGAAGTGGTGCAGACAAACTGAGGGAACCCTGCCCAAAATACACCCTGTCTGTAGTCCAGTGGTTAACACGTTGGACTGGTAATCCAGGGATCGCAGGTTTGATCCCCGATCTGACCCTAATAAAATTAACAGTCTTTCAGATGGGACTTTAAACCGAGGTCTTGTGTCGGTGCTTTACACATTGCACGTAAAAGAACCAGAGGAGGCTCTTTTAGTTAGTTTATACAAAGTTAGTTTAACTCAATTGCGAAACAAGTTCTTACAACTTATATTAAGACCTCATTCCTGATAGACTCCATCGCAATGAGGGAGAGAGAAGAGGCAATGTGCAATTTAAGTGGTTGGCCTAAGGACACAAAAGTAACAGTCATGGCTGAGCTCAAACTCCAGGCCTTTCGCACCTGAAGCGAACGCGCTACCTCCACTTCATCTTTTAGTTATGTAACTGTGTATAGATTAATATGAGGTGATATTTAGGCAGCCCGGTAGCTCAGTCGATAGAGTGAGAGAGAGACCCCGGGTTCGAGTCCCGGACTAGCTGCATGTGTTAGTCATTGTGTGCAAATTTCTCACATATCACACTTTACAATTAACCCGAGTAGAACTTTCTTGGTTGGTGTAAAAATACCTGTCCTAGGCAGTTAACCCATTCAACACCAAGTAACTGACATGGACTGGTCCATGATATTTTCAGACCAATAAATTAATAAGGAAATTACATTTGGACCAGTTCATTTATCAAAATAAGTAATTTTTGTCTAAAAATAATAATATTACTGGCAAAAAGTGCAGATCCTGATGAGACGGCTCGTGACGAGCCGGCTCATCTGGATCTACACTTTTTGTAAGCCTATTTAGAGGTCTGTGGTGTTGAAAGGGTTAACCCATTTCATTCTGGATACCGTTCTGAAAACAGTATTTGCAAAGAACATAGAACCAGATCAACCGCCACAGAACATGCCGTCTGATCAGGCTCTATGCTGTTTGCTATTCAGATGATCTTGCTAAGACACTTGGCTATGTAGCAAACAACATAGATCCTGATCAGCATGCAGTGTTACGCTGCGACTGATCTGGATCTCTGTTGTTTGAAAAAGCCTTTAAATGTATCCAGAATGAAATGGGTTAACCAGTACTAAGCAATGTGTGTGAGATGCCTTGCTCAATGACACTACATACGTGGCCCGGGACTCTTCGATTCCAAATCTGACGACCATGTTGTTGTGGGGTATTTTAATTTTTCTCTTCAATTTAATGATTTTTGTTTATTTAATGTCGCTCCCGGTTGCCCATTAGAGCGACATGCAGTTTATGTAACATCTTTGCTGGGCAGGCTCCAGTACTTGGTTAACCCTTTCAACGCCACAGATCTCTAAATAGGCTTACAAAAAGTGTAGATCCAGATGAGCCGGCTCGTGACGAGCCGTCTCATCAGGATCTGCACTTTTTGCAAGTGATATGACTATTTTTAGACATAATTACCCATTTTGATAAATGAACTTGTCCAAATGTGATTTTCTGATTCATTTATTGGTTTATGAATATCATGGACCAGTCCATGTGAGTTACTTGGTGTTGAATGGGTTAAGAAACTGCTAATTTATTCATGAGTAGGGCTAGAACCTGTGACCATCACGTTCTGAGTAGGACTTGAACGTGGAGTGTATTTCGGCGTGGGTATAACATCAGCCCAGCTAGCTCAGTTGTTAGAGCTGTCCGACTAGTGTGTGAGAGGTCGTAGGTTCGAGTTCCATGTCGGTTCATTATCTATTCTGCTCTTTCTTTGCTTGGTCACTTTAATGGCGACGAGGATGTATGGTACAGGCAAAGGAGTAGGGGTGCAGCTCCAGGGAGTAGCTCAAGGGATCGAAGTGCGGCTACTAAAGAATAAAAGAGGGAATATTGTAGTATATTTCGGTGTGGGTAGAACATCGGCCGGCTGGCTCAGTTGGTAGAGCTGTCCGACTAGTGTTTGGGAGGTCGTGGGTTTGAGTCCCACATCGTCACTACACTGAGTGAAGTGGTATTTTAATGGAGTCAGAAGTGTTTTTCGGACCCATGTTTGACTGCACAGACTCCAGATGTGTGTTTTTCGGGCCCATGTTTGACTGCACAGACTTGTACTTCGGTTGGAGAGGGCTATGCTCCATTGAATTTCTGTATGAACGGTTGATGTCTGGATTCAAAAGATATGAAGAGTGTAGTGGTACTTTAAACCTGTGACCATCAGTGATGATAGGCCACAGTGTATACAAGTCTGCTACCTGAACCACACGACCATGGAGGACGTCTATTTAATTATTAAAACCTAACAACTAATTTATATATTGTCTTTCCAACCCATAGCGGGCCTCTCACATAACATTATGCGAACACACTTGCGGACGGACGCTTTGTCCTCAACAATTACATTAATTAATATTCATTCATCATATAATCACATTAATAATAGAGAAATAGTGTACTTTAATCTGACGATTTATCATTAAATCTTGTATGTTAACCTTCAAAATTCGATCGTACGCACGCACAGACAAGTGCCCCACAAAGACTTAAAAGAGACATACGGACAAAAGATTGCGATGTTTACAGTTGAATTGTATACAAACTACACAATTGTGAGCATTTTAATTCATCCGGTGCTTAGATTAAATAGTAAAATATATGCTTGCATGTATAGTTTTCACGTTTGTTTACAAACAAATCCAAAATTGGGAAAATAGGTGCTTACCGAGAGAGACGGTGAGATGAGATCACATCACTACACAAATGCAAGGACACTTCTGATTGGTCGATATTCTCTGCCTACTGGGGTTCTCTAAAGGATATCAGAATAAATATATTGTTTCATGAAAGTTGAAAGTATTACTGCCCGTTTGGGATTGGGGAACGGGGCTATAATATTAGGCCCTACATGATTTATTAAATCATTTTAGCGGTGTCCGTCTGTCCATCGGAATTAATGTGTCAGATCAGAGACTTACAATGGACAGTAGATTCACCACGGACGTTTGGTTAAAAACATATTTATTTATCAGGATACATGCAGGGGCGTACCCAGGATTTTCTGAGGGGGGGAGGGTGCCGAGATTGGCTGGCCGAGCTAAAACAGCGTGGGTGTACACATTACTAGAAATGACCAGTTAAACTTTATTTTGATATACATGTATTGTAATTTTTGTTTAAAATCTATTACACACTTAAAATACTCTAATTTTACTTAAGTTAACTATCACAAGATATATCAAGTCTGTCTTGCACTATAATATTATATCTAGTATAGAGACTCTAGACACTATTCCGGTTTAGCACAACTTTGCATAAAGTTCACACAGGTCCACAAGGATGTATTTAGTCTCTTAGCACTCAGTCAGGATGTTCTTCAGCTCTAGTTTCCTGGGGTGTCTCCTAGCAAACTCAGAGATGACCTTCTCTGGGTCAACCTCAATGTCTCTGTGCACAGACATCAGCATTAACCCAGTGAGTCTGTCATTTTCCATGGTTGACCTCAGGCGGTTCTTCACCAACTTGAGCGTGCTGTTTGATCGTTCTGATGAGCAGGTGGTCACAGGCAGGGTGCAGAGAATAGTGATCAGTGTTCTCACATTTGGGAACAGGTGTTTGCTGGCATATGCAAGGGCTGCAGAGGGCGTCTTGGGGAGGTTGTCAGGCCCAGCAACATCCAGTTCAGCCTTCCACTTGACACGCCAGCAGTGTACTTCACTCTTCACACTGCCTGGTGATGGTAGGTCATCCTTGTACAAGTTGATCAGTGATGTCAGCTTCTCTTGGGCTTCATCGAGCGAGGGAGACAAGAGCAGCTGGCACAAGACACAGTCCCTGGATAGCCTGGACTTGATGGGTGGCAAACCTGGAGTTGAGCTGACTGAGAACATGGTCAAGCAGGGGAATGATGAGGATGCGCTTGTAGTATTCACTTGCTGTTTGGGCTGGAGTGTTAGCACGGTTGCGCTGCTTGCTGCATCGCCTAGGTATAGAAGGCTCTGTTCCAACATCTCTGCACATCTTCTCCACATCACTAAACCAGTCTCTGTGGTGATCATCAACATTGTCCCTTACACTCTGCAAGCCATCTCTCAAAATGTTTATATCATCAACTGCCTCCATGATATCTCTGGACTCTGCTTGCAGACTGCGGGTAATACTTGTAGTGTAGCTGAGGATATGCTGGGTAATCACCAAAGAAGCAACAAACTCTGGAGAAGTGATGGCCAGCAGCAAGGACTTTGCATCAGTGAGAGTGTCTGTGTCTCAACTGTAGGAACAGGGTCACACCTGACAGATGAGAACTCCTGAGAGTAATCAGGAAACTGACTGGTAGAAGGCCTGGTCGAAGGCCTTTGCATAAACTTGAACATGGAAGACTGTCGCAGAGCCATGGTGGTGGCTAGTGCGACTTGAACTGAGATTGACTCTCATATTTTATAGGGCCTTCTCACTCACAAGGTGTGAAAACTGATAATCCAATCAGAATGATTCATGCAAAGTAAGTGTCCAATCACATGGTGTTACTCCACAGGGTGAGTGTAAAAACACCTTCCAGAGGTGAGAAAAGCTCTAAAGGAAAGGTGTGAATGATGTACAATAGGCATAAACACACCTTTCACACATGTGAAAAAGTTCTGAAGCACACATGTAAAGATGAGAAACAAGGCCAATAGGGGCTGTGTTTGATTATTATACACCTCTGAAAGGTGACACATTTTCAAAGAGTCATTTACAATAGGGTTTAGCATGATTTTTACACCTCTCAAGGGATGAGAAAACTTCAACAGGTTATTACAATGGGACCTATATAGCATTATTCAAAACTTGTTATGATAAATTTAGTCCAAGTTCAATCTTTACCGGTGCAAGTTTGGTTTGGGGGGCAAGGCCCCCTTCGGCCCCCCCTGGGTACGCCCCTGAGTCATGCATGCAATATACATTGAGAAATAGACATACATTTATATCGTGATGTGTGGATTGAACTGAAAGCTAAAAGCTTAATGTAATTCTTTTCCACTGCGTAATAGATGTTGACCTAGTAGTAGGTATATATGGCAGGGCCGTGGCTGGCGCTATGTTGATGATACGCTAACATGCTTATTTGTCGAGTGAGCATAGCGAGCGAGTATGTTAGGGGATCCGGGGGCATGCCCCCCTGAGATTTTTTGGAAATGAGGAAGCAATTTCCTGCATTTCAATGCATTTTGTAACATACAATCGCAGGACTAAAGTTCTTACGACAATCCGTATAAAGGTATAAATTAAGGCTAGATGCATAATATACATGATCTATCGCCCTTATCAATTAAACAAGCACGTAAAATAGCACAAACTAAATTTCGAGATGCACCATATTTGCAATGGGTTCAATTATTCCACCACTCAACACATCACGGCTCCTATGTATCCCTACTACCCCCCACCCCCCGGGGGTGGGGGTTGATGCATTTTTGGAGTTTTCATTGTTTTCATGTTCTGAGACCAATGATACGCATGTGCGTACTTGCAGTATGCCCAGCGACGGGTCGCTATGGTAGCCTTATTAACTTGACGTAATATCGAAAAAGACAAGAACCAGAACAGACGTCTGGGTTCTGGTTTCGGGTTCAAAACCAAATGTTTTATTTATTTGTCTTTTTTAAGTTCTAAAGAACATTTTGATACACAGTAGGCATGCCCACAGGGATTCGGCACGTTTGGGGGTACTAGTATATATATTTAAGTACGATTCGGCACGTTTGGGGGTACTAGTATATATATTTAAGTACGATTCGGCACGTTTGGGGGTACTAGTATATATATTTAAGTACGATTCGGCACGTTTGGGGGTACTAGTATATATATTTAAGTACTTAAATACATATACTAGTACCCCCAAACGTGCCGAATCCCTGTGGGCATGCCAATAAACATACAAAAATATTATTTGGGTATAGAAGCGATTTTTCTGATTTAATGAATTTAGACGTAGGCCTATTTATATGTACTGACTTTTCAGGTCTCTAGCAGTCAACATTTTATACTTGACTTGACTTGACTTTGTATAATCTGCCTCTTATAGGCACCTCTCATAAGAGCACATAGGAATATGTTGTATATTCTGACAATAAAAACTTATAAACTTGTAACAGTAACCATTTGTATAGAAAAACACAAAATAATATATATATATACATATGAAGTAGACAATGCACACATTAGCAATTTGATAGACTAGACTTGATTTGAATAGAGTGATTGGCGTAGATGCGTAATTGCATAGCAAGCATTGCTGGCCAGTTTATATATTCCAGCATCTCTTGAAAATCCTAATAGAATTTCTAAGAGTTCATTTTCCGATCTGGGGGGTTGGTTCCCTATTTATTGTATTCTCTGGTAGACTGGTAGAAGTACCGAGCATCTGATTAGTTGTAGGGCTGGGCATCTGAGTAGTATACAGCAAAGGGATATTTTTTGCATTTTATTTATTTAATTTTTCTTTCTTTTTTTGCTTTGGAAATTTTAACCGAGGAAGTTTCCTCGGTGTGCCTCAGTGTGGCTATGACCCTGAATTCATTGACTAGCCAAGCCAATGTGAATTCGTTGACTAGTCAAGCCAATGTGAAGTCGTTGACTAGCCAAGCCAAGCCATGGTGAATTCGTTGACTAGCCAAGCAATGTGAAGTCGTTGACTAGCCAAGCCAATGTGAAGTCGTTGACTAGCCACGCCAAGCAATGTGAAGTCGTTGACTAGTCACGCCAAGCAATGTGAAGTCGTTGACTAGCCAAGCCAAGCAATGTGAGGTCGTTGACTAGCCACGCCAAGCAATGTGACGTCGTTGACTAGCCACGCCAAGCAATGTGACGTCGTTGACTAACCAGGCCAAGCAATGTGAAGTCGTTGACTAGCCACGCCAAGCAATGTGAAGTCGTTGACTAGCCAAGCCAATGTGAAGTCGTTGACTAGCCACGCCAAGCAATGTGAAGTCGTTGACTAGTCACGCCAAGCAATGTGAAGTAGTTGACTAGCCACGCCAAGCAATGTGAAGTCATTGACTAGCCACGCCAAGCAATGTGAAGTCGTTGACTAGCCAAGCCAACCAATGTGAAGTCGTTGACTAGCCAATCAATGTGAAGTCGTTGACTAGCCAAGCCAAGCAATGTGAAGTCGTTGACTAGCCAAGCAATGTGAAGTCGTTGACTAGCCACGCCAAGCAATGTGAAGTCGTTGACTAGCCAAGCCAGTGTGAATTTGTTGGGTAACTATCATGTGTGTGCTAATACATTTAAAGCGACATTACATTGCAAAAAAGCAAATAAAATGCTTTTTTTTTCACGTATAAATGCATAGCTACTACAAATTCTTTCGAATACATTCGAATACTAACATTGAATCAATAAACAGTGTTTATGTGGATTGAAAGTAAGATTTCATATAATGGTCATCCATGCTCCTGAATTGACGTTTGTTTGTCATCGGAGTCAGTACTAAACGCATGATACTGTCGTTTAGAGATAGTTTAACTAAGAATAGTCTACAAATAAATAGCACAAATGTGAGATATAGCAGTAAATATGTACCATAAATCGTGTTATTCAGGATACACGAGTTGTATTACGCATATATGTTTACATTATTGTGTTATGTCAACAAACCGCGTATACGACGTTTGTTTATTAGTTGAAATACTCAGCAGTTGAGGCAAATATTTGGAAATAAATTATACCATATAATAGGAAAATACATTCTGTAGAAATATGTGTTTTCACTGATGTAGTGTCGCTTTAATATTAACGATGCTGTTTATACCATAGTCTATTTTGTTGTTTATTACGTTGTTTTACAGTTGATTTTGTATTATAAATGAAAATATAGATGATATAAAAATATAAAATATATTAAATTTTCGATAGACTTGCGAATTTTGCAATTTTCGAAATTTGTGATTATGTCAATTGATAATTGATTGGTTGTATTTCAAAAAATACTGTGAATGCTCAGGCAAACTGTGTGATAAAATTATCGAATTGTGTGTTTTACGTTTATTTATCGTCGCTACCGGTTGCCCATATGAGCGACGCCTCCTGAAGAGATTAGTCATTTTAGATATGTGGAGGGGTATCCTCTGGTTCTTCTACGTGCACGGTGTACAGCACCGACACGAGACCTTGGTTTAATGTCCCATCTGAAAGATTGTTTATTTTATTAGGGTCATACGGGGGATCTAACCTGCGATCCCTGGATTACCAGTCAAACGTGTTAACCACTGGACTACATATCCGCCTGTATCAATATATGACTAGCCCATGGTTATAACAAGGTATGACAACATTGCAAACATTTCATTAATAACATATGTATTATATTTTATATTTTATTCTTTATTTCAGTCTCATCAATGTACAGCATATAACAAACATAGAATATAGTTTACATATTAAAAAGTACATTGCCACTCAATTCAGAGTTACAATAGACTATGCATATATACATCATTCATCTATAACATATTGCACTACTATAGTATATACATGTACATGTGATAACTACATGTATGAGATAAAGCTGAAAAGCAGTCGCTAATTGAAATTTAAAATCTTATTAAGATGTAATGGAATGAAAAATACTGAACGCAAAATAAGCACTACTGCGCAAACTAAAAAATGTTTTAAAAGATCAAATACCAATTCCAATTAGATTGGGATTAGCCTAATTAGCAAATGCTTTTCAGTTGTAATAAAATGTGAAGACGACATATAAAACACTCAATAGACATTATTTACATAGATAAGAGGTACGTCGTTGTAAAATACTATAGGTTTTGGCAGCTAATCTAATAATGGGTGCATTTGTGAATATGAACTTAAGTTGTTCTTGACTAGACATATTAACAAAACCAGGTTGTATAAGTTGAGCTTTATCAAATAATATGTTTACTATGTACGCACAAGTTGTTGATTAAAGGTAAAAGTACTATAATAAAAATGTTGTTTGTTGTTCACATATTTAACACCACCCATGATCACATAGCAATATCTCGAGCATAGGGTAATCTCAAAATGAATATTGTAAACAAACAATATTGTAAACAAACATGGCTATCTTCCGAGGCTTGTCACATGGACACTATGTATGTATGTATGTTCCATTAATGTCAAACCCCTTACGGGGATGTAGACATGTTTTCCTGGGCAGGCTTAGCCAACCTAAGTGGTTAACCAGTACTAAGCAATGTGTGTGAGGTGTCTTGCTAAATGACACTACATACGTGGCCTGACCGAGTATCGAACCCGGGACCGATCGATTCCAAATCCGGCGCTCTACCACTGGACCACGGACGCCACTAATTGATGTTGTCTATATTTTTTTTACTCGAAGCACATCCTAAGATATTAATTTAAATGAATATTAACTATATTTAGAAATGTAAGCTTTGGTAAATGAACTAGTGCCTATTAAAGTCTTAACCCATTTCATTCTGGATACCGTTCAAACGGTATTTGCAAAGAACATAAGAGCCAGATTAACCGCCACGGAACGTTCCGTCCGATCAGGCTCTATGCTGTTTGCTATTCAGATGATCTTGCTAAGACACTTGGCTATGCAGCAAATAACATAGATCCTGATCAGCACGCAGCGTCACGCTGCGGCTGATCTGGATCTATGTTGTTTGCAAAAACCTTTAAATATATCCAGAATGAAATGGGTTAATAACTCAAGAACTAGGTCCTTTATCGTACTACTGTTAGTGTATTTATACCTAATTTTAATCCTTGTTTGCAGAAATCATGATATATAATTATTATGATGTCCAAATACTTTTCCTAATTTCTAACAGTACTGCTGATTGGTCAAATAAATAGATGTAAACCAATCTGTGTGAACGTATTATATTATATTACTCAACGAAAACTTGCCGAAGAGAAATGTGGTTTTTACAAGAAAAATAGTACTAAATGTTAGTTGAAATGGTTTATTTCAAACGTTTTGTTCAGATTGTCACCCTTTGTTACAATTAGAGGAGCTCCTTTTGAACGGCCTATGTTATTCGCCGTGAATCTAATTTGTCATATAAATTCGCGACTAAAAGTCAAATTATTTTCTAGTCATATACTATATGAGACCTCTATATAATATATTTTTCTATCTGTTATTTCGAGGTCTTATCTTTGAATCTCATTTTCGCATAGCACTTTCCGCCCTGATCCGACGGCATGATTTCTGATCAAGATTTTGTAGCTTTCCGGACATGAACGGTTATAAATTTGTGCATTAGTGTTGAGAGTAATCCTATATGTGTATGTTCCATTAATGTCAAGCCCCTTTGGGGACCTAGACATGTTTTCCTGGGCAGGCTTAGCCGACCTAAGTGGTTAACCAGTACTAAGCAATGTGTGTAAGGTGCCTTGCTCAATGACACTACATACGTGGCCTGACCGAGTATCGATCCCGGGACCGTTCGATTCCAAGTCTGACGCTGGACCACGGACGCCACACTATACCATAAATATACGTTTAAAATATATTGTCTGACCTTTGTGCATGCGATATTGCTGTTTGAAAGTCGACAGGTGTGTTTCTCCCATCGTTTCTATGCAATGACCGGGCGTCTTCACAAAAGAAATCTGAATAAATTATTTGCTGGCACATTGTATAGTGTTGTGTATTCCATTAATGTCAAAACCCTTGCAGAGATGTAGACATATTTTCCTTGGGCAGGCTTAGCCGACCTAAGTGGTTAACCAGTACTAAGTGATGTGTGTGAGGTGCCTTTTGCTCAATGACACTACATACGTGACCTGACCGAGTATCGAACCCAGGACCGATCAATTTCAAATCCGACACTCGACCACGGATGCCACACATTTCATGCATATGCACAATTGATATTGAACCAGATCTTACTTGGTGTTGGAGATAAATAGTTCAAACAATTTCGTCTAATGAATTACTATATTGACATTGACTTGTAAAACTCTCCCGTGAAATTTAAGCGTCGATTTCATGTATAATATTGTGTCAAGTTTCGTAATAGACTGCAGAATTCAAGCAACGGTATGCGTGTTCATCTTGTTAACAATTTTTATTTATAAAAAACAACTTTTTAGAATATAAAATATGTTACGCTTAATTGAGGTTTAGCGTTTAGACTTTGAAAAATGCCTGGATAGTAAATGTCACAATTTTCAAGTCTAAATATGATAATCATACACATGTTACACTCTCAACGGACATTGGATTTGGTAGTCAACTGAGTCAGGGATCATTCTAGAGGGCGATGTGGGCGAAATTGTCGCCCTAGGGACCCTGACTTCGCCCTCTGGGGACCCCACTTCTCCCTAAAAAAAAAAAAAAAAAAATATATGTTTTGGTTTTTAAGATTTTCAAACAAAATTGTGTCTAGTAAGATACACTGGCCCATTATAAAGTACTCCCTCTATTCAAATGCTGTATTTAATGGTTGTACTGTGCATTTTAACCCTATTTTGCAGAAGTATATTAAAGAACACCATTTAAGGAAGCGATCACGTGCTTTCTCACTTCTCCCAAAAATTCTGATCTAGAATGAACCCTGTGAGTAAGTTTATATTTAGAGAATTGTGTATTAACTAGAAACGTATCCACATACTTATTGCTGGCTTTGTTAACCTTTTAAACTCTATTGTTATGTTGTGTCAATTTACACAGACACGGTTACCATCTTGACCCAATTACGCATATCGCGTAAACAGACATATGTCTAAATATTTTGACTAATTATTTTCAGGTTTCATTTCTTTGCTTATGCTAGAGAATCCTCATTTAATTCCAAGAAACGATGGACAGAAAACCCGGGATATAATATACGACAACTAACGTATCTCCATTGCCTATAATATCGGTGAATACTAATTAGCGATGATATCAGAATAAATCCAAATGAACCGTACATGCTCATTTTGTGTTTACTATTTCCGTCGGTGTTCCGCAACTGTCTGAATGTTTGTCTGCGCCACTTCTATCGCCAATTGAAAAAAAAACTTGGAGCCAACTAAGAGCCATATAGTTCACAAATAAATATATGAAGCCATATAATTTGACAAAACATATGCCGAAAAAGAGAAAAAATGCGCCAAATATTTTCGCCAATTCACAAAATTTAGTGCCAATATTTGTCTTTTGTTGTAATTGGCGCCATTGGCGATCGACAGCGAGAACCCTGCTATTCGAAAATTCGGTTTAGAAAGTAATCAAATATTCGATAGTTCTTCGGCATCCGTCAGTCTAGTCAGACTATGGAGTTAACGCCCGTTGAGTCCACAGATGAGCACCGTCTGCTGTGGCTGTACAGCCCGATGCGTGACCTGCAGTGGCGGTTCCAGCCTTCGCACGTGAAGACAGAGTCACTGGAAGGCAATGCAGTTTGTGGCGGCTCACACTGTTAACTGCGTTTGTCGTTAAAGGCTGCTTGCAGAGCGAGTTCTCCCCTCTGTAAGCCCGTTGACAACTGTTGTCTCCACGTTATTTTGTTTGCTGTGAGGGATTCCCAGTTGGTGGTGTCCATCCCCAGCGCTTTCATATCACATTTCATATTCGATAGTGATTCTGTCAATCACTTACCATTTTTAAAACCATATCAAAGGCTACTGATATTTACAAATTAGTTTGACCTGTTCAATCTATAAATATCAATTGTCTAATAATACTTTTTATTAATAATGACCATTATGTGTTAGAATTTTTAATGTTAAATATTATCCGCCTCCGTGGTCGAGTTGTTAAGGTCGCTGACTTGTATACCACTGTAACCTATCATCACTGATGGTCACGTGTTCGAGCCCCGCTCAGGCTGTGTCTCATTTATATGAAAAAGTTGGCAGTTTCTTACGGAGGTTGGTGCACCCAAGTACTGGTTAACCGCTGGAGCCTGCCCAGGAAAGGTGTTGTTAAGTAAACTTCCCGCCAGCGATATAGCCCAAAATGGTGCTGATGCAGGCGTAAAACCCGAACTATAACATAGCATATATGATTAAAAATATTGATTTTCACCATGCAGAAATAATGACAAGTGTCTGTGGGTCCAGTATCCATGTCCAGACTATGTTATTTGGTATTCCAATGACTTCCACCTCACACAAATTTAAATAATCATTTCAGGGTTCATTCTAGGTCAGAATTTTTGGGAGAAGTGAGAAAGCGCGTGATTGCTTCCTTAAATGGTGTTCTTTAATATACTTCTGCTAAATAGGGTTAAAATGTACAGTACAACCTTTGAATAGAAGGAGTGCTATATAATGGGCCAGTGTATCTACTAGACAACATTTTGTTTGAAAATCGTAAAAACAAGATTTTTAGGGAGAAGTGGGGCCCCCAGGGGGCGAAGTCAGGGTCCCTAGGGCGACTATTTCGCCCACATCCCCCTCATGAATGATCCCTGTTAAATCAAACAGTACCGGTATGTACCTACCTGGATTGAAAAGAAATCAACATCATTGTACATGTATAGGGTTTATTCTATAGTGAAAAAAGGGCACGGTGGGTCAGGAAAGAGGCAGGGTGGATGAGAAAAGGGGCAGGGTGCATTTTCAGCTGCGATGCTGTGTAGGAGGAGGTATTTTGGGGTTAGCTTCTTGTGATGTGCTAATAATGTATGGTGATTGGTCAAAGAGACAGTAAGGTAGTACATTTGTACATATTGGTTAAAATGGCGGACAAGTTCTTGGTTATATATGTCTGTCTCAGGGATCAGTTTAGAGGGCGATGTGGGCGAAATTGTCGCCCTAGGGACCCTGATTTCCCCTCTGGGGGCCCTACTTCTCCCTAAAAATTAAAAAAAAAAAAAATATATTTTTTGGTTTTTACGATTTTCAAACAAAATTTTGTCTAGTAAGATACACTGGCCCATTATAAAGCACTCCTTCTTTTCAAATGTTGTATTTAATGGTTGTACTGTGCATTTTAACCCTATTATATATGTCTGTCTGCCCGAATGAACCTGTTGAGGCTTTAAAAATGTTTGTTTAAAAAGGCAAGAGGGCAGGGTGGAACACTCTAGAAAACACCCTAACGTATATGATTTTATGAAAGTTTATATCATTTAGCAAGTATGAATTACTTATTTTCAATTAATTTGTTTGAACCATGCTAACTAATGGGGGGGGGGGCCATTTTAGGTGTGTAGAAGAAAGTGGAAACAATTCATGTAAAAAATTGCAATCCGGAAAAACTAAATTATATAAATACGAAAAATCCATTTTAGCTGTAGCCCTATTTTTTCCCGGTATGTTACTTATTGGATAACAATTTTAACCAATGTTTATCTTCAGACCACTGTAACACAATGTCTCTGACTGACCGTGAGTGGGATGATTTGAAAGCCCTGCTTGACAAGGCTGTTGTCAAATTCCTCGGCTTCAGTGAGCCGTCGCTTGTGACTGCGGCTCTCAACTGTATAGATAAAGGTTACGATGAACACAAGACCTCAGGTAAGCATTCATATTCGCTGATGTAGGCGGCTCTCAACTGTATAGATAAAGGTTACGATGAACGCAAGACCTCAGGTAAGCATGAATATTCTACATTCGCTGATGTAGGCAGCTCTCAACTGTATAGATATAGATAAAGGTTACGTTGAACACAAGACCTCAGGTAAGCATGAATATTCTACATTCGCTGATGTAGGCAAGCAAGCATATTCTACATTCGCTGATGTAGGCAAGCAAGCATATTCTACATTCGCTGATGTAGGCAAGCAAGCATATTCTACATTCACTGATGTAGGCAAGCAAGCATATTCTACATTCGCTGATGTAAGCAAGCAAGCATATTCTACATTCGCTGATGTAAGCAAGCAAGCATATTCTACATTCACTGATGTAGGCAAGCAAGCATATTCTACATTCACTGATGTAGGCAAGCAAGCATATTCTACATTCACTGATGTAGGCAAGCAAGCATATTCTACATTCGCTGATGTAAGCAAGCAAGCATATTCTACATTCGCTGATGTAAGCAAGCAAGCATATTCTACATTCACTGATGTAAGCAAGCAAGCATATTCTACATTCGCTGATGTAAGCAAGCAAGCATATTCTACATTCACTGATGTAGGCAAGCAAGCATATTCTACATTCGCTGATGTAGGCAAGCAAGCATATTCTACATTCGCTGATGTAGGCAAGCAAGCATATTCTACATTCGCTGATGTAGGCAAGCAAGCATATTCTACATTCGCTGATGTAAGCAAGCAAGCATATTCTACATTCACTGATGTAGGCAAGCAAGCATATTCTACATTCGCTGATGTAGGCAAGCAAGTATATTCTACATTCGCTGATGTAGGCAAGCAAGTATATTCTACATTCGCTGATGTAGGCAGCTCTCAACTGTATAGATATAGATAAAGGTTACGTTGAACACAAGACCTCAGGTAAGCATGAATATTCTACATTCGCTGATGTAGGCAAGCAAGCATATTCTACATTCGCTGATGTAGGCAGCTCTCAACTGTATAGATATAGATAAAGGTTACGTTGAACACAAGACCTCAGGTAGGCATGAATATTCTACATTCGCTGATGTAGGCAAGCTCTCAACTGTTTTGATAAAGCCGAAGGTTTTAATGAACACGTAGCCTCATATTTGTGGAGTTGCCAGCTCTCAACTGTTTTGATAAAGCCGAAGGTTTTAATGAACACGTAGCCTCATATTTGTGGAGTTGTCAGCTCTCAAATGTTTTGATAAAGCCGAAGGTTTTCATGAACACAAAGCCTCATATTTGTGGAGTTGCCAGCTCTCGACTGTTTTGATAAAGCCGAAGGTTTTAATGAACACAAAGCCGAAGATTTTAATGAACACGTAGCCTCATATTTGTCGAGTTGCCAGCTCTCAACTGTTTTGATAAAGCCGAAGGTTTTCATGAACACGTATCCTCATATTTGTGGAGTTGCCAGCTCTCGACTGTTTTGATAAAGCCGAAGGTTTTAATGAACACAAATCTTTATGTTGGTAGGATATACAACAACAATACATTTATTGCATAAAACATCATGTTTGTGGTGAATTTGAAAAAAAAAATTATTATTTCACAGACAAACTGCAAGCAATCCTGGATGAGAAACAAGCTCCGATGTTTGCCGAAAAATTATTCGATGTTTGGGAAAACTACCGATCTAGCAGCCGGTCACACAGGAGTAAGCGTAGAAAGGTAATGTCATGATTTGAAATGGTACGGTAATTTCCTAGGCCAAGAAATCGATTTGGCGTGGCCATGTAATGATAAGTGATAGGGCGTGGCCATGTAATGATAAATGACAGGGCGTGGTCATGTAATGATAAGTGATAGGGCGTGGCCATGTAATGATAAGTGATAGGGCATGGTCATGTAGTGACAGGGCGTGGCCATGTAATGATAAGTGACAGGGCGTGGTCATGTAATGATAAGTGACAGGGCGTGGCCATGTAATGATAAGTGACAGGGCGTGGCCATGTAATGATAAGTGACAGGGCGTGGCCATGTAATGATAAGTGACAGGGCGTGGCCATGTAATGATAAGTGACAGGGCGTGGTCATGTAATGATAAGTGACAGGGCGTGGCCATGTAATGATAAGTGATAGGGTGTGGCCATGTAATGATAAGTGACAGGGCGTGGCCATGTAATGATAAGTGACAGGGCGTGGCCATGTAATGATAAGTGACAGGGCGTGGCCATGTAATGATAAGTGATAGGGCGTGGTCATGTAATGATAAGTGATAGGGCGTGGCCATGTAACAATAAGTGATAGGGTGTGGCCATGTAATGATAAGTGATAGGGCGTGGCCATGTAATGATAAGTGATAGGGCGTGGTCATGTAATGATAAGTGATAGGGCGTGGTCATGTAATGATAAGTGACAGGGCGTGGCCATGTAGTGACAGGGCGTGGCCATGTAATGATAAGTGATAGGGCGTGGTCATGTAATGATAGTGATAGGGCGTGGCCATGTAATGATAAGTGATAGGGCGTGGCCATGTAACGATAAGTGATAGGGCGTGGCCATGTAACGATAAGTGATAGGGCGTGGCCATGTAATGATAAGTGATAGGGCGTGGCCATGTAATGATAATTGATAGGGCGTGGCCATGTAATGATAAGTGACAGGGCGTGGCCATGTAACGATAAGTGATAAACCACTTGTGTTTCATATATTTGTTTCGGACCAAGAACATTATAATTGATAAAATCAACAGCCTTTATTACACACTGTATGCATGGATTACACTGTATGCATGGATTACACTGTGTGCATGGATTACACTGTATGCATGGATTACACTGTATGCATGGATTACACTGTATGCATGGATTACACTGTATGCATGGATTACACTGTATGCATGGATTACACTGTATGCATGGATTACACTGTATGCATGGATTACACTGTATGCATGGATTACACTGTATGCATGGATTACACTGTATGCATGGATTACACTGTATGCATGGATTACACTGTATGCATGGATTACACTGTATTACACTGTATGCATGGATTACACTGTATGCATGGATTACACTGTATGCATGGATTACACTGTATGCATGGATTACACTGTATGCATGGATTACACTGTATGCATGGATTACACTGTATGCATGGATTACACTGTATGCATGGATTACACTGTATGCATGGATTACACTGTATGCATGGATTACACTGTATGCATGGATTACACTGTATGCATGGATTACACTGTATGCATGGATTACACTGTATGCATGGATTACACTGTATGCATGGATTACACTGTATGCATGGATTACACTGTATGCATGGATTACACTGTATGCATGGATTACACTGTATGCATGGATTACACTGTATGCATGGATTACACTGTATGCATGGATTACACTGTATGCATGGATTACACTGTATGCATGGATTACACTGTATGCATGGATTACACTGTATGCATGGATTACACTGTATGCATGGATTACACTGTATGCATGGATTACACTGTATGCATGGATTACACTGTATGCATGGATTACACTGTATGCATGGATTACACTGTATGCATGGATTACACTGTATGCATGGATTACACTGTGTGTATGGATTACACTGTATGCATGGATTACTGTATGCATGGATTACACTGTATGTATGGATTACACTGTATGCATGGATTACACTGTATGCATGGATTACACTGTATGCATGGATTACACTGTATGC
>CM026388.1:18082686-18108626 GCA_014843695.1 Archivesica marissinica
GTGGGGTGAGGTATTCTAGTGGGGTGAGCTATTCTAGTGAGGTGAGCTATTCTAGTGGGGTGAGCTATTATGGTTGGGTGAGCTATTCTAGTGGGGTGAGCTATTCTAGTGGGGTGAGCTATTCTGGTGAGGTGAGCTATTCTAGTGAGGTGAGCTATTATGGTTGGGTGAGCTATTCTAGTGGAGTGAGATATTCTAGTGGGGTGAGATATTCTAGTGGGGTGAGATATTCTGGTGGGGTGAGCTATTCTTGTGGGGTGAGCTATTCTAGTGGAGGGAGCTATCTTGTGAGGTGAGTATTCTAGTGGAGTGAGCTATTCGTGGTGTGTGAGCTATTCTAGTGGAGGTGAGCTATTCTTGTGAGGTGAGATATTCTAGTGGGGTGAGATAAAAATCTATTCTAGTGGAGTGAGCTATTCTAGTGGTGAGATATTCTAGTGTGGGAGTGAGCTATTCTTGTGAGGTGAGCTATTCTTTTGAGGTGAGCTATTCTTTGTGAGTTGAGCTATTCTGTGAGGTGAGATATTCTAGTGGGGGTGATCTATTCTAGTGGCGTGAGCTATTTCAGGGGGGAGGTATTCTAAGTGTGTGTTGGGTATTCTAGTGGTTGTGACTATTCTAGTGGGGTGAGATATTCTAGTGGGGTGAGGTATTCTAGTGGAGTGAGCTATTCTAGTGGGGTGAGATATTCTAGTGGGGTGAGGTATTCTAGTGGGGTGAGATATTCTAGTGGGGTGAGCTATTCTGGTGGTGTGAGCTATTCTTGTGGGGTGAGCTATTCTGGTGGTGTGAGCTATTCTAGTGGAGTGAGCTATTCTAGTGGAGTGAGCTATTCTAGTGGGGTGAGCTATTCTAGTGGGGTGAGCTATTCTAGTGGGGTGAGCTATTCTAGTGGAGTGAGCTATTCTTGTGGGGTGAGATATTCTAGTGAGGTGAGCTATTCTAGTGAGGTGAGCTATTCTAGTGAGGTGAGCTATTCTTGTGAGGTGAGCTATTCTTGTGAGGTGAGCTATTCTAGTGAGGTGAGCTATTCTAGTGGGGTGAGATATTCTAGTGGGGTGAGATATTCTAGTGGGGTGAGCTATTCTTGTGGGGTGAGATATTCTAGTGGGGTGAGCTATTCTAGTGGAGTGAGCTATTCTTGTGGGTGAGCTATTCTAGTGAGGTGAGCTATTCTTGTGAGTTAGCTTTCTAGTGAGGGGAGCTATTCTTGGTGTGAGCTTATTCTAGGTGGTGAGCTATTCTAGTGGAGTGAGCTTTCTTGTGGGGGTGAGCTATTCTAGTTGGCTATTCGTGGAGGCCTTTTTCTAGTGAGGTGAGCTATTCTAGTGGGGTGAGCTATTATGGTTGGGTGAGCTATTCTAGTGGGGTGAGCTATTCTAGTGGGGTGAGCTATTCTGGTGAGGTGAGATATTCTAGTGGGGTGAGATATTCTAGTGGGGTGAGATATTCTGGTGGGGTGAGCTATTCTTGTGGGGTGAGCTATTCTAGTGGAGTGAGCTATTCTTGTGAGGTGAGCTATTCTTGTGAGGTGAGCTATTCTTGTGAGGTGAGCTATTCTTGTGAGGTGAGATATTCTAGTGGGGTGAGCTATTCTAGTGAGTGAGCTATTCTAGTGGGGTGAGCTATTCTAGTGGAGTGAGATATTCTAGTGAGTGAGCTATTCTTGTGAGGTGAGCTATTCTTGTGAGGTGAGCTATTCTTGTGAGGTGAGCTATTCTTGTGAGGTGAGATATTCTAGTGGGGTGAGCTATTCTAGTGGAGTGAGCTATTCTAGTGGGTGAGGTATTCTAGTGGGGTGAGGTATTCTAGTGGGGTGAGGTATTCTAGTGGGGTGAGCTATTCTAGTGGGGTGAGATATTCTTGTGGGGTGAGCTATTCTAGTGGAGTGAGATATTCTAGTGGAGTGAGCTATTCTAGTGGGGTGAGATATTCTAGTGGGGTGAGGTATTCTAGTGGAGTGAGGTATTCTAGTGGGGTGAGCTATTCTAGTGGGGTGAGATATTCTAGTGGGGTGAGGTATTCTAGTGGGGTGAGATATTCTAGTGGGGTGAGCTATTCTGGTGGTGTGAGCTATTCTAGTGAGGTGAGCTATTCTAGTGAGGTGAGCTATTCTTGTGAGGTGAGCTATTCTTGTGAGGTGAGCTATTCTTGTGAGGTGAGCTATTCTTGTGAGGTGAGCTATTCTAGTGAGGTGAGCTATTCTAGTGGAGTGAGCTATTCTAGTGGGGTGAGATATTCTAGTGAGGTGAGCTATTCTAGTGAGGTGAGCTATTCTAGTGAGGTGAGCTATTCTTGTGAGGTGAGCTATTCTAGTGAGGTGAGCTATTCTAGTGAGGTGAGCTATTCTAGTGGGGTGAGCTATTCTAGTGGGGTGAGCTATTCTAGTGGGGTGAGCTATTCTAGTGGGGTGAGCTATTCTAGTGGGGTGAGCTATTCTAGTGGGGTGAGATATTCTAGTGGGGTGAGCTATTCTAGTGGAGTGAGCTATTCTAGTGGGGTGAGATATTCTAGTGGAGTGAGCTATTCTTGTGGGGTGAGATATTCTAGTGGGGTGAGCTATTCTAGTGGGGTGAGCTATTCTAGTGGGGTGAGCTATTCTTGTGGGGTGAGCTATTCTAGTGGAGTGAGCTATTCTAGTGGGGTGAGCTATTCTAGTGGGGTGAGCTATTCTTGTGGGGTGAGATATTCTAGTGGGGTGAGCTATTCTAGTGGAGTGAGCTATTCTTGTGGGGTGAGCTATTCTAGTGGAGTGAGCTATTCTTGTGGGGTGAGATATTCTAGTGAGGTGAGCTATTCTTGTGAGGTGAGCTATTCTAGTGAGGTGAGCTATTCTTGTGGGGTGAGCTATTCTAGTGGAGTGAGCTATTCTAGTGGAGTGAGCTATTCTTGTGGGGTGAGCTATTCTAGTGGGGTGAGTATTCTAGTGGGGTGAGCTATTCTAGTGAGGTGAGCTATTCTAGTGGGGTGAGCTATTATGGTTGGGTGAGCTATTCTAGTGGGGTGAGCTATTCTAGTGGGGTGAGCTATTCTGGTGAGGTGAGATATTCTAGTGGGGTGAGATATTCTAGTGGGGTGAGATATTCTAGTGGGGTGAGCTATTCTAGTGGGGTGAGCTATTCTAGTGGAGTGAGCTATTCTTGTGAGGTGAGCTATTCTTGTGAGGTGAGCTATTCTTGTGAGGTGAGCTATTCTTGTGAGGTGAGATATTCTAGTGGGGTGAGCTATTCTAGTGGAGTGAGCTATTCTAGTGGGGTGAGATATTCTAGTGGGGTGAGATATTCTAGTGGAGTGAGCTATTCTAGTGGGGTGAGGTATTCTAGTGGGGTGAGGTATTCTAGTGGGGTGAGCTATTCTAGTGGGGTGAGCTATTCTAGTGGGGTGAGCTATTCTAGTGGAGTGAGCTATTCTAGTGGGGTGAGCTATTCTGGTGGTGTGAGCTATTCTTGTGGGGTGAGCTATTCTGGTGGTGTGAGCTATTCTAGTGGAGTGAACTATTCTAGTGGAGTGAGCTATTCTAGTGGGGTGAGCTATTCTAGTGGGGTGAGCTATTCTAGTGGGGTGAGGTATTCTAGTGGGGTATACTCCGTTTTTACCTCCCGCATGAATGACCACAAAACGCTTTCATCCGCTCCAGTGAGAATGATTAATATAAGTTGTAGGAAACTTTTTTCGCAATCGAGCTGAAATAAATTTGTATAATCTAACCAGCAGATCTTGTTTTTTGCAGTCAAGATTCTCTGGCAGAGTGATAGCATTTCCCAGCTGGAGGAGGAGAGAAAAAACTGGGATATACTGAGGGAGGATGAGATTGGTGCCCGGCTCGACCAGGAGAAAGTCAGATGGCGTCAAACAGGTTTGTATTCGATTGGTGCCCGGCTCGACCAGGAGAAAAACAGGTTGGTACTTCATTGGTGCCAGGCTCGACCAGGAGATAGTCAGATGGCGTCAAACAGGTTTGTATTCGATTGGTGCCCGGCTCGACCAGGAGAAAGTCAGATGGCGTCAAACAGGTTTGTATTCGATTGGTGCCCGGCTCGACCAGGAGAAAGTCAGATGGCATCAACAGGTTGATACTTGATTGGTTCCCAGGTTGACTAGAAGAAAGTCGTGTTCCTTCTAACAGGTGGTACATGATTGGTGCCCAGCTTGCCCAGGAGAAAGTCAGATGGCATCAAACAGGTTGATACTTCATTGGTGCCTGGTTTGTCCAAGAGAAAGTCTGATTGTTTCAAACTGTTAGGAATCTTTCCTGAGCTTCAACGGTTTTGTCACTTCCCTATGTTTATCTTTACAGAACTACTAGCAGAGTTGGACGCAGAGAGACAGAAGTGGCACAATGAGCTGGAACAGCGACTCATGGAGGAGAAGGAGGGCTGGCGCGAGTTTGAGCTGGAAACCGAGAAACTAAAGTGGGCCTCGGACTGGGAGCGTAAACTGGTGGACGAGAGGGATTCCTGGGTGAAAAATACACTGGAACCAGCCAAGCGAAAATGGAAAATGGAGGCTGAGGAAAGGTTGAGGTTGGAAAAGGTGAGAATATTTTAGTTATATATGATTTACTTACTCTATCATCTCGCCTATAAGACGGTCATCTCGCCTATAAGACGGTCATCTAGCCTATAAGACGGTCATCTCGCCTATAAGACGATCATCTCGCCTATAAGACGATCATCTTGCCTATAAGACGGTCATCTCGCCTATAAGACGGTCATCTTGCCTATAAGACGGTCATCTCGCCTATAAGACGGTCATCTCGCCTATAAGACGGTCATCTCGCCTATAAGACGGTCATCTTGCCTATAAGACGGTCATCTCGCCTATAAGACGGTCATCTCGCCTATAAGACGGTCATCTCGCCTATAAGACGGTCATGTCGCCTATAAGACGGTCATCTCGCCTATAAGACGGTCATCTCGCCTATAAGACGGTCATCTCGCCTATAAGACGGTCATCTAGCCTATAAGACGGTCATCTCGCCTATAAGACGATCATCTCGCCTATAAGATGGTCATCTTGCCTATAAGACGGTCATCTTGCCTATAAGACGGTCATCTGGCCTATAAGACGGTCATCTTGCCTATAAGACGGTCATCTTGTCTATAAGACGGTCATCTCGCCTATAAGACGGTCTTGCCTATAAGACGGTCATCTCGCCTATAAGACGGTCATCTTGCCTATAAGACGGTCATCTCGCCTGTAAGACGGTCATCTTGCCTATAAGACGGTCATCTTGCCTATAAGATGGTCATCTTGCCTATAAGACGGTCATCTTGTCTATAAGACGGTCATCTCGCCTATAAGACGGTCATCTCGCCTATAAGACGGTCATCTCGCCTATAAGACGGTCATCTTGCCTATAAGACGGTCATCTTGCCTATAAGACGGTCATCTTGCCTATAAGACGGTCATCTCGTCTATAAGACAGTCATCTCGCCTATAAGACGGTCTTGCCTATAAGACGGTCATCTCGCCTATAAGACGGTCATCTTGCCTATAAGACGATCATCTTGTCTATAAGACGGTCATCTCGCCTATAAGACGATCATCTTGCCTATAAGACGGTCATCTTGCCTATAAGACGATCATCTTGCCTATAAGACGGTCATCTTGCCTATTAGACGGTCATCTCGCCTATAAGACGGTCATCTTGCCTATAAGACGGTCATCTTGCCTATAAGACGGTCATCTTGCCTATAAGACGGTCATCTTGCCTATAAGACGGTCATCTTGCCTATAAGACGGTCATCTTGCCTATAAGACGGTCATCTCGCCTATAAGACGGTCATCTTGTCTATAAGACGGTCATCTTGCCTATAAGACGGTCATCTCGCCTATAAGACGGTCATCTCGCCTATAAGACGGTCATCTTGTCTATAAGACGGTCATCTTGCCTATAAGATGGTCATCTTGCCTATAAGACGGTCATCTTGTCTATAAGACGGTCATCTCGCCTATAAGACGGTCATCTCGCCTATAAGACGGTCATCTCGCCTATAAGACGGTCATCTTGCCTATAAGACGGTCATCTTGCCTATAAGACGGTCATCTTGCCTATAAGACGGTCATCTCGCCTATAAGACGGTCATCTTGTCTATAAGACGGTCATCTTGCCTATAAGACGGTCATCTTGCCTATAAGACGGTCATCTCGCCTATAAGACGGTCATCTTGTCTATAAGACGGTCATCTTGCCTATAAGACGGTCATCTCGCCTATAAGACGGTCATCTCGCCTATAAGACGGTCATCTTGCCTATAAGACGGTCATCTCGCCTATAAGACGGTCATCTCGCCTATAAGACGGTCATCTTGCCTATAAGACGGTCATCTCGCCTATAAGACGGTCTTGCCTATAAGATGATCTTGCCTATAAGACGATCTTGCCTATAAGATGATCTTGCCTATAAGACGATCTTGCCCATAAGACGATCTTGCCCATAAGACGATCTTGCCTATAAGATGATCTTGCCTATAAGATGATCTTGCCTATAAGATGACCCCCCCCCCCCCTACTTTTGTCATGAAATGTGTGGGGTTTGGCATGCACTCGCATATAAGACGGGTTGATAAAATGGACCACACAGACCATGTATAAATTGCATGTTTGGCCAGTGCAAGACTGCAAGTTGAAGAACTTTTCAGTGTCAGAGTGCTGTTGGTGCCACTTTAACTCTTTGATTGCTGGGTAAAATAAAGGCTATGAATAGAATGTCTTTTATTGTAGCAGACGACACATACATTAATGTCTTTTACTTATTTGTAACTGAAAACTCTGGAAATATGTCATGGAATTTTCATTAGAATTGTGTAAACACGAGATGACTAATATTTTAACTCTGCATGCTGGGTAACGGCTATAAATTGTTCAAATAATTGTAGCAGACGACAATTCATTAATCTGTTTTTCTTATTTGTGACTGAAAACTCTGGAAATATGTCATGGAATTTTCATTAGAATTGTGTAAACACGAGATGACTAGTATTTTAACTCTGCATGCTGGGTAACGGCTATAAATAGTTCAAATAATTGTAGCAGACGACAATTCATTAATCTGTTTTTCTTATTTGTGACTGAAAACTCTGGAAATATGTCATGGAATTTTCATTAGAATTGTGTAAACACGAGATGACTAGTATTTTAACTCTGCATGCTGGGTAACGGCTATAAATGTTCAAATAATTGTAGCAGACGACAATTCATTAATCTGTTTTTCTTATTTGTGACTGAAAACTCTGGAAATATGTCATGGAATTTTCATTAGAATTGTGTAAACACGAGATGACTAGTATTTTAACTCTGCATGCTGGGTAACGGCTATAAATAGTTCAAATAATTGTAGCAGACGACAATTCATTAATCTGTTTTTCTTATTTGTGACTGAAAACTCTGGAAATATGTCATGGAATTTTCATTAGAATTGTGTAAACACGAGATGACTAGTATTTTAACTCTGCATGCTGGGTAACGGCTATAAATTGTTCAAATAATTGTAGCAGACGACAATTCATTAATCTGTTTTTCTTATTTGTGACTGAAAACTCTGGAAATATGTCATGGAATTTTCATTAGAATTGTGTAAACACGAGATGACTAGTATTTTAACTCTGCATGCTGGGTAACGGCTATAAATAGTTCAAATAATTGTAGCAGACGACAATTCATTAATCTGTTTTTCTTATTTGTGACTGAAAACTCTGGAAATATGTCATGGAATTTTCATTAGAATTGTGGCATAATAAATTGCATGACATATTTTACTGTTATTTTCATGCAAAGAGTTATTAGGGAATGTTGACATGGTTAACCATTTTCAAGGAGAATTGGCGTTGCCTGGAGCTCGAAACTGAGAAGTTGAAACTGATGCGAGAGTATGAGGAGAGGATAGCCAAGGAGAAACATACGTTCAATAACAAACTACTGCCTGCAGCATTAGATACAGAGAGGAAGAAATGGAAGAATGATGTAGAAGATAGAGTGAAGATAGAGAAAGAACATTGGAGGACTGTGGAACTGCCAAAAGAACTAGATAGGGAAAAGGTTGGTTGTTTTGTGAACTTGTTGCCAGGCGGTGTGATTCCGTGTGCTAATCTGTATGCAGAACTGCCGAAAGAACTAGATTGTTTTTTGTTTAAACATAATTTATTGCCAAATATATACAGCAAAAGGTTTGGGCCACAAGTGCTATACACATTATAAAACGGCCCTCCCCAATACAATTCATTTACAGAAATATATTATGGCTACAAAAGTACAATTAAGAAAAAGATATGTTATTTTAAAGAAAAGAAACTAGATAGGGAAACGGTTGGTTGTTTTGTGAACTTGTTGCCGGACGATGTGATTCCGTGTGCTAATCTTTATGTTATGTGGAACTGCCAAAAGAACTAGATAGGGAAACGGTTGGTTGTTTTATGAACTTGTTGCCGGGCGATGTGATTCCGTGTGCTAATCTGTATGCAGAACTGCCAAAAGAACTAGATAGGGAAAAGGTTGGTTGTTTTGTGAACTTGTTGCCGGGCGATGTGATTCCGTGTGCTAATCTGTATGCAGAACTGCCAAAAGAACTAGATAGGGAAACGGTTGGTTGTTTTATGAACTTGTTGCCGGGCGATGTGATTCCGTGTGCTAATCTGTATGCAGAACTGCCAAAAGAACTAGATAGGGAACAGGTTGGTTGTTTTGTGAACTTGTTGCCGGGCGATGTGATTCAGTGTGCTAATCTTTATGCTTCCAACATTCACGAGGGACATGGGAGGATATTTGTGTTTATCAGTGTAGGATTGAAGGAGAGGACAATGATGTAGCCACTTAAGTACCTATATGAATATGTCCATTTGCATTAGGAATTGGTCTGTTTGCATTGGGAATTGGTCTGTTTGCATTAGGAATTGGTCTGTTTGCATTGGGAATTGGTCTGTTTGCATTAGGAATTGGTATGTTTGCATTGGGAATTGGTCTGTTTGCATTGGGAATATGTCCATTTGCATTGAGATATGTGTCTGTTTGCATTGGGATACGTGTCCATTTTGCATTGGCATATGTGTCCACTTTTACATTGGGATATGTGTCCATTTTGCAGTGGGATATCTGTCCGCTTTTACATTGGGATATCTGTCCGCTTTTGCATTGGGATATGTGTCCATTTTGCATTGGGATATGTGTCCATTTTGCAGTGGGATATCTGTCCGCTTTTGCATTGGGATATGTGTCCATTTTGCATTGGGATATGTGTCCATTTTGCAGTGGGATATCTGTCCACTTTTGCATTGGGATATGTGTCCATTTTGCATTGGGATATGTGTCCATTTTGCATTGGGATATGTGTCTGCTTTTGCATTGGGATATGTGTCCGCGTTTTCATTGGGAATTGGTCTGTTTGCATTAGGAATTGGTCTGTTTGCATTAGGAATTGGTCTGTTTGCATTGGGAATTGGTCTGTTTGCATTGGGAATTGGTCTGTTTCCATTGGGAATTGGTCTGTTTGCATTGGGAATTGTTCTGTTTGCATTGGGAATTGGTCTGTTTGCATTGGGAATTGGTCTGTTTGCATTAGGAATTGGTCTGTTTGCATTGGGAATTGATCTGTTTGCATTAGGAATTGGTCTGTTTGCATTAGGAATTGGTCTGTTTGCATTGGGAATTGGTATGTTTGCATTGGAAATTGGTCTGTTTGCATTGGGAATTGGTCTGTTTGCATTAGGAATTGGTCTGTTTGCATTGGGAATTGGTCTGTTTGCATTGGGAATTGGTCTGTTTGCATTGGGAATTGTCTGTTTGCATTGGGAATTGGTCTGTTTGCATTGGGAATTGGTCTGTTTGCATTGGGAATTAGTGTTTGCATTGGGAATTGGTCTGTTTGCATTAGGAATTGGTCTGTTTGCATTAGGAATTGGTCTGTTTGCATTGGGAATTGGTCTGTTTTCATTGGGAATTGGTCTGTTTGCATTGGGAATTGGTCTGTTTGCATTGGGAATTGGTCTGTTTGCATTAGGAATTGGTCTGTTTGCATTGGGAATTGGTCTGTTTGCATTAGGAATTGGTCTGTTTGCATTGGGAATTGTTCTGTTTGCATTAGGAATTGGTCTGTTTGCATTGGGAATTGGTCTGTTTGCATTGGGAATTGGTCTGTTTGCATTAGGAATTGGTCTGTTTGCATTAGGATTTGGTCTGTTTGCATTAGGAATTGGTCTGTTTGCATTGGGAATTGGTCTGTTTGCATTAGGAATATGTCCACTTGCATTGGGAATATGTCCATTTGCATTGGGAATATGTCCACTTGCATTGGGAATATGTCCATTTGCATTGGGAATATGTCCACTTGCATTGGGAATATGTCCACTTGCATTGGGAATATGTCCGCTTGCAATGGGTATATATCCGTTTGCATTGGGAATATGTCCACTTGCATTGGGAATATGTCCGTTTGCATTGGGAATATGTCCGCTTGCATTGGGAATATGTCCGCTTGCATTGGGAATATGTGTCCAATTTGCATTGGGATATGTGTCCATTTTGCATTGGGATACGTGTCCATTTTGCATTGGGATATGTGTCCATTTTGCATTGGGATATCAGTCCATTTTGCATTGGGATATGTGTCCGCATTTTCATTGGGAATTGGTCTGTTTGCATTAGGAATTGGTCTGTTTGCATTAGGAACTGGTCTGTTTGCATTGGGAATTGGTCTGTTAGCATTAGGAATTGGTCTGTTTGCATTGGGAATTGGTCTGTTTGCATTAGGAATTGGTCTGTTTGTATTGGGAATTGGTCTGTTTGCATTGGGAATTGGTCTGTTTGCATTAGGAATTGGTCTATTTGCATTAGGAACCCAAACAAACAAACCAAACCAAACCAAACCAAACAAACCAAACCAAACCAAACAACCAACCAAACCAAACCAAACCAACACAAACCAAACCAACCAAACAAACCAAACGTTGCATTAGGAATTGGTCTGTTTGCATTGGGAATGGTCTGTTTGCATTGGGAATTGGTCTGTTTGCATTGGGAATTGGTCTGTTTGCATTGGGAATTGGTCTGTTTGCATTGGAATTGGTCTGTTTGCATTGGGAATTGGTCTGTTTCCATTGGGAATTGGTCTGTTTGCATAAGGTATTGGTATGTTTGCATTGGGAATTGGTCTGTTTGCATTAGGAGTCCGCCTCCGTGGTCGAGTGGTTAAAGTCGCTGACTTGTATACCACTGTAACCTATCATCACTGATGGTCACAGGTTGGCAGTTTCTTACGGAGGTTGGTGCACTCAAGTACTGGTTAACCGTTGTAGCCTGCCCAGGAAAGGTGTTGTTAGGTAAACTGCCTGCCGGCGATATAGCCCGAAATGGTGCTGATGCAGGCGTAAAACCCGAAATATAACATAACATATAACATAACATAACTGTTTGCATTAGGAATTGGTCTGTTTGCATTGGGAATTGGTCTGTTTGCATTAGGAATTGGTATGTTTGCATTGGGAATTGGTCTGTTTGCATTGGGAATTGGTCTGTTTGCATTGGGAATATGTCCGTTTGCATTGAGATATGTGTCTGTTTGCATTGGGATACGTGTCCATTTTGCATTGGGATATGTGTCCACTTTTACATTGGGATATGTGTCCATTTTGCAGTGGGATATCTGTCCGCTTTTACATTGGGATATCTGTCCGCTTTTGCATTGGGATATGTGTCCATTTTGCATTGGGATATGTGTCCATTTTGCAGTGGGATATCTGTCCGCTTTTGCATTGGGATATGTGTCCATTTTGCATTGGGATATGTGTCCATTTTGCATTGGGATATGTGTCTGCTTTTGCATTGGGATATGTGTCCGCGTTTTCATTGGGAATTGGTCTGTTTGCATTAGGAATTGGTCTGTTTGCATTAGGAATTGGTCTGTTTGCATTAGGAATTGGTCTGTTTGCATTGGGAATTAGTGTTTGCATTGGGAATTGGTCTGTTTGCATTAGGAATTGGTCTGTTTGCATTAGGAATTGGTCTGTTTGCATTAGGAATTGGTCTGTTTGCATTGGGAATTGGTCTGTTTGCATTAGGAATTGGTCTGTTTGCATTAGGAATTGGTGTTTGCATTGGGAATTGGTCTGTTTTCATTGGGAATTGGTCTGTTTGCATTAGGAATTGGTCTGTTTGCATTAGGAATTGGTCTGTTTGCATTGGGAATTGGTCTGTTTTCATTGGGAATTGGTCTGTTTGCATTGGGAATTGGTCTGTTGCATTAGGAATTGGTCTGTTTGCATTGGGAATTGGTCTGTTTGCATTGGGAATTGGTGTTTGCATTGGGAATTGGTCTGTTTGCATTGGGAATTGGTCTGTTTTCATTGGGAATTGGTCTGTTTGCATTAAGAATTGGTCTGTTTGCATTGGGAATTGGTCTGTTTGCATTAGGAATTGGTCTGTTTGCATTAGGAATTGGTGTTTGCATTGGGAATTGGTCTGTTTGCATTGGGAATTGGTCTGTTTGCATTGGGAATTGGTCTGTTTGCATTAGGAATTGGTCTGTTTGCATTGGGAATTGGTCTGTTTGCATTAGGAATTGGTCTGTTTGCATTGGGAATTGGTCTGTTTGCATTGGGAATTGGTCTGTTTGCATTGGGAATTGACCTTTCTGCAAACGCTACTTAGGCACGCCCCCCATAGTTACAGGTGGTCGCTGTAACCACGCGAGACAAGCTATCTAACAAAATGGCGTCTAACGCAGACCTGCATCGAGTTAATCTAGATAAAATTCCGTCGAATTTCTCGGTTTTATTTCACCCAGATAAGAATATCTCGTTGAAAGCAAGAAGGCAAGGGTTTTAGGTGAATTCAGGTGATTTCGTATAATCCCTTGTTCGTCTAATGCTAGTTTCGTATACTAGTGCATTCGTATAATCACAGGTTCGTATTTTATATATATATAGTACTGCACTATACAGGCCCATTATAATAATGCTATTATTAGCTATTTAGGTAATTAGACACAATTATGAATGGGACTATGTAGCCGTGTGTTTGCCATACTGTAATACAGGAGTGATTATCTATCTAGGTTTCAGGCCACTAATCAAGATTAATTAAAGTGAATGGGGGAGAATAAATAAATCTTTCCGCATTTTCGATGATTCCAGCTAAGAGCATGCATACGGCTGGAAACGTAACGAGAGCAAAAAACGCATGGAAAAATAGACGCCATGGTTGTAATGAAATTGATGTGAAGAGCATGATATTTATACATGATTCAAGGGCTTGGACATATGGCACGGCTCAGCTCTAAAGCTGATAAAACATGGGCATACAAGCCAGCATCACAAATGTTTGAGCCGACCAATCAAGGTGTGAAAAATAATATATTCTCCAGTCAACAGCCCATCTCATAATAGACGTAGGTGTGAAGGTTATTTCTCTAAAGTACAGATATACGGATGAGGACGTGTTAAGTGTTCGTGGTAAATGCTTGCGCAGTCAACGGAAGAGTGAACAACCACATCGTGTCAACTTTGACATCAAAAGAAATGAAATATGCCACCGTTTTGAGAGACTCGACCCTATGCCTCCTAGAAGACTCGAACATTAGGCCCAAAAACTGAACACCAGTACGTTCACTGAGCTAATATGGGAATCCCACAGCTCTGCACATGCATGGGTACTATTACTACTATCTGATCCCTAGTCCACCATACACGACAATATGTATGAACCACATGTATAATCACCACTATACTCACATATCTCTTGTGAACGGTAGATCTATTAATGCAGAATATATTTTTTCGAAATATTTCATTATGCATAAATAAATTAATTTCAACTTACTTTTGTGCAAATATATCTGTTTGCATTAATTTTGGATGTATTCAGCTGGTCGTTTGGTCGTTCACACAACTTAATCCACCTTAGACATGTTTTCAAGATTTGTCTTAGGTTTTGAAAATGGCACGAATTTAACGTCACCTATCAATCGATCTGGATATCTACATCACTGTCACACAGCCCGTAACTACATCTTTTCACCATTGTCAATGACAGACAGCATTAATTAATTTTAAATATTTTTCAAAAAATAATTTCAGATCACGATCACTCGTTATCATATTTGATTAAAATGTTACTACATAACTCGTTTATCTAACAGAACGATAAAACAATGACTCTGTGTAGTAATCAATTATATAATTATGTGCACACATTTTATAATTGACCAATTAGCACAATCAGTGCTAAATTCCGATGTGAAATACTTTGATCTTGATAGCAGTGGCCCCTATCGGGTATTATAACTCGGCGGTCTCTGTGATGTACCGTTAGTGGGTAAGTTGTTGATTGCTCCCAATAAACAGTGTGACACGCTTAAATTTGATTGCTGTGTTTGTGAGAAAAGAATGACTATATGGGGTCAGTCGGTGTTTTTATAGATGCATTGTTTTTAAAGCAGCTGTCTGGTATTTTGTGGTTCATATACACACTTAGATTTGTCCAAGGATTTTGAAATGGTTTGAATTTAACGTCGATCACCAGGATATCGACGAATTTTGTACTATAACTAACCCACACACCAAAGCTACACATTTTCAATATCATTAAAACAATTTTAAACCCGTATTTTCGATCAAATTCACGCCTTTTCAAATTTGTCTACTCGTTACTAGTGTGTCTAATATGCATTGTTTGTCTAACAAGATGGCGGCGATAAACCGTTGCCGGGGGTGTGCGCGAATGGTGCGATGCGATTGGCTAACGCCAGCTGTCAATCAAAATCGGCAGAAAGGTCAATTGGTCTGTTTGCATTGGGAATTGGTCTGTTTGCATTGGGAATTGGTCTGTTTGCATAAGGAATTGGTATGTTTGCATTGGGAATTGGTCTGTTTGCATTAGGAGTCCCCCTGGTCAACCACAACCACAACCACACACACACCACCCCCCACCCCAAAAAAACACACACACCCAAACAACCACCCCCAAAAAAAACCCCCCAAACCCGAAATGGTGCTGATGCAGGCGTAAAACCCGAAATATAACAAACAAAACAAACAAACTGTTTGCATTAGGAATTGGTCTGTTTGCATTGGGAATTGGTCTGTTTGCATTAGGAATTGGTCTGTTTGCATTGGGAATTGGTCTGTTTGCATTGGGAATTGGTCTGTTTGCATTGGGAATATGTCCGTTTGCATTGAGATATGTGTCTGTTTGCATTGGGATACGTGTCCATTTTGCATTGGGATATGTGTCCATTTTGCATTGGGATATGTGTCCATTTTGCAGTGGGATATCTGTCCGCTTTTGCATTGGGATATGTGTCCATTTTGCATTGGGATATGTGTCCATTTTGCATTGGGATATGTGTCTGCTTTTGCATTGGGATATGTGTCCGCGTTTTCATTGGGAATTGGTCTGTTTGCATTAGGAATTGGTCTGTTTGCATTAGGAATTGGTCTGTTTGCATTAGGAATTGGTCTGTTTGCATTAGGAATTGGTCTGTTTGCATTGGGAATTGGTCTGTTTGCATTGGGAATTGGTCTGTTTGCATTAGGAATTGGTCTGTTTGCATTGAGAATTGGTCTGTTTGCATTAGGAATATGTCCACTTGCATTGGGAATATGTCCACTTGCATTGGGAATATGTCCGTTTGCATTGGGAATATGTCCGCTTGCATTGGGAATATGTCTGCTTGCATTGGGAATATGTCCACTTGCATTGGGAATATGTCCACTTGCATTGGGAATATGTCCATTTGCATTGGGAATATGTCCTCTTGCATTGGGAATATGTCCGCTTGAATTGGGAATATGTCCACTTGCATTGGGAATATGTCCGCTTGCAATGGGAATATGTCCGCTTGCATTGGGAATATGTCCGCTTGCATTGGGAATATGTCCGTTTGCATTGGGAATATGTGTCCATTTTGCATTGGGATATGTGTCCATTTTGCATTGGGATACGTGTCCATTTTGCATTGGGATATATGTCCATTTTGCATTGGGATACGTGTCCATTTTGCATTGGGATATGTGTCCATTTTGCATTGGGATATCAGTCCATTTTGCATTGGGATATGTGTCAGCATTTTCATTGGGAATTGGTCTGTTTGCATTAGGAATTGGTCTGTTTGTATTAGGAACTGGTCTGTTTGCATTGGGAATTGGTCTGTTAGCATTAGGAATTGGTCTGTTTGCATTGGGAATTGGTCTGTTTGCATTAGGAATTGGTCTGTTTGCATTGGGAATTGGTCTGTTTGCATTGGGAATTGGTCTGTTTGCATTAGGAATTGGTCTATTTGCATTAGGAAATGGTCTGTTTGCATTGGGAATTGGTCTGTTTGCATTGGGAATTGGTCTGTTTGCATTGGGAATTGGTCTGTTTGCATTGGGAATTGGTCTGTTTGCATTGGGAATTGGTCTGTTTGCATTAGGAATTGGTCTGTTTGCATTGGGATTTGGTCTGTTTGCATTGGGAATTGGTCTGTTTGCATAGGGAATTGGTCTGTTTGCATTGGGAATTGGTCTGTTTGCATTAGGAATTGTCTGTTTGCATTGGGAATGGTCTGTTTGCATTGGGAATTGGTCTGTTTGCATTAGGAATTGGTCTGTTTGCATTAGGATTTGGTCTGTTTGCATTGGGAATTGGTCTGTTTGCATTGGGAATTGGTCTGTTTGCATTGGGAATTGGTCTGTTTGCATTAGGAATTGGTCTGTTTGCATTGGGAATTGGTCTGTTTGCATTAGGAATTGGTCTGTTTGCATTGGGAATTGGTCTGTTTGCATATGGGAATTGGTATGTCTGCATTAGGAATTGGTCTGTTTGCATTAGGAATTGGTCTGTTTGCATCTGTTTGCATTGGGAATTGGTCTGTTTGCATTGGGAATTGGTCTGTTTGCATAAGGTATTGGTATGTTTGCATTAGGAGTCCGCCTTCGTGTTCGAGTGGTTAAAGTCGCTGACTTGTATACCACTGTAACCTATCATCACTGATGGTCACAGGTTCGAGCCCCGCTCAGGCCGTGTCTCATTTATATGAAAAAGTTGGCAGTTTCTTACGGAGGTTGGTGCACCCAAGTACTGGTTAACCGTTGTAGCCTGCCCAGGAAAGGTGTTGTTAGGTAAACTGCCTGCCGGCGATATAGCCCGAAATGGTGCTGATGCAGGCGTAAAACCCGAAATATAACATAACATATAACATAACATAACTGTTTGCATTAGGAATTGGTCTGTTTGCATTGGGAATTGGTCTGTTTGCATTAGGAATTGGTCTGTTTGCATTGGGAATTGGTCTGTTTGCATTGGGAATTGGTCTGTTTGCATTGGGAATATGTCCGTTTGCATTGAGATATGTGTCTGTTTGCATTGGGATACGTGTCCATTTTGCATTAAGTAAACTGCCCGCCGTTGAGGGAACATTACATTATCGCCCGATGACGAAAGCCAAGGGCAATATCCCATTTTATTATACCGAATACAACGACATGGTATCATATTTGACACATTCAACTGCCTCAATTGAGTAATTACACGAATGAGTGATTTTGGGAGTGATTTGGGATCCCATAAATGTACAATAGATTTTCTAATCATATTTCGTTATTAGTCTTATCGTGTGTTAACCCTTTCCTTCATAAAGATTTAGGTTAATATACTATTATATCTCCATACAAATGACAGCCATTTAACCCTTTCCTTCATAGAGATTTAGGTTAATATACTATTATATCTCCATACAAACGACAGCCATTTAGCTATCATGCAGTGGATAAGTAGTCACTATATCTATCCCACCTCCATAGATATTACTGGAACTACATGATATTCTGGCTTTTATTATGAGCATTGGTTTGGCTGCTACCTTGTCAATTGTATGTCGTATTGGTAATGGCGTCAAGAGGTGCTTCTATGAGAGAAAGGGTTAATGAACATTGGTTTGGCTACTATATTATCAATGTATGTCGTATTGGTAATGGCGTCAAGAGGTGCTTCTATGAGAGAAAGGGTTAATGAACATTGGTTTGGCTACTATATTATCAATGTATGTCGTATTGGTAATGGCGTCAAGAGGTGCTTCTATGAGGGAAAGGGTTAATGAACATTGGTTTGGCTACTATATTGTCAATGTATGTCGTATTGGTAATGGCGTCAAGAGGTGCTTCTATGAGGGAAAGGGTTAATGAACATTGGTTTGGCTACTATATTGTCAATGTATGTCGTATTGGTAATGGCGTCAAGAGGTGCTTCTATGAGAGAAAGGGTTAATGAACATTGGTTTGGCTACTATATTATCAATGTATGTCGTATTGGTAATGGCGTCAAGAGGTGCTTCTATGAGGGAAAGGGTTTATGAACATTGGTTTGGCTACTATATTGTCAATGTATGTCGTATTGGTAATGGCGTCAGAGGTGCTTCTATGAGAGAAAGGAAAACACCAAACAAACAAACCAAAACCAAAAAAGGGTTAATGAACATTGTTTTGGCAACTATATTATCAATGTATGTCGTATTGGTAATGGCGTCAAGAGGTGCTTCTATGAGGGAAAGGGTTAATGAACATTGGTTTGGCTACTATATTGTCAATGTATGTCGTATTGGTAATGGCGTCAAGAGGTGCTACAATGAGGGAAAGGGTAATGAACATTGGTTTGGCTACTACATTGTCAATGTATGTCGTATTGGTAATGCCGTCAAGAGGTGCTTCTATGAGGGGAAAGGGTTAAGAACATTGGTTGGCTACTATATTGTCAATGAATGTCGTATTGGTAATGGCGTCAAGAGGTGCTACTATGAGGGAAAGGGTTATGAACATGGTTTGGCTACTACATTGTCAATGTATGTCGTATGGTAATGGCGTCAAGAGGTGCTTCTATGAGAGAAAGAGTTATGAACATTGGTTTGGCTACTACATTATCAATGTATGTCGTATTGGTAATGGCGTCAAGAGGTGCTTCTATGAGGGAAAGGGTTAATGAACATTGGTTTGGCTACTACATTGTCAATGTATGTCGTATTGGTAATGGCGTCAAGAGGTGCTTCTATGAGGGGAAAGGGTTAATGAACATTGGTTTGGCTACTATATTGTCAATGTATGTCGTATTGGTAATGGCGTCAAGAGGTGCTACTATGAGGGAAAGGGTTAATGAACATTGGTTTGGCTACTACATTGTCAATGTATGTCGTATTGGTAATGGCGTCAAGAGGTGCTTCTATGAGGGAAAGGTTTAATGAACATTGGTTTGGCTACTACATTATCTATGTATGTCGTATTGGTAATGGCGTCAAGAGGTGCTTCTATGAGGGGAAAGGGTTAACAAATTCAACATCTTTAAATGGCATAAAATGTAGAAAAATGACCTCAATAAATATTAACGTCATGTATACATTCATTACGCGTCATCGAAGCGTACGCGCAACTTGTTTGACGGAGAGTGAGATATACATATATCCCACGGCAATATAGTTCTGTTGAGGGATACACATTGTGGAAAGGTTTTAACCCTTTCAACCCCACAGGCCTCTAAATAGGCTTATGAAAAGTGTAGATCCAGATGAGCCGGCTCGTCACGTGACGAGCCGTCCCGTCTCATCAGGATCTGCACTTTTTTGCCAGTAATAATTATTACTATTTTTAGATAAAATTACCCATTTTGATAAATGAACTGGTCCAAAGGTAATTTTCTTATTAATTTATTGGTCTGAAAATATCATGGACCAGTCCATGTCAGTTACTTGGGGTTGAATGGGTTAAACCACGTTGTAGCAAATTAACCAATGGTATTCCATGAAAGTTCGATGAGATATCAAAAAAAAAAAAGTGCTTATTCACGAGATATGATCTTCTAGGAGAAGTGGTTTGAGGAAGTAGAAGGACGGATGAGGGAGGAGCGGAACAACTGGAAGAACTCGGACTTGCCAGAGGAAATAGAGAGAGAGAGGAGGAAATGGATGAAACTCATGGAACAGACATTGATGAAAGAAAAGGAAAACTGGAAAAACCGAGACTTGCCGTCCGAGATCCGGAAAGTAAAAGAGGTAAATTTATCGTGGAAAACGTATTCTGTATTCTCGTGGAAAACGTATTTTGTATTCTCGTGGAAAATGTATTCTGTATTCTCATGGAAAATGTATTCTCTATTCTCGTGGAAAATGTATTCTGTATTTTCGTGGAAAATATATTCTGTATTCTCGTGTAAAATGTATTCTGTATTCTCGTGGAAAATGTATTCTGTATTCTCGTGGAAAATGTATTCTGTATTCTCGTGGAAAATGTATTCTGTATTCTCATGGAAAACGTATTCTGTATTCTCGTGGAAAATGTATTCTGTATTCTCGTGGAAAACGTATTCTGTATTCTCGTGGAAAATGTATTCTGTATTCTCGTGGAAAACGTATTCTGTATTCTCGTGGAAAATGTATTCTGTATTCTCGTGGAAAACGTATTCTGTATTCTCGTGGAAAATGTATTCTGTATTCTCGTGGAAAACGTATTCTGTATTCTCGTGGAAAATGTATTCTGTATTCTCGTGGAAAACGTATTCTGTATTCTCGTGGAAAATGTATTCTGTATTCTCGTGGAAAACGTATTCTGTATTCTCGTGGAAAATGTATTCTGTATTCTCGTGGAAAACGTATTCTGTATTCTCGTGGAAAATGTATTCTGTATTCTCGTGGAAAATGTATTCTGTATTCTTGTAAAAAATGTATTCTGTATTCTCATGGAAAATGTATTCTGTATTCCCATGGAAAACGTATTCTGTATTCTCGTGGAAAATGTATTCTGTATTCTCGTGTAAACCTCGTGGATAATTAGTTTGACTTATTTCAGAGTCTTGCACAGAATGTAGAAAGTGAAGTAGAAACCAGACTGGTTCACAAACTGGATGTGGAAAAGGGAAAATTACAAAAGGTAAACCAGTCTATCGTACATTGACTTCACTGTTTTATTAGGTAGAAAAATAGAAATGACATTGTTTTAATTCAACCTGACAGAAGATACAGGGCTGTGTATCTTCCTGTTCTTCCTTTTTCTGGGGGTCATTTTTGCCGCAGATTTTCAACAATTGATGCTCAGTCCACCTCCGTGGTCGAGTGATTAAGGTCGCTGACTTGTATACCACTGTAACCTATCTTCACTGATTGTCACGGGTTCGAGCCCCGCTCAGACCGTGTTTCATTTATATGAAAAAGTTGGCAGTTTCTTACGGAGGTTGGTGCACCCAAGTACTGGTTAACCGCTGGAGCCTGCCCAGGAAAGGTGTTGTTATGTAAACTGCCCACCGGCGATATAGCCCAAAAATGGTGCTGATGCAGGCGTAAAACCCGAAATATAACATAACAATTGATGCGCTAAATATTTTCTATTGTTTCGCATCGTTTATCGAAAAATACTGATCGTGATAATATTGTTGAGTACAAAAAATCAATAATTAATAGACTGTGCCTCGAAAATTATAATCAATAGGCAAGTACGAGTCCACTGCAGGCAAGATCAACTCTTGTGGTACAAAAAATCAATAATTAATAGACTGGATCTCGAAAATTATAATCAATAGGCAAGTACGAGTCCACTGCAGGCAAGATCAACTCTTGTGGTACAAAAAATCAATAATTAATAGACTGGATCTCGAAAAGTATAATCAATCGGTGAGTACGAACACACTAAAGGGTGTACAAAACAATATTTTTCATGAATTATTGTAAGCCAGTCGGAATATATTATTATAATTATTATTAGTCGTGACGCAGTCCAAGCTGTCATGCTTTGTTCATTCTGAATCGCCTGCCGGTGCTCGAAACATAGGACAGCCAGAAACACTTCAAAATCCAAGTCAGGCCTGTCTCTCCTTAAATCTGACACGCCCTGTGCTAAACACATCTCGGGAAGGGTCGTAACTAATGTTGCTAGAACTTGTGGCCTGACCCGTTTGTTTGCCTTAATTTGTCGTGTTTTGTAAAACGAATCAAGCAATGTGATTAAAATATGATTTGCACGATTTCCTGTCACATGAGACAACACTAGTAAACATTCCTTGGCCTGATTACTATTTTTAAACCTCAATCGTTAATAACTCCATTATCGCCCTGTTTTCAGCCCATTTTTTTCAACACCTAAATTATAACCCCCAATAAAGAGATTAAATACAGATGGATCTGTAGTCCAGTGGTAACACGCTGGACTGGTAATTCAGAGATCGCATGTTCGATCCCCGGTCTGATCCTAATAAAATTAACGGTGTTTCAGATGGGACTTTAAGCTGAGGTCTTGTATCGGTGCTTTACACCGTGCACGTAAAAGAACCAGAGGAGACTCTGGAATAGGTCTCTGTCTCATTGCACTATCCTCCAAACATCTAAAATGACTTAATCTCTTCAGGAGGCGTCGCTCATATGGGCAACAGGTAGCGACGATAAATAAACGTAAAACACACACACACAGTAGTTACCGCGATCGATCATTTCAAACTGTCAACGATAGACAATTACATGTAAGAAATACAGATGAACATCAAGGAATAAAAAAACGTAAAAGAGAAAAGAACATAAACATTTGTTCGTCACTTTTGTTTTTATCAATAATATCAAAACGGTGTTAACTATATTTCAGTATTTTATTGTTTAATGTTAAAATAAACAGTTCACAGTTATAGGTATATATTATGTTAGTATAATGTTATTGGTTTATTCCTGATTCCCCCACTTTTTGATTTCTTGTATTCCTGATTCCCCCACTTTATTCTGACCGGTAAATCAGAAAAGGCGAGACCCGAAGCTATAATCTGTTTCAATTATCTATTGTTACCTGTGTGTGTCTATGGTAGATTAAAACCAATTATCATACAAACCAACTTTTTAAATGACTTTAATGTCGGAAAATTTTAAATATTTTTTATTTCACTTTAAAAGTATATGCCGTGACCTCCTTGAAACGGTTCAAATGAGTGGTCACAACATATAGGAAATATATTTTTGAAATGGTTTTGAACGTTTTTTTTCTCTCATTTCTCCACTAATCAGGAATTAATATGGATGTTTTAGTGGGAAAATAAGAAAAAAACACACAACAAGAAAAGAAAAACGACAGATTCCCTTAGTATCCCGCTTAAACAATTGGAAAATAATAATATTCCTACAAGTTACCCCGTAATAAGGTGGTTAAACTGCACTTTACATTAATGTTTGCTATTTCAATAATTGAAACAGATTATAGTGTTTTCACGCCCGGAGGCTATGTTACCACTAATCTCCAAACTGGACAAATTCCTGATTACCCCACAAATAAATTGACCAGTTTTTCTAAAAGTGGGGGAATCAGGAAGACACCATGTTATTAACCCATTCAACCCCAAGTAACTGACATGAACTAGTGCATGATATTTTCAGACCAATAAATTAATAAGAAACTTACATTTGGACCAGTTCATTTATCAAAATGGGTAAATTTTATTTAAAAAAAGTAATATTACTGGCAAAATGTGCAGATCCTGATGAGAAGGCTCGTTATGAGCCGGCTCATCTGGATCGACACTTTTTGTAAGCCTATTGAGAGGCCTGTGGTGTTGAACGGGTTAATATGCAAAATATGTTATGTCTCCCCATGATGGCAATTGTAGCCCAAATTATAATACACTGGGTTTTGTATGTGCATATGTATGTACAAAATGAATCGAACAATAAAATATGTATATAATTATGTGGTCATCTCCATCCACATTTTCTGCTTAAAATGTCTTTTTTTTTCAAGGAAAACAAAATCAACTGGATAATTCATTTTCTGTATTCTCGAGGATTGAACCCGGGTTGCATTGGTGAGAAGCGAGCGCGCTAACCACTGCGCTAATCGGACAGCCTCGATTTAGTGAAGGGGGTGCGGTAGTTTTGTAATCATCCCTTGAAATATCTACTTTTTTGGATATTTTGAGATTAAACTCCAGCATGACTAATAAAGTAAACATAATTATGGAAAAGCTTCAATTAGTAAGCACGCGTTAACCCATTTCATTCTGGATACCGTTCAAACAGTATTTGTTAAGAACATAGAGCCAGATCAGCTGTCACGGAATGTGCCGTCTGATCAGGCTCTATGCTGTTTGCTATTCAGATGATCTTGCTAAGACACTTGGCTATGTAGCAAACAACATAGATCCTGATCAGCATGCAGCGTCATGCTGCGGCTGATCTGGATCTATGTTGTTTGCAAAAGCCTTTAAATGTATCCAGAATGAAATGGGTTAAGATTGTTATAACAATTGATTTTTCTTTTTCTTGAAAAATGCTTTTTTTAACCAAAAATTCTGATGTAGATATGTTACTAGTTCCCTGTTAGGAACAATCAACATACATATGATTAAACAAAACTCAAAGCTCATTCTAGAGGGCGACTTTGGGCGAAATAGTTGCTCTAGGGACCCTGACATTACCCATTTGTGCCCTAGTTCTCCCTAAGAAATGATTATTTTTTTTACAATTTTCATTCACAATTTTGTCCAGTAAGATACACCCGCTCAATATACTGAATGAAAGGACAAAAGTTTTGCAAGGGTATTTTTTATATCAACAATGAAAGTCAATGACAAGCAGAACCACACTAAATATTATGTAATCTAAATTGTCAATGTATCGTACACATTCTCTGAAAAGTTGGTCAAAGTCAATTATATACATAATATTTAATGTGGTACTGCTTGTTATTGACTTTAATTGCTGATAGAAAAATTCCACGTGCAAAACTTTTGTCCTTAGGTATACATTGTAATGCTCTCCTTCCATTTAATGGTCATATTGTGTCTTTTAACCCTATTTTGTTGAAATTTATTAAAGATTAAACTTTATTTATTTTACAACGATTGCGAAAGTTTTAACAACTTATATTAATCACTCGATGGCGCAGATGAAAGCGTAAATGTGCTCATTCGTGTGGGAGGAAACTGGAGTACCCAGAAAAAACCCACCTGTCCGATCGGAGGGCCACCGTACCATCTCACATACTTCCCGGTCCGAGGATCGAACCCGGGTTGCATTGGTGAGAAGCGAGTGTGCTAACCACTGCACTAATCGGACAGAAATTTATTAAATATCACAAGTCAAGGACGCGATCGCGCGCTTTTCTCACTTCGCCTGCAAATTATAACAAGAATGAAACTATGTCTCCCAAGTCTTCTATTGAAGTATTCTTAAATCTCTTTACTCTAAGCTGACAATGATTTGTTGAGCAGAGTACACGTCTCAGATTCTATTAATCCAATTATGTGAGGCAAGAATAAGTTAGTTGATGTAGTTGATGAGTTTCGTGTTATACAGGAGAGTGAATTAAAAGTATTAGAAGCGATCGAAGAGCACCAGGAAGCATGTAAGCAGGAATTAGTACTAACAATTGATACAGAAAAAGAGAGACTACGGCTGAAGTTTGACACGGAGCTACAGGAACGATTTCTAGCAGAGAAGAAGGTCTGGAGGACCATGATCGATCAAGAACTTGGCGAAAAATTGGAAGTTGAAAGGGAAAAGTGGAAACGAAAAGCTGAAAGTGATTTAAATAAGAAACTAGAATCTGAAAAGGAGAAATTACGGTCTTGGTTGAGGGCCGATATGGAGAAACGATTGGAAGATGAAAGGAAAGATATGAGAGAAAATATGGAAGAGGAGTTTGATAATCATATGAAAGTAGAAATTGATAAACTTAGAGAGAAGTACGAAAGAGATGCCAGAGAGGATTTTGATCATTTGAAATCAAAGTTTGACATGGAGAGAGATGAGGAGTTTACGAGGGTGAAGCTGCAGTTGGAGAGCGAATGCCAGATGAATTTAGATAAAGAGAAAGAGTTGTTACAGTTGAAGACAGACCGAGAATTATGTCGGAAATTGGAAACGGAAGAGGAAACGTGGAGGATGCAATTCGAGAAGGAATTGGGCGAAAAACTACAACAGGAAGAACAGAAATGGAAACAAATGATTGAAAATGATATAGAAAA
>CM026388.1:18109626-18188454 GCA_014843695.1 Archivesica marissinica
TATGTGTATATGTGTGTATGTGTGTATGTATGTATATATGTGTGTATATATATATATATATATGTATGTATATATGTATATGTATATATGTGTGTATATGTGTGTATGTGTGTATGTATATATATACATATGTATATATGTATATATACGTGTGTACTGTATACACATATGATTGACTTGCATTATGTGCAACTGCAGCGTCGATACTTGTTTGTTATTTACGATCATATATGCAATTGCAATGATTGTGTACATTTCTCTATACACCATAATTGAGTATGTGCTTCTTAAGTGCCGTCGCAGGGGGTCGTTACATAGTTTCCACACTGTTAGTCATATATCTTTAACTTATATAATGGCAACGTCTAAATTGCTATCGATTACCAGATATGCATGTGTCATAGCTGTGTAAGGATCCCTCTCCATCACACAATGTGTGTATGCTCCCTAAGTGTCTGATGCAGGGGGTCGTTACATAATTACCACATGGTTGGCCATATCCATCATTGATTTGTGAAACTGCAACGTCTACACTAAATTGTTATCTATTACCAGATAAGCATGTGTCATGGCTGTGTAAGGATCCCTCTCCATCACACAATGTGTGTATGCTCCCTAAGTGTCTGATGCAGGGGGTCGTTACATAATTATCACATGGTTGGCCATATCCATCATTGATTTGTGAAACTGCAACGTCTACACTAAATTGTTATCTATTACCAGATAAGCATGTGTCATGGCTGTGTAAGGATCCCTCTCCATCATGCACTGTATATGTGCACCTCAAGTGTCTGTTGCAGGGGGTCGTTACATAATTATAACACATTTAGTCACAATGTTAGTCATATGGTTAATTGACTTGTACCGTGGGCAACCGTCAGGTCTCTACTGTCTCAGGTATTTACTGTGTATGCTATTTTGTATGACGACCAACTGCAACTGAGTGTATTTTATGTTTTCGCCTTTTACCTCTTCACTTCTTGATCGTATTGGAGTGGGTAACTACATATTCACCAAATATTTGGGTTATATAGATTGTTATGTGTATCCTCAACGTGCATACTGTGTTGGAAGCTTACTTTTGTAACATTACTTTGGTAATTGCGGTCTTGAGTGAAGCTAATATCAAATAATTTACTCCAAGATAGCATAATCATGCAGCAATATGCTAGGACGGGTTGTTTCATTATCACAATACAGATATTAAAACGTAACTGTGCATCGAACAATGACGACACCTCTTACGAAGTAAGTATTCACTAATATTCCAGCTTCAAACCCTATTCGACACCTAGCTCGATTCCGTTGTTTCGCTCCTATTAATTTTCGCCTATCGACTTTCCATAGTTTCTTCATTACTATATATATAATTTGAGCCCAAGTCCTGGTCATTTCTATACCAGTTTATCATACATATGATATTTCTCATTTTAGTTTTAATCGGGGTCACACTTGGCATTGGGGGGTCCGGACAACGTAGATGCGTGCCACCGATTTATAAATCATTCACCATAGGGACGACAGCGCCACACGTTGACGTGGAGCGATTGCATCCACCCTAGGTATGTCTAGACGCAGTATTACCTGTCGTCCCTACCCTACGCTGGACAACACATACACTGACATAACGTATAACTCTCTCACTGTTTTCGTATCAGAGATCCTGGTAAACCTATTCCTGTTCACACTGACAACTACCAAATCCGGAGATGTGGAGTTGAATCCAGGACCAGACAACAACACTGATATATCTGATTCCCTTTCCGATTCATACAGCACCCTCATAAACAGTGGATTAAGTGTAATGCACGTCAACATTCAGAGTATCCGACCCAAACTCGATATCCTGTCCATTGAGGCACAACCTTACGATATTCTCGTATTCACTGAAACATGGCTCTTACCAGATATTTCGAACTCTGATCTTCAGATACCAAATTTCAATCCTCCATTCCGCTGTGATAGAATTGGCAGAATCGGTGGTGGTGTAGCCATATATGTTCGAGAAGGCATTCATGCAATTGAGCGCAAGGATCTACACCTGAACGGTCTCGAAGCACTTTGGCTAGAGATTCGTATTAGCCAACGCACTCTTCTAGTTGGTGGCGTATATCGTCCTCCGTCATCAAACAACACTCACTGGCAGCTACTAGAACAGAGCATTGACCAAGTCTTCAATCAACCTTGTGATAACATCATAGTGACTGGTGATTTCAACATCGACATTATTATCTCTAATAACAATTAAATGTCTCGCCTGATCTCGTCGTACAATGCAGAACAGCTTATCACGTCACCTACGCATTTTACAGAAAACTCACAATCTCTTATAGATCTCATATTCGTCAAACACCATCAACATGTCATCTCTAGCTTTGTCGCTGATCCTTTTGTACCTGATCTTGTCCGTTTTCACTGTCCAACTGTAGCAGTTCTCTTGTTCTCAAAACCAAAATCTTCTAACTTCAAACGCAGCATTTGGCTGTATGACAAGGGAGATTACTCTAAGTTCAATGCCCTTCTGAGAGAAATGGACTGGAATAGCATCAACGACAACGACAACATGGACCAAATCTCTATTAATATCACAGACACTATTCTCTCTTCTGCATCACAGAGCATCCCCAATAAACTTGTAACAAACCGCCCAGACGACGTTCCCTGGATGACTAGTGAAGTCCGCAGGTCCATCCGCAAACGTAATCGAATACACAGGCATGCTAAGCATTCAAATACTGTGGCGAACTGGACCGAGTTTAGAAAAATTCGTAACGACACAACAGCACTGATCCGTAAGACAAGAACTAACTACCATGACATCATTGTTAGCAAGATGAATTCCAGCTCTGCCACAGCAAAGCAATGGTTTAAACTTGCTAAAAAGATTACCAACCAAAGTAAACAGTCAATCATTCCAACACTAATTGACAACGGGGTTGAATCCTCATCAGACACGGAAAAGGCTACCCTTCTCAATACATACTTCTGTCAACAAGCCTGTCTAAACGACCGTGATCACAATCCTCCCCCTGATACACATAACACAGATACGATCCTATCCTCTATTCTTATTACATGTAAGGATGTTAAGGATGCCATGTCTCTTATCGATCCTTCCAAAGCCTGTGGTCCGGACATGGTTAGTCCTAAGCTTATCGCGGCCGGTGTCGAGGAGCTGGCGACTCCTCTTTCTGCATACTTCAACAAATTACTTACACTCTCAACCTTCCCTTCTCCATGGAAAATGGCTAATGTCTGTCCTGTATACAAAAAATCCGATCCTTCTAAGCCATCTAACTACCGTCCAATCTCTCTCCTTAGCTGCCTTGGAAAACTCATGGAGCGATGTGTACACAAGCATCTGTACAACTACGTTGTAACTAACAATCTTCTAACTCATTATCAGTCAGGTTTCGTCAAGGGTGATTCTACTACCAACCAACTTGCCTTTTTGTACAATGACATCTCCAGAGCCTTAGATGATGAAAAAGAGGTTCGGGCAGTTTTCTGTGACATTTCTAAAGCATTCGACCGTGTGTGGCACCGTGGTCTTCTTCACAAACATTCCTCTCTGGGTATTCGAGGTTCTCTCTATAACTGGTTTGCGTCCTATCTATCCTTACGAAAGCAACGTGTTATAATTGCCAACTCCAACTCTTCCTGGTCGTCGATCAAAGCTGGTGTTCCTCAGGGGTCTATCTTAGGTCCCCTCCTCTTTCTTATCTACATCAACGACATTGTGTCTGATATCAAGGCCAACATACGCCTGTTCGCCGACGACACTAGTTTGTACATCATCCTCGAAGACCAAAACATCTCTGCCACTATTCTGAACAGCGATCTCGTTCGTATCGAATCTTGGTCAAAATCTTGGTTGGTGACATTCAATCCATCGAAGACGGAATCCATGATTTTCTCCAGGAAGCGCAACAGACTCAATCACCCTGTCCTGTATATGGATGGCATCCACATTAACCAGGTTAGTTCTCACAAGCACCTAGGTCTAACATTTACCGAAGATGGGAAGTTGTCGGCACATATTACATCTATGGTTAATAAAGCATGGCAGCGTATCGGCATTCTTAGATCACTCAAATGTTATCTATCTAGACGATCTTTAGAGCGGATGTACATATCATATGTTAGGCCCCTTCTGAAATATGGTGATGTGGTATGGGACAACTGCTCTGACGAACTGGGAAACACTCTCCGATAGAAGAGCAAAACACCAACTTATCTTATTCTACAAGATGAAGACTAGTCGAGCCCCACTTTACTTATCCAACCTTGTCCCAGAACCCACCAGTCCAGCTTATTCCCTTCGATCCATACCAGATGTACCTGTCCCCCAAACACGCACTCAATCTCATGCATCTTCCTTCCTCCCTTCCACTATCAGAAAATGGAATTCCCTTCCAGAAGAAACCCGTAACGCCGAGACCGAATCAGTCTTCAAGGCCAAGTTAAATATCAACAAGAAAAAGTCTTCACCTCTTTATAATATCGGACAGAGAAAGCTACAAATCTACCACGCACGACTACGATTAGGGTGCAGCTCCCTGGCTTTTGATTTACATAGGAAAAACATAATCGACTCTCCCTCATGTACTTGCGGTGCTCTGGAGGACGCTAGCCACTATCTTTTGCATTGTCCACAATTTGCAGTCCAACGCCAACAACATCTATCCAACCTGCCATGTGCCACACTCATTAACAATCTCCTATTAGGCGACGATCACTTGTCCTTTGATAGCAACTCTCTCGTCTTCATCAATGTCCAAGCATTCATCGCAGCCACCAGGCGGTTCGAGCTTAGTTAATCTATCCTAATACCTCTTATTCATAATACAAAATATCACTAAGTAAAACCATTCATTACCCTCCGATTGACATATACTAGACCTATTTAACCTTAATGTCCAGCCCAGTTGACTTATGTAAACAAACGCCAAACCGGTGGATGCACAGCTACCCGTTCACCTTTCCCTACCGATGCCAAGTGTGAGTCCATAATTATTTCTGATATTGATGTTTTGAATTTATTGGGGGTTTGGGGTGGGGGGGTGGGGGAGTGAGGGGTCATTCATTGCAAGCATAACCTATCTTTATTCGAAAACCATATACCATACAATTAAACTTTAACGAGCAATTTAATCCGTGAACATACAAAGAACAACAGCTTACATTGCTTATACCGGACTACACCAACTTGTTAAATGCTTCATCTAGGAGAGGAATTTATATAATATTGTATTTATCTTGATTTCCAATCCTTTGTTATCTTCCTGCAACCTGTGTGTTTATATAATGTCGATGCATATATGCCCTTTGTACAAAAGAAGAACAATAAATAAAGTTTAAACTAACCTGAGTTCCCTGGATTACAAGTCCAAAGTGATATATATCAACCGCACAATTTAGCGACATACATCTCAATTTATGCGTGTGCAATCATTACTAGTATTTCCGGTACTACATTAAAAACACGTTGGGTGCTGAGGTATGTATTTATTGCCGATTATATTTCATAAGCCAAACTGTACGTAGTTAATACAAATTTATTTTAGCTCGATTTGCGAAACAAGTTATTTCAACTTATATTAATCACTCTCGAGACTTCATACCTGATGGAATCCATCGCCACAAGGGACATAGAAAAGACAACGTGGAATTTAAATGCCTTGCCTAAGGGCACAATCGTAACGGCTCCAGCGGGGCTCGAACTCCGGATCTTTGGCACATGAAGCGAACACGCATCCACTGCGCTATCACGACTTCCACTTGCAGCAAACTGTACGTGACAAGCTAATCAGATTACAGGAAATGTGTAGTTTCAAGAACTGTTAGTTAACTGTTGATGTATACACGTACATGTTTTATGGACTCCGTGGTCAAATAGCTAGGGTCATTGGCTTCACATCATATGCCACTCATCGCTGTTCAAATTCCAAATGGAAACTCAATATAATTGGTTTAATTTGAAATATATTTCACAAACTTTAGACAATATGTACACAGCTACTTTCGCCTAAATGTATCACAAGGCGCGTAGCTACCTGTACGCAAGATACGCAGTTGCAAATACCCAGTGTTCAAAATATTTAAAAATGCATTCACATTGCATTAACTTGTGTGTATCGATAGTGTTTTCGAACAGCACACATATTCATGTTGTTGATATGTAAATAAAAACTAACATAATAATATGCTTAAAATATTGTTTACTGAAGTTCCGCCGCGTAGAGACAACATATATCTCATTCTGCTGCTGAACTGTCTCTTAGATTGCATCAAATACGTTCTAAATAGTTCAGATGTTAAAGGCACATGTGTTGATTGACATTTAGTTCCTCACAGTGGTTTCATACGAGTATAACTATTAAAACTTAAAACACACAGGTTAAATACAAGTAAAAGAAGACAATTTAATATACATTGGATCCCATCTATTTCATTTTCGTGAAATCACTTGATAATTGAATTTAATAGCATCAAGTAACAATTTATGTAATTCGCATCCACATATATAAACCCGAACAAACAAGAAAACAAAGACACCAATAATAATAAACTTTGGATTAAGGTTCTATGTCCTCTAAAATGTGATATATTGACCCAAAACAAATGCATTCGATTGAACAATAACCAACAACAACCAATGTCACCACGCTTCATTTTAAAATTTATTATATTAAATATTGGCCCAGTACGATGAATATAAACTAGTGTTTTAAAATGTGTCATTAAGTGGTGTCAGTGATATATACACTGCAGTATCATCTGCAAAGGTACGGAACTGGAGATTTATATAGGATAGCAGAGGTCCAAGTACGGATCCTTGTGGAACTCCAGAAGACACAGGAATATGTTTTGAACGTATACCATTAAAGAAAACTGACTGGAAACAGACATGCATATAGTATTATATTTCTCTCATGTACATGTGTATAACATGAGGGTATACTGAAGTGGATCTATACAGATACATGAAAGTGTAATCATCAGCACAACTTTTTATATTTTTGGATGATAATTGTATAAATTGTTACTTGATTCTCTTAAATTCAATTATTCACTTGCATACACAGCATTCAATATCATTCATATATCTAGTTTTAGATAATTATTAAATGCCGGCAAATTTAGGCCCCAATAAAATAGGATAAGAATAAAATGTACTTACGACAATTGTGCACATGGTGTCTCTGTGATAAGGGGTTTAACTATGCAAGTGATTTCACGAAAATGAGATAAATGGGATCCAATGTATATTAAATTGTCTACTTTTACTTGTGTGTTTTAAGTTTTAATAGTTATACTCGCATGCAACCACTGTGAGGAACTAAATGTCAATCGACACATGTGCCTTTAACATCTGAACTATTTAGAACGTATTTGCTGCAATCTAAGAGATAGTTCAGTAGCAGAATGAGCTATATGTTGTCTCTACACGGCGGAACTTCAGTAAACAAGATTTTAAACATATTATTATGTTAGTTTTTATTTAAATAGCAACAACATGATATGTAGGCTGTTCGAAAACAGTATCGATACACACAAGTTAATACAATGTGAATGCATTTGATTCTTGACATAGTCAGTATTATTGTAAAACATTTTCAAAATATACATGACCCCCCCCCCCACCCAAAATATACATGACCCCCCCCCCCACCTTCCCTAGCCTTCGCTTTCAAATGCATTTAATTTATTTAATATTTTGAACACTGTGTATATGCAACTGCGTATCTTGCGTACAGGTAGCTACGCGCCTTGTGATACATTTAGGTGAAAGTAGCTGTGTACATATTGTCTAAAGTTTGTGAAATATATTTCAAATTAAACCAATTATATTGAGTTTCCATTTGGAATTTGAACAGCGATGAGTGGCATATGATGTGAAGTCAATTACCCTAGCTATTCGGCCACGGAGACCAACACCAACAGTTAACTAACAGTTATTGAAACTACACATTTCCTGTAATCTGATTGGCTTGTCACGTATAGTTTGGCTTAAGAAATATAATCGGCAATATATACATACCTCAGCACCCAACGTGTTTTTAATGTAGTACCGGAAATACTAGTAATGATTGCACACACAGAAATTGAGATGTATGTGGCTAAATTGTGCGGTTGATATATAACACTTTGGACTTGTAATCCAGGGATCGCAGGTTCGATCTCACGTCTGACACTAATAAAATTAACAGTCTTCCAGATGGGACTTTAAACCGAGGTCTCATTTTCGATGCTTACACCGTGAACGTAAACGATCTAGAGTATACTCTGGAATGGGCGTCTGTCTGTATCATTGCACTTTCCTCCAACAATCTAAAATGACTAATCTCTTCAGGAGGCGTCGCTCAAATATGCAACCGGTAACGACGATAAATAACCGTAAAACACACACACTGATAGATGAAGTTGAGGCTAATCGACAGGGACGAAAAGCTCCCAGACGCATTGGAAGAAAGTGCAGATACGTGAGTACAGCGACCGTCATAATACATACCGGATCCGATCCATTTCATTTTCATGACTCGCTTGCATACTTATCTTCCTTGTCCTAACGAGCTGCACACATGTAAGTATATTTTATTTCTGATAATATTTTATTGTTGTATGTACAGTATATATTTGCAAACACTTAAACCCCCAGCTTTCATGAAATAGTTCAAAGGAAACTGTCGATATACTGTGACATATTCTTATAAATAAATGGATAAGGCGAAATATTTCTTGAAACCTACTAGCTAAAACCTGATAATGATAATTGTTATAATGAAACTCATATGTTGACTCGGAACACCTTGGTTTTGACAGCTAAACCTGGTGAAGAAATGAGTACTATGCAAGTGAGTAATGTTATCTATATATACAAAATAGACCTTCCTGTCTTCTATATAAGTGTGGCGTCCGTGGTCCAGTGGTAGAGCGTCGGATTTGGAATCGAACGGTCCCGGATTCGATACTCGGTCAGGCCACGTATGTAGTGTCATTGAGCAAGGCACCTCACACACATTGCTTAGTACTGGTTAATCGCTTAGGTCGACTAAGCCTGCCCAGGAAAACATGTCTAAGTCCCCGCGAGGGGTTTGACATTAAAGGAACATACATACATACATAATATCCGTCTTATAAAATCCTATTTATAATCCATTTTAACACAACAAAAGCATAACACAAATTTTCAATTGATCAAATATTATTTACTATTAAATTCGTAACCATTTTATACCGTTGGTTTTCACGTGCTTGTCGATTGATTCCTTCTTAATAATACTGCATCCACGTGTGAACGTGTTGCTGAACTGACACTTTATACAGACTTTACATTAACTGTCCATCATAACTCAAAAATGGAACATTTGTCAGCCAGGAATCTTGAAAGTTTCTAATCACAGGATAATTAGCAGTTTTGGTTCTAGCAATTTTAGAAGTCGGTGTTCCTATGGAACCATCAGGTTTACGTTTTAGAGAATTACTTGGAGTCGTCATTTTGTGACAATGTGTGTGTTTTACCTTTATTTATCGTCGCTACCAGTTGCTCATATGAGCGATGCCTCCTGAAGAGACTAGTCATTATAGATTTTTAGAGGATAGTGCAATGATACAGACATTCCAGAGTCTCCTCTGATTTTTTCCATGGGGCAATTGTCTTAATTAATCAGTTGTAAGATTAAAGACCGCCATTTAATCCAATTATCCGTAATTAAATGTCACCAACTTCTCGACACCATATGCAATCAAACACTTGTCCATCTCACCGTCACCGCGCGCGCGACATTCACTTTCATCGATTTTCAGTCGCTTATGTTTTTGCCGATATTATAGATCTTTGGAGGCATATTTAATTGTTATGCGCATTTGGCGACAAATGCGACCGACAGTTTTTGAACTATGTAATAAGGCGTTTAATCAATCTAGCAAATTAAAACGCCACATGCTGAAGCATTCTGGAGAACGGTCGCACGTTTGTGGACTATGTAATATTGCGTTTTACAGTTCTAACAATTTAAAGCAGCATATGCTCATACATACTGGTGAACGGCCACATGAATGTGAACTATGTAATAAGGCGTTTAATCATTCTAGATATTTAAAGCAGCACATGCTGAAGCATTCTGGAGAACAGCAGCATGAGTGTGAACTATGTAACAAGACGTTTAGTCGGTCTGGCACTTTAAAGCGGCATATGCTCATACATACTGGAGAACGGCCACATTAGTGTGAAATATGTAATAAGGGTTTTAGGCATTATGACACTTTAAAGCGGCATATGCTCATACATACTGGAGAACGGCCACATAAGTGTGACGTATGTAATAAGGGTTTTAGTCATTCTGGCACTTTAAAGCGGCATATGCTCATACACACTTGAGAATGAACACTTGAGATTGAACTATGTAATACAACGTTTGCACAATCTGACAATTTGAAGCAGCACGTGTAAACGCATACCAGAGAAAGGCCACATGAGTGTGAACTATGTAATAAAGCTTTAGTTTATACAAATTTATTTTAGCTCGATTGCGAAACAAGTTGTTATAACTTATATTGATCACTCTCGAGACATCATTCCTGATGTAATCCATCGCCACGAGTGTATAAAATAAGGCTTTCAGTCTGTGTATCCATTTAAAGCAGCATATACGCATACATACCCGAGAATGACCACATAATTGTCAACTGTGTAATAAAACGTTTGCCATTCTGGTAGTGTCAAGCTGCATAGGTATATACAAGGATATATACCGGAGAACGACCTCATGAATGTTGGATTTGTATGAAGACTTTGTCAGCCTGGCAATTTAAAGGGCACGTGATCAAACATTTAGCTAAATGGCCACATCAAATCGAAATGATTAAAATGCTGTTAAGTCAGCTTAGCACTTTTATGTACAGCATCGTCATATACATACATACTCCGGAGAACAATCATATGTATGTGAAATATGTAATGAAGCTTTTTGCTGGTCTATCATTATGAAGAAACACCTGCACAAACAGTCCGGAGATGGACCACATGACTGTGGATTATGTATCTATGAAAAATGCCACCCCATTCTAGCGATTTAAACAAGCACGTGCTCATACATTCCGGATAACATCTGCATGAGTGTGTGAACTATTAAATAAGACAGTGTAAAACAGCACATGATGACATAATCCGAAACGACCACATGAATGTATGTCAGATGATTTTTGACAAGTGTAGCCATTTGAAAAGGACATATTTACGTGAGTATGAAATGTGTACACACACGTATAGTATGGCTAGCTATTTAAAGTATGAGTGTGTATTAAATGTAGCTATCTCACGTAAATCCCTGACAGCGCCCACATACATGAGTGTGTAGTTTAGGTTTATTTATCGTCGCTACTGGTTTCGCATATAATCGACACCAACTGAAGAGATTAGTCATTTTAGATTGTCGGTGGATAATGCAATGCTACAGACATAGATCCATCACCTGGTCTACTCTGATTTCTTTCGTGCACGCTCTAAAGCAACGAAACGAGACCTCGGTTTAAAGTCCCATCTGAAATACTGTTTAATTGTATTAGGGTCAGACGGGGGATTGAACCTGCGATCTCTACATTACAACATACATTGGAACTGATCATGTATTTAAAACATTACATATCCAGCAAACTGTTTCCTTTGCTAACAATTAGGTATGACGTATGATCACGTGGACATCACCACGTCAAATTGATATCAAGACATACGGTAGATCATTTGACATTAGTTGGCATGTGGAGATGAGCAAAACCTGTATGTCTGTAATATTAATGCATACAGGTATCTCTTCATAATAATAGTTATGTATGTAATTCTTAAAATTATTTAAGTAATTATCATGTTCTTGTATCATAGGCCCTCTACAACTCAATATACATGTCTAGAAATCACATCCTGTCCACTAGACACACTAATGTGTATCTGCTAGTTGAGATGATTTATTCACTATTTGTATAATAAACACCAGAAAATTTGCCGGTGCCCCTTTATAGATTCACACGTAGAGTCGCTGTTCCGGAAGGTGATTTACAGATAATTGGGCTCTGTGGCACTTTTGAGTATTGACATTATGCTCGTATACAAAGACACCGCGGCCATTTTACCCGTGTAACTAGATACCTCGGCCATTTTACCCGTGTAATTAGATACCTCGACCATTTTACCCGTGTACCTAGATACCTCGGCCATTTTACCCGTGTACCTAGATATCTCGACCATTTTACCCGTGTACCTAGATACCTCGGCCATTTTACCCGTGTACCTAGACACCTCGACCATTTTACCCGTGTACCTAGATACCTCGGCCATTTTACCCGTGTACCTAGATACCTTGGCCATTTTACACGTGTACCTAGATATCTCGACCATTTTACACGTGTACCTAGATACCTCGGCCATTTTACACGTGTACCTAGATACCTCGGCCATTTTACACGTGTACCTAGATATCTCGGCCATTTTACACATGTACCTAGATATCTCGACCATTTTACCCGTGTACCTAGATACTTCAGGCATTTTACACGTGTACCTAGATACCTCGGCCATTTTACCCGTGTACCGAGACACCTCGACCATTTTACCCGTGTCCCTAGATACCTCGGCCATTTTACCCATGTACCTAGATACCTCGGCCATTTTACCCGTGTACCTAGATACCTCGGCCATTTTACACGTGTACCTAGATACCTCGGCCATTTTTCACGTGTACCTAGATATCTCGACCATTTTACACGTGTACCTAGACACATCGGCCATTTTACCCATGTATCTAGACACTTCGGCCATTTTATCCGTGTACCTAGGAAGTTCTGCCATTTTACCCGTATCCTTAGGCCATTTTACCCGTGTATCTATACACTTCGGCCATTTTACCTGTGTAACTAGAAACATTGCCATTTTACCCGTTTGCCTAGACACTTCTGCCATTTTACCCGTGTACCTATATACTTCGGCCATTTTACCCGTGTACCTAGATACCGCGGCCATTTTACCCGTTTACCTAGACACTATGGCTGTTTTACCCGTTTACCTAGATACCTCGGTCATTTTACCTGTATATCTAGACACCTCGACCATTTTACCCGTTTACCTAGATACCTCGGTCATTTTACCCGTATATCTAAACACATCGGCCATTTTACCCGTATATCTAGACACCTCGACCATTTTACCCGTGTAACTAGACACCTCGACCATTTTACCCGTGTACCTAGATACCTCGGCCATTTTACACATGTACCGAGTATCTCGACCATTTTACACGTGTACCTAGATACCTCGGCCATTGTACACGTGTACCTAGATACCTCGGCCATTTTACACGTGTACTAGATATCTCGGCCATTTTACACGTGTACCTAGATACCTCGACCATTTTACCCGTGTACCTAGATACCTCGGCCATTTTACCCGTGTACCTAGATACCTCGGCCATTTTACACGTGCACCTAGATACCTCGGCCATTTTGCACGTGTACCGAGATATCTCGACCATTTTACACGTGTACCTAGATACGTCGGCCATTTTACACGTGTACCTAGATACCTCGGCCATTTTACACGTGTACCTAGATATCTCGGCCATTTTACACGTGTACCTAGATATCTCGACCATTTTACCCGTGTACCTAGATACCTCGGCCATTTTACACGTGTACCTAGATACCTCGGCCATTTTACACGTGTACCTAGATATCTCGACCATTTTACACGTGTACCTAGACACCTCGACCATTTTACCCGTGTACCTAAATACCTCGGCCATTGTACCCGTGTACCTAGATACCTCGGCCATTTTACCCGTGTACCTAGATACCTCGGCCATTTTACACGTGTACCTAGATACCTCGGCCATTTTACACGTGTACCTAGATATCTCGACCATTTTACACGTGTAGCTAGATACCTCGGCCATTTTACACGTGTACCTAGACATCTCGACCATTTTACCCGTGTACCTAGATACCTCGGCCATTATACCCGTGTACCTAGATACCTCGGCCATTTTACCCGTGTAACTAGATACCTCTGCCATTTTACACGTGTACCTAGATATCTCGACCATTTTACACGTGTACCTAGATACCTCGGCCATTTTACACGTGTACCTAGATACCTCGGCCATTGTACACGTGTACCTAGATATCACGGCCATTTTACCCGTGTACCTAGACACTATGGCTGTTTTACCCGTTTACCTAGATACCTCGGTCATTTTACCTGTATATCTAGACACCTCGACCATTTTACCCGTTTACCTAGATACCTTGGTCATTTTACCCGTATATCTAAACACATCGGCCATTTTACCCGTATATCTAAACACCTCGACCATTTTACCCGTGTAACTAGACACCTCGACCATTTTACCCGTGTACCTAGATACCTCGGCCATTTTACACATGTACCGAGATATCTCGACCATTTTACACGTGTACCTAGATACCTCGGCCATTGTACACGTGTACCTAGATACCTCGGCCATTTTACACGTGTACTAGATATCTCGGCCATTTTACACGTGTACCTAGATACCTCGACCATTTTACCCATGTACCTAGATACTTCGGCCATTTTACCCGTGTACCTAGATACATCGGCCATTTTACACGTGTACCTAGATACCTCGGCCATTTTGCACGTGTACCGAGATATCTCGACCATTTTACACGTGTACCTAGATACGTCGGCAATTTTACACGTGTACCTAGATACCTCGGCCATTTTACACGTGTACCTAGATATCTCGGCCATTTTACACGTGTACCTATATATCTCGACCATTTTACCCGTGTACCTAGATACCTCGGCCATTTTACACATGTACCTAGATACCTCGGCCATTTTACACGTGTACCTAGATATCTCGACCATTTTACACGTGTACCTAGACACCTCGACCATTTTACCAGTGTACCTAAATACCTCGGCCATTGTACCCGTGTACCTAGATACCTCGGCCATTTTACCCGTGTACCTAGATACCTCGGCCATTTTACACGTGTACCTAGATACCTCGGCCATTTTACACGTGTACCTAGATATCTCGACCATTTTACACGTGTAGCTAGATACCTCGGCCATTTTACACGTGTACCTAGACACCTCGACCATTTTACCCGTGTACCTAGATACCTCGGCCATTATACCCGTGTACCTCGGCCATTTTACCCGTGTACCTAGATACCTCGGCCATTGTACACGTGTACCTAGATATCACGGCCATTTTACCCGTGTACCTAAACACCTCGACCGTTTTACCCGTGTACCTAGATACCTCGGCCATTGTACACGTGTACCTAGATATCACGGCCATTTTACCCGTGTACCTAAACACCTCGACCGTTTTACCCGTGTACCTAGATACCTCGGCCATTTTACACGTGTACGTAGATACCTCGGCCATTTTACCCGTGTACCTAGATACCTCGGCCATTTTACACGTGTACCTAGATATCTCGACCATTTTACCCGTATATCTAAACACATCGGCCATTTTACCCGTATATCTAGACACCTCGACCATTTTACCCGTGTAACTAGACACCTCGACCATTTTACCCGTGTACCTAGATACCTCGGTCATTTTACCCGTATATCTAGACACCTCGACCATTTTACCCGTGTAACTAGACACCTCGACCATTTTACCGGTGTACCTAGATACCTCGGCCATTTTACACGTGTACCGAGATATCTCGACCATTTTACACGTGTACCTAGATACGTCGGCCATTTTACACATGTACCTTGATACCTCGGCCATTTTACACGTGTAATAGATATCCCGGCCATTTTACACGTGTACCTAGATTCCTCGACCATTTTACCCGTGTACCTAGATACCTCGGCCATTTTACACGTGTACCTAGATACCTCGGCCATTTTACACGTGTACCTAGATACCTCGGCCATTTTACCCGTTTACCTAGATACCTCGGTCATTTTACCCGTATATCTAAACACATCGGCCATTTTACCCGTATATCTAGACACCTCGACCATTTTACCGGTGTAACTAGACACCTCGACCATTTTACCCGTGTACCTAGATACCTCGGCCATTTTACACGTGTACCGAGATATCTCGACCATTTTACACGTGTACCTAGATACTTCGGCCATTTTACACGTGTACCTAGATACCTCGGCCATTTTACACGTGTACTAGATATCCCGGCCATTTTACACGTGTACCTAGATTCCTCGACCATTTTACCCGTTTACCTAGACACTATGGCTGTTTTACCCGTTTACCTAGATACCTCGGTCATTTTACCTGTATATCTAGACACCTCGACCATTTTACCCGTTTACCTAGATACCTCGGTCATTTTACCTGTATATCTAGACACCTCGACCATTTTACCCGTTTACCTAGATACCTCGGCCATTTACCCTGGTTCCTAGACACATTGGCCATTTTGCCCATGTATCTAGACACTTCGGCCATTTTATCCGTGTACCTAGGAACTTCTGCCATTTTACCCGTATCCCTAGGCCATGTTACCAGTGTATCTAGACACTTCGGCCATTTTACCTGTGTAAAAAACTTGAAACATGGCCATTTTACCCGTTTGCCTAGACACTTCTGCCATTTTACCCGTGTACCTATATACTTCGGCCATTTTACCCGTGTACCTAGATACCGCGGCCATTTTACCCGTTTACCTAGACACTATGGCTGTTTTACCCTTTTACCTAGATACCTCGGTCATTTTACCTGTATATCTAGACACCGCGACCATTTTACCCGTTTACCTAGATACCTCGGTCATTTTACCCGTATATCTAAACACATCGGCCATTTTACCCGTATATCTAGACACCTCGACCATTTTACCCGTGTACCTAGATACCTCGGTCATTTTACCCGTGTACCTAGATACCTCGGCCATTTTACACTTTTACCTAGATACATCGGCCATTTTACCCGTATACTTAGATACCTCTAGATACGTGTATCTAGACACTTCGGCCATTTTACACATTTACCTAGAAACTCCGGCCATTTTACCCATGTACCTCGTCCATTTTACCCGTGTACCTATATACCTCGGCCATTTACCCGGGTACCTAGACACATCGGCCATTTTACCCATGTATCTAGACACTTCGGCCATTTTATCCGTGTACCTAGGAACTTCTGCCATTTTACCCGTATCCCTAGGCCATTTTACCAGTGTATCTAGACACTTCGGCCATTTTACCTGTGTAACTAGAAACATGGCCATTTTACCCGCTTGCCTAGACACTTCTGCCATTTTACCCGTGTACCTATATACTTCGGCCATTTTACCCGTGTACCTAGATACCGCGGCCATTTTACCCGTTTACCTAGACACTATGGCTGTTTTACCCGTTTACCTAGATACCTCGGTCATTTTACCTGTATATCTAGACACCTCGACCATTTTACCCGTTTACCTAGATACCTCGGCCATTTACCCGGGTTCCTAGACACATTGGCCATTTTACCCATGTATCTAGACACTTCGGCCATTTTATCCGTGTACCTAGGAACTTCTGCCATTTTACCCGTATCCCTAGGCCATGTTACCAGTGTATCTAGACACTTCGGCCATTTTACCTGTGTAAAAAACTTGATACATGGCCATTTTACCCGTTTGCCTAGACACTTCTGCCATTTTACCCGTGTACCTATATACTTCGGCCATATTACCCGTGTACCTAGATACCGCGGCCATTTTACCCGTTTACCTAGACACTATGGCTGTTTTACCCGTTTACCTAGATACCTCGGTCATTTTACCTGTATATCTAGACACCTCGACCATTTTACCCGTTTACCTAGATACCTCGGTCATCTTACCCGTATATCTAAACACATCGGCCATTGTACCCGTATATCTAGACACCTCGACCATTTTACCCGTGTACCTAGATACCTCGGTCATTTTACCCGTGTACCTAGATACCTCGGTCATTTTATCCGTGTACCTAGATACCTCGGCCATTTTACCCGTGTACCTAGATACCTCGGCCATTTTACACTTTTACCTAGATACATCGGCCATTTTACCCGTATACTTAGATACCTCTAGATACGTGTATCTAGACACTTCGGCCATTTTACACATTTACCTAGAAACTTCGGCCATTTTACCCATGTACCTCGTCCATTTTACCCGTGTACCTATATACCTCGGCCATTTACCCGGGTACCTAGACACATCGGCCATTTTACCCATGTATCTAGACACTTCGGCCATTTTATCCGTGTACCTAGGAACTTCTGCCATTTTACCCGTATCCCTAGGCCATTTTACCCGTGTATCTAGACACTTCGGCCATTTTACCTGTGTAACTAGAAACATGGCCATTTTACCCGTTTGCCTAGACACTTCTGCCATTTTACCCGTGTACCTATATACTTCGGCCATTTTACCCGTGTACCTAGATACCGCGGCCATTTTACCCGTTTACCTAGACACTATGGCTGTTTTACCCGTTTACCTAGATACCTCGGTCATCTTACCCGTATATCTAAACACATCGGCCATTGTACCCGTATATCTAGAAACCTCGACCATTTTACCCGTGTACCTAGATACCTCGGTCATTTTACCCGTGTACCTAGATACCTCGGTCATTTTACCCGTGTACCTAGATACCTCGGCCATTTTACCCGTGTACCTAGATACCTCGGCCATTTTACACTTTTACCTAGATACATCGGCCATTTTACCCGTATACTTAGATACTTCTAGATACGTGTATCTAGACACTTCGGCCATTTTACACATTTATCTAGAAACTTCGGCCATTTTACCCATGTACCTCGTCCATTTTACCCGTGTACCTATATACCTCGGCCATTTACCCGGGTACCTAGACACATCGGCCATTTTACCCATGTATCTAGACACTTCGGCCATTTTATCCGTGTACCTAGGAACATCTGCCATTTTACCCGTATCCCTAGGCCATTTTACCCGTGTATCTAGACACTTCGGCCATTTTACTGTGTAACTAGAAACATGGCCATTTTACCCGTTTGCCTAGACACTTCTGCCATTTTACCCGTGTACCTATATACTTCGGCCATTTTACCCGTGTACCTAGATACCGCGGCCATTTTACCCATTTACCTAGACACTATGGCTGTTTTACCCGTTTACCTAGATACCTCGGTCATTTTACCTGTATATCTAGACACCTCGACCATTTTACCCGTTTACCTAGATACCTCGGCCATTTACCCGGGTTCCTAGACACATTGGCCATTTTACCCATGTATCTAGACACTTCGGCCATTTTATCCGTGTACCTAGGAACTTCTGCCATTTTACCCGTATCTCTAGGCCATGTTACCAGTGTATCTAGACACTTCGGCCATTTTACCTGTGTAAAAAACTTGAAATATGGCCATTTTACCCGTTTGCCTAGACTCTTCTGCCATTTTAGCCGTGTACCTAGATACCTCGGTCATTTTACCCGTATATCTAAACACATCGGCCATTTTACCCGTATATCTAGACACCTCGACCATTTTACCCGTGTACCTAGATACCTCGGTCATTTTACCCGTGTACCTAGATACCTCGGCCATTTTACCCGTGTACCTAGATACTTCGGCCATTTTACACATTTACCTAGAAACTTCGGCCATTTTACACATGTACCTCGTCCATTTTACCCGTGTACCTATATACCTCGGCCATTTACCCGGGTACCTAGACACATCGGCCATTTTACCCATGTATCTAGACACTTCGGCCATTTTATCCGTGTACCTAGGAACTTCTGCCATTTTACCCGTATCCCTAGGCCATTTTACCCGTGTATCTAGACACTTCGGCCATTTTACCTGTGTAACTAGAAACATGGCCATTTTACCCGTTTGCCTAGACACTTCTGCCATTTTACCCGTGTACCTATATACTTCGGCCATTTTACCCGTGTACCTAGATACCGCGGCCATTTTACCCGTTTACCTAGACACTATGGCTGTTTTACCCGTTTACCTAGATACCTCGGTCATTTTACCTGTATATCTAGACACCTCGACCATTTTACCCGTTTACCTAGATACCTCGGTCATTTTACCCGTATATCTAAACACATCGGCCAGTTTACCCGTATATCTAGACACCTCGACCATTTTACCCGTGTAACTAGACACCTCGACCATTTTACCCGTGTACCTAGATACCTCGGCCATTTTACCCGTATACCTAGACACCTCGACCATTTTACCCGTGTACCTAGATACCTCGGCCATTTTAACCGTGTACCTAGATACCTCGGCCATTTTCCCCTTGTACCTAGATACCTCGGCCATTTTACCCGTGTACCTAGATACCTCGGCCATTTTACCCGTGTACCTAGATACCTCGGCCATTTTACCCGTATACCTAGATACCGCGGCCACTTTACCCGTGTACCTAGACACTTCGGCCATTTTACACGTGTACCTAGAAACTTCGGCTATTTTACCCGTAATCTTAGATACCTCGGCCAGTTTACCCGTGTTTCTAGAAGCTTCGGCACTTACCTCAGATACTTCGACTATTTTAATATTATATGTTTGGTTTTTATTGGATACTAGTGAATGTGATATTGGATTGATCTAGACATAGGTGGTGTTGAATATGTGATATTACAACAGTATGTGTGCCAAATTATGAACATTGTCCATTAATCGATTTCTAAAAGTATTTGAAATACAAAATCACACAATTTCGATAATAAGCCTAACCTGTTCTAAATTTAAAACATATCTTTAAGACATACTGGTTACATGTCGGAACACGTTAAGCGTTACGGGTTCACGTCGGGGTAAAGTCCCAATGAATGAGCGACTTTTGATGCCTCAGTATATAGTATGTTGTTGTTCCTAGTTCTGAATCAGTAATTCTGTGATATACAGTCTACATCCGTTATGTCAAAATCGGGTATGTCGAATTATCCGGTTATCTCGAAGTCGGATCAAAGTCCCGTGTCAGACACTATCATTTTACATATAACTGGATCTATTTATATCGCATTTCGTTAAGTCAAACTTCGGTTATGTATTTTGTTCTGTCCGACGGATTTCGACATAACAGATGTAGACTGTACGCGATTTATTAAACTGCCGGGTAATATTTATTATACCTTTATATTACATGTTCAACTATGTTCGAAAGTTCGATGTGAATTTCGAATGTTTCTTTTCTGGGACATTTCACCTTTATGTGATGGCATTAAGCTGCTTTTTGTTTCTTTATTTTGGGGGCTCAAAGTCCCAACAATAGTCCAGGCCATGTTTTTAATATGTTTGGCGAGGGAAAACCCTTAGTGCCCCTCGGAACAATGATTCATACACAGACGGTCATCCGGTTTCAACCATACATCTTCCGCAAGCTGGATAGCTTCCTCACCCCCAGTGGGATTTGAATAACCCAACTTTCCGATCTGCCGACCACCGTACCATCTCGCATACCTCCCGTTCCGAGGATCGAACCCGGGTTGAAATGGTTAGAAGTTATGTATGTTTAAACAAGCAATGTATATGTTACGATTATATGACTGGCAGTATTCATAATTTAAACAAACATCGTATATTAACATGTAGATCTAAGAGACAATAATAAGATAACCACATTAACTTCTACTGTTTATTTATGTACAGTCTACATCCGTTATGTCAAAGTCGGTTATGTCGAATTATCCGGTTAAAGATCGGGTCAAAGTCCCGTTTCAGACACTATCATTATACATATAACGAGCTCCTAGCCTTGAGCATTTGTATGCTGCCTTTAACGGATGTTCAATGAATTCCCTTAGTTGTGAGAATATGTAAGATGCTGGGTGCACATTTTGGCTTCAGATACATATACATTTTGAACCATTTTCTTTATTACTGTATAACTAACATTACGACAGTTTGGAAATATGAAATGGTAATTGCATTAGAAAACACATAGGACTATGTACATATGTGTACGTGAAATAAACACATGTTCTGTTCTATTGGTATAACATTGGCATTTAAGTATGCATTCAGTCTCATTAGCTGAAATTGTGCCCACCTATTTATGTCGGCCAGGTTGTTTCAGCTTTGGCATAAACTGTTCTGTTCATTAAAATGACAAACGGTTTACCTCAACACGTTCTGTAAACACGTATGTAATATTAGATAAAAAGTAGTCCAGTCATTATATATGGATGTAGGTATACATACTACCAGGGAGCATTCGTACTATATTTCAGTATTGCGTTACAGTACATCCAAGCAATATGTATACTATTTATTGACCTATTCAGTAGTATGCTATTTTTGAGCTCCTACATTCTCCCAGGCACGCAACCCACGAACGTCCCATATTTCCAAACCCGTTGCTGTTTAGCAAACACTAAGAAGCACGTACAATATAACAACTCTACAAGTTCTTTCACACAAGTCCCGCATTCTTCGCCATGCCGTAGAATACCCCACTCGTGTCTTGTAAGAGTGTTTTCGGAGAGTCAAACTCTATAATCAATCCAGCATCCAGAACCAATACTCTGCAAGAAAATGGAAACGGTTTTAAATTACAGCATTATCTCAACTATTTGTGGAACTCTACCCCTTACTTTATATGGTTTGATTTAGGTATATATGTACTATCTACATCCGTTATGTAGAATTCCGTCGGACCGAACAAAATACTTCGACATAACCGCAGATTGACGTAACGAAATTCGACATAAACTGAGCCAGTTTTATATGTAAAATGATAGTGTCTTAAACTGGACTTTGATCCGATTTCGAGATAACCGGATAATTCGACATAACCGCCTTTGATATAGCGGATGTAGACTGTAGTTACAATTTCCATATGGCGAGAAGAGTATATACACTGTTTGGATCAACGATATATGACATATTGTACTGATATAGGATCTTCAGGGTGTGTGTTTTACGTTTACTAATCGTCGCTACCGGTTACCCATATGAGCGACGCCTCCTGAAGAGATTAATCGTTTCAGATTTTTGGAGGACAGTGCAATGATACAAATAGAGACCCATTTCAGTGTCTCCTCTGGTTCTTTTACGTACACGGTGTAAGGCACCGACTGGAGACCTCGGTTTAAAGTCCCATCTGAAAGATTGTTAATTTTATTATGGTCAGATGGGGGATCGAACCTGCGATTCCTGGATTACCAATCTAAAGTGTTAACTACTGGACTACAGATCCGGCTGACCTCCTCAATTTAATGATCCATATATACTCAGTATAGATTATACAGCATGTCCGTGTAACTGGCAGCGTAATGTTACTACTGTAACTATAACAGTAAATGCTCCCTTTGTTATTACCATGATAACTGTTTATTTTACATACTTGTATAATGCACATACTATGGGGAAAGCACGGTATGGGTTGTACCGCCTATAAATAGCATGTACACGAAATATACATGAAAAAGAACATAAACCTTATAATAACACTTTTCTTTCATTTTTCATATACATATTCAATAACACGACGACACCGGCTGGAAGGGTTTTCGAAATCCCATTGATCACAACTTACAGACGATCAATGAAATAATACAATTTATCAAGCGCTCTCTTTATTCGACATAGTCGCCGACTGTCGACGCTATCGCTTGACTAAGTACAAGACAGCAGAAAATAATGCCCAAACGATAATGGAAAATTACAAGGGGAGGTAATTATTTTCGAACTTCGCAATTTATTATGTAATTACTGTGAGATATCTCCATATTTTAATCTATGATTGTTGATGCAGGTCAGTGATGGTAACGACAGAGTGCGGATTAGTATAACGATAGTGTGTCAATAAACAATGTTTTTCTGGATTGACGTGCTCTTGTCATGTTGATTATTGCTGAATTTGCACCATTTAAACCCATATGTTGGTAGGCTTACGTGCATAATGTGTTTATGACAGTAACACTTAGATATTTGGCGATTTCTGTCAAAATAAGTTGATTAAATTTGGATAATATATATTTCGGATATTACATGTTCTATGCATAGTTTGGTGATTTTACAGTACTGATTATATCCTATGTAATTCATGGGCTTGTATGACATTTATATAAACAAATGCATAGAACATTTGTTTTTGCTTATGTTGTTTTGTTTTTGTATAATTTTTATTTAAAAGCTTATTTACCTGTCATAATCCATGATGGTATTCAGTCTATGAGCAACCGTGAGTATTGTACAATCCTTAAACTGGGTTCGGATAGTGTCTGGAATATAAATATCCTCGTCTGCATCATACTATGACAACATGTAATGTTGCTTCATTACTCAATAATGCGACCAAAGGGTTGTATGTGTACATGTCTATCTATCTCTGAATACATGTCTATCCATCTATCTCTGAATACATGTCTATCCACCCATCTCTCTATCTCTGAATACATGTCTATCCATCTATCTATCTCTGAATACATGTCTATCCATCTATCTATCTCTGAATACTACAACTCCTGTGTTACTGGCAAGTTAGACCGTTGTGGCGGATAACTACAACACCCGTATTTCCTGTTTGACAACAAGAACTCAACTCCTAGACCTCCGGATGCGACTGACAACTTTCTCGCATATCACCATTTATCAGTTGTCCATGATAGGGAACGACTCTGCAGCCCTGATGATAGCGGTGAAAGGCGTGATCTAACTGAATGACAGACCGTTAGACCACTCTGTCTCGGAGGCACAGTAACATGTGTATTGCGTATCCACTGGATGCATTGGCAGGAATATACAACTATGTAGAATAATTGCGAATGCATATTTTAAAATTCATTCATCTTTCGAATTGAAGATTTAATTTCAATATATGCATACCATTAACCAGTCGCTGTCTGTCAATCAAACTAATCAATAATCCAATCAGAAATAGTTATGTCTGTCTTATTGGATGTCCGATTAGCGCAGTGATTAGCGCGCTCGCTTCTCAACAATGCAACCCGGGGTCGATCCTCGGATAGGAAAGAATGTGAACTATTACGGTGGTCGCCATATCTGGCAGGTGGGTTTTCTGTGGTACTCCGGTTTCCTCCCACACGAATGACCACATTTACGCTTTCATCCTCACCGACGAGAGTGATTATTATAAGTTGTTAAAACGTGATTCGCAATCGTTGTAAAATAAAAAAGTTTAAACCATATTTCCGTCTATCTGGAATCAAAGCATAGTATGTATTTTATGTTAAATATATTAAGTATGGCCATTTGAGATTAACCAGTGCGATTAGTTTGAATAGATATTTATAGATAATTAGATATACCTTGAATGAGATCGTCAGTTTCCATATCAACGGCGGCTGTTGCCTCGTCTAGAATCAAAACTCTTGTTTTGTGTAACATAGTTCTTGCCAGGCATACGAGCTGCCGCTGACCCACGCTAAAATGAAACGTTAAAGCTGCATGGAATTGTACGAAACAGGTACAAACAACATACTGTATGACATGCTACGATGTCCGCATCGTGCACGATATGGCATGAGTTCCACCTCCGTCATAACAACGGTCGTGTATCCTTAAACAATGAGAGACATCACTAATCTTCTATTACCTCCCTTGGCTGATAAAGTCTGATTTATTCCAACATGGGATTATGTCCATTTAGTTAGAATCCTTTGTTTTTACTGTTGTACCCTATGTTCCCTACCAGATGTTGCGGTTTGGTAATTGTGATTTTATCAAAATCGTGTTAATTCACTGATAGCATTGTTTTACAAATAAGTACACATTGCATATACTGTAGGAGATATGTCGAGATATAGTCATGTAATACTCATATATAACGCGATTGTGGGATAAATTGCTAGCATGTTGTGCAAAGGAAAAAACGATAAAAATAGAGGAAAACACGTAATAGGACCTACCTACTTTTAGGGTGTATTCAGGGGCAGTAACTGACAGATGTCTCTCATTGTAACAAACTGATGTAATAAAAGAGGTTTATTATGCACTTGCATTAGTGAGTTAACGTTCACTATTATGTTGTTATATCAACTATTTCCATGAATACGTTCTCGTTCTCTATTATTTGCTTAGTATATTCCAATGTGTGATTCTTTATAATAGAGGGTTTTCCAATAAATGGCATGTGGTAGCTTGACTTTGGAAAACTGTCGTTTCGGGGTGAAGTTTACGACAAGAGTGTCTGTAAGGCAGTGTGCGAGGGGGCATGTGATTTAGGGGTTTATGGGGGTAATGCCCATGGATAAGCTACCTAAGGATATATAGGTGGTGGAATAGTGAGTCTCAAAAATGTGGACATCGTGTACTGAACTTATTACGTGCATAATGTTGGAGAATCAGCATGGGCGATACTGATGCAAGAGTTTTTGTGTAACGAGATTACCAGAACTGCTAGGATAGAGACGAGGTTTAATATATCATGTTACATAATGTACATAATGCTATTGTTAATCAAACTATATATAAACACAACGTGACGTACTGATTATTGAGAACGCCACTATACGAGTTCATGAGCTCCCGGTGTCACATATTACGGGTGTCACTTGTCGTTGTGTGACACACTACACTAAAATCCACATTGTCTGTGCGCTCTTCCCATTGGAATGAGGTATCAAGATGGATTAGAATAATGTTGTAACAATCAACATAACATAACTATATGATTATAAACTAATAAGCTCAACGACTGCAAATGACCAACGCTACATATAGAAATATGCTAAAATACGCTACATCTGTTTGTCGGACTGCTAACACATCATTAAATATGTACACGTTTAACACACACGTGTTTGTATGTAATCAGTGATCAGGGCGAAATTGGCGAAACAGTCGCCCATCAGGGGGCTCCACTTCTTCCTAACATCACATTTCATTTTTACAATTTCCCTTTAAATTGTTGTCCAGTAGTATGATATATTGGCCATTGTAAAGCACTCCTATTGAAATGTTGAAGTTATCGTCATAATGTGTATTTTAACCCTGTGTTGATGAAGTTTATTAAATAATACCATATAAGGATGCACTTCCGCGCTTTCTCATTTCTCTCAAACATTCTGACCTAAGATGAGCCATGGTAATTAGCACACTCGTAAGCTGCTACTATGGTTAATCTGCATCGGTAGTTAGGTAGCACATTCACAAATATTCACAGTGCATCATATAGTAGCATACTGTATTTCGCATTTGCATTAGACACACGCGTATATTCATCTCAGACCTCCGTTAATATTTATCTCAAACATCCGTTAGGATTTACCTCAGACATCCGTTAGTATTTACCTCAAACATCCGTTAGTATTTACCTCAGACATCCATTAGTATTTACCTCAAACATCCGTTAGTATTTACCTCAGACATCCGTTAGTATTTACCTCAGACATCCGTTAGTATTTACCTCAAACATCCTTTATTATTTACCTCAAATATCCGTATTTACCATATATATCCGTTAGTATTTACCTCAGGTTCTGACCCCCTTCGCCACACTCGTAGTTTAAACCAGTGTCCATCCCGTTAACAAAATCCTTTAGATGTGCGCATTCCAATGCATACCATATATTCTCGTCATTGTATCGACCAAACGGGTCAAGGTTGCTTCTTAATGTACCAGAAAACAAGACAGGGTCCTGATAACAAAAAAGCAGCTCATATTAAAATAATTTGAATATTTTACTATTCCGACTTAATAATAGTTACTATAATGTATACTTGTGGAAGTCGTGATGGTGCTGTGGTAGCACGTTCGCTTCAGGTGCGAAAGGCCCGGAGTTCGAACCCCTGTTGGAGCCGTTACGATTGTGTTCTTAGGCAAGGCATTTAAATTCCAAGTTGGCTCTTCTCTCTCCCTAGTGTCGACGGAATACATCAGGAATGAAGTCTCGAGAGTGATTAGTATAAGTTGTAAGAACTTGTTTCGCAATCGAGCTAAATTAAATGTGTATAATAAAAAATAATATCTACTTATTTTATCATGGGCATAATTAGTTAGATAACTGAAATTGCAGTTAGAATTTCTTACTTGTGGTAGAATTGTCAATTTCGTCCTTAGATCATGTAGGCCTATCTTTGATATGTCCACACCGTCGATCAGTATAGAACCACCGGCAGATTCTATCAGTCGGAACAAAGAGAGAGCCAATGATGACTTTCCTGCACCTGTCCTACCAACAACCCCCACCTGAAACACAGCCATGTGGTATAAGTTACCCCCATCAAATGTTGACCAGTGAGATACACTGACCCATTATAAATCCTATTTTCAAATGTTGTATTTAATAGTCATACTGTGCATTTTAACCATATTTTGTTGATATTTATTAAATAACACCATTTAAGGAATTCATAAGGAACTATAATAGTACATTCTAAGAAACATCACATTAATTTGCAGTGTTTATTTTCATACATTAATTTGTTTTCCATTTTTAGGTGTACAATACTAGAAATATACGTGCATCGATTAACAACACAACAATAATTCTGAGAAATTTCTCGAATAAGTGTATCATAGCTACAGCTCGTATGTTATGTTGCTATAACTCTTGAGAAATATACAATCAAACCTGGCTTAAGCAGCTCTATACAGGTTGCCTGCTTAATGGAGGTGACCACACACGCATGTTTGACTATTACATATGTACAGCATAGCTGCCTATCTTATAGCTACCTATCTTATAGCTACCTATCTTATAGCTGCAGATCGTATTTTAGATCGCTACCTATCTTATTGTATTAATGAGAGCCAACTTCACCTTTTCGCCATCTGCTATCGAGCAGTTAATGCCTCTTAGAACTAAATCTAGGCCTTCTCTATAACGTGTCACATAGTTACGAAATTCAATCTTCCCGGACTTTGGCCAGTTGCTCGGTGGTTTAGCCGCTTCTAACACCCAGCCAGCCTACAGGTTAAAACAACTATTGATACAGTAATATATAAAACTCCAAGTATTTGAATACAAAATGCATAGTATTACAGCACAAATATGAACTCATTACCTCTGGGGATCTGGAATACTTTCAGGTGAAGAAGCTAACAAGCTGGCTTGCAGAATTTCGGTGGTTCTACGCCGGTGCCTGTCCATGCATGACATACTGCTGGGAGGGGCACCTGGGGTCTTTATTTATAGCTGGAGAAAGTGTGACTTTAACCCCCACACACAAACAGCTACAATGTATGTCCGTCCCTAAGCAGCAAATAATGGCCAGACAGGCATACAGACATAACTCACATCCTTAGCAACAGTTCAACACGATCCAGTCAACTTGTCTGTATCATTGCACTATCCTCCAATAATCTAAAATGACAAATCTCTTCAGGAGGCGTCGCTCATATGGGCAACCCGTAGCGACGATAAATAAACGCAAAACACAGACCAGAGGTAGAATGAAATCCAGTGTTAGACGCCATGCTGGATTAACAAGTTGATACATATTTTACCCGGAGAAATCCCACCTGCCCGGTCTGGCGATCACTGTACCATCTCACATTCCTCCCGTTCCGATGATTGAACACGGGTTGCATTGGTGAGAAATTAATTTTATGTAAGGACGTGATATAACCTCACTTGGCATTTCCACAAGTAGAAGGAAATCCAGTGTCAGACGCTGGATTAACAGGTAGATACATATTACCACAATAGTCATTACAAGTATTGTGTCTAGTCTTTGCGTATAATTGTTTGTTTGATTATCGGGGACTATTTACTGCAGCATTCGGATGATTTCCATGAGTTGTAATAAGGCTCAAAGTATACAGGCAAACAGAAAATATTATTTTCCCAACTTATGGTTACTATGATAATGTGATAAAAGAGATCTTAGTGGGAATACACTCTTGATGATTTCATACCATATTTTGTTAAATTCCTTTTGGAATGTTGCTATTAAGCTCAGCAAAGTCCTCGTTTAATAGCAACATTTGCTTCGTTTCATAACATATAGTACAATCTACATCCGTTATGTCGAATTCCGTCGAACCGATCAAAATACTTCAACATAACCGACGTTTGACGTAACGATATTCGATATGAACGGAGCCAGTTATATGTACAATGATAGTGTCTGAAACGGGACTTTGATCAGACTTCGAGATAACCTAAGTATTCGACATAACCGACTTTGATATAACTTGTTGTAGACTGTATGTACTCAACACTCATATCCTATTTAGGGGTTTTGTTCAGATCCTATATTCGAACTTAAATGATTTGCAATACAGACGTATTCTATATATACCTCTGATGGTAGTACTGTATATTCTGTCACCCTCTCTGCCGATACTACATTCATCTCCATCTCGCTGATTGCAAGCACGACCAGGTTTAACGTTATTGTGATCTAATCAAATACAGTCACATATAATCAAATACATTGAATTATCCATCAACATGTCACAATCATATACTCTTGCAATAATAATTTAAAATATTCAGCAATTAAACTCAATAACAAGCAGTACAACATTAATTATTATGTAATTTAAATTGTCAAAGTAGCATACACATTCTCTGACAAGTTGGTAAAAATCAATTCAACATCTGGTGTGAATCTGTCCTGGTTCGATATTCCAATTCTTAGTCTTAGTAAATAGTTCTCAATTTATATGTAATATATTTTTAGATTTAAAAGTTCCAGCGTACATAGTATTATTATTATTAAATTTTAAATGTTAACTATTAAGTCCACTGCCGAAATACACTGTACTATTAATATTTAGTATTAGTAATATTTTGTGGAAGTCGTGATGGTGCAGTGGATGCGCGTTCGCTTCAGGTGCGAAAGGTCCGGAGTTCGAGCCCCGCTGGAGCCGTTACGATTGTGCCCTTAGGCAAGGCATTTAAATTCCACGTTGCCTCTTCTCTCTCCCTCGTGGCGATGGATTCCATCAGGAATGAGGTCTCGAGAGTGATTTATATAAGTTGAAAGAACTTGTTTCGCAATCGAGCTAAAATAAATTTGTATAAACAATATTAATATTTGATCAAGGATCATGTGTGACCTACTTCATATGTTATATTGTTTGTTTGTATTTGATGAAATAAAAACTTCTTCTTATGGCCAAAAATATGTTAACATAAATTAATTATTAATAACCAAAAACATAATAGTACAAAACAGAGGAAACATAAGTATGCCTTAATAAGCACCTACTTAATGTAGTACCTGAACAGCGTATGTGATCGACAAAGCAACCTGTGCACCGTTTAATTCATCCGATACAAGTCCAAGTACGGTGGCTAATAGGGCAATTATATTTCCAAGTAATTCTAGCCGGATTCCAATCCATCTACAGAATAAACATCACATTTTATTCAGCATCGTATACATAATTGTACAATATTTACACTCATATTATAGGTGTTAAGCTTATATCGGCTGTCATTGAGATATCCATGGCCAAGCTGTAGTTTAATAAGGTTGTTGAATCACTTGCATATCACGGTTTTGTACGCATAAATATGTTATTTACAATACTTACACTTATAATGTATCTGTTACACTAAAGTCTCATATCCACATCGGCTGTCATTAAAATATCCATGGCCAAAATGTAAATGAGGCTGTTGAATCACTTGTAGATCACGTACGATTTATACTTCGAGTCTCACCATGTGTGTCGAATGATTTCAAGTGAAGAATGAGCAATATGCATATGTAGAGGTTTTAATATTTTCAAGTATTTATTTTCATTAGCTTTTAATATTTTCAAGCATTCATCTTCATTAGTTTTTAATATGTTCAAGCATTTATCTTCATTAGTTTTTAATATTTTCAGGCATTCATCTTCATTAGTTTTTAATATTTTCAGGCATTCATCTTCATTAGTATTTAATATGTTCAAGCATTTATCTTCATTAGTTTTTAATATTTTCAAGCATTCATCTTCATTAATTTTTAATATGTTCAAGCATTTATCTTCATTAGTGTTTAATATTTTCAAGCATTTATCTTCATTAGTTTTTAATATTTTCAAGCATTTATATTCATTAGTTTTACAGCTACATGAGTCCGAAGAACATCACAACGTCAAAATGGACATCAAAACAATATGGACACAAAATGCGTAAGTGTCTGTTCACGGCAGCGTTATACGGACTGACCACGTTGGGTTTAAGAGATTTGATCAGAACTAATTAGGTCACTCTTTATGAAGACATATATATATATATATACAACTATTTATCTTTAGAGGATGCAACAGATGCAATCAACATGACTTTATGAACGCACTATTTATTACCTTGCTCCTGTATTTGACGCATAGTAGAATTTAATGTTTGCATCCACCCTTTGTCTGGATTCCTGCACGAACCGATCTGCGCATCGGTATGCTCGGATCACCGCTGCACCAGTTATGGTCTCACTGGTAAAATAAAATAATGATAACATTCAAAATGAAATGATTTAGTGTACAATATAGCACACCCTACCATACACACATCTATTATGTTAAATGTATAGGGTGTGCGATATGATAATAGTGTTCAAATGCAGCATACCAAAACCCTAGAAACAAATGTTAATGCATAGGGTGTGCTATATCATAATAGTGTTTAAATTCAGCACATCAAAACCCTAGAAACAAATGTTAATGAATAGGGTGTGCGATATGATAGTAGTGTTAAAATGCAGCATATCAAAACCCTAGGAACAAATGTTAATGTATATGGTGTGCTATATCATAATAGGTGTGCGATATGATAATAGTGTTCAAATGCAGCACATCAAACCCCTAGAAACAAATGTTAATGTATAGGGTGTGCGATATGATAATAGTGTTCAAATTCAGCATATCAAAACCCTAGAAACAAATGTTAATGTATAGGGTGTACGATATAATAGTGTTCAAATTCAGCACATCAAAGCCCTACACAAATGTGGGCGCAACATTCAACACTATATGATCATAGTGTACAATTTTGTATACTTATAATACCTTATACACATCAGTTATATTAATGCATAAGGTGTGTATAATATAACCAAATATAGGTGGTTACGTTGCAAACGTCTTCTGCGACATCGAAGAAGAGTATGGTTGTCTTATTAATATGTGCCACAATCATTTTAGAAATGGAGTGCTTAAGAGCTGACACCAGCTTTTGAGCCATCAAGTTACATTGACAATAGGATTATATATTGACCGACGTACAATATACACTTTACTTACTTTTACAACGATTGCGAAACAAGCTGTAACAACTGATATTAATCAAGGTCGTTGGCAAGGATGAACGCATAGTTGCGGTCGTTCGTATGGAAGGAAACCGGAGTACCCGGAAAAAATCCACCTGTCAGATCTGGCGACCACCGTACCATCTCACATACTTCCTAGTCAGTGGATCGAACCCAGGTTGCATTGATGAGACGCGAGCGTGCTAACCACTGTGTTAATAGATTACCATGTCGACTCACTATGATGCCTTCCGGAGTGCACGCTGTGCAATTCCGTTATAAATATATCTGGGTTTACCATTTTTAAATATCTTATGGTCTTCAAACAATTATTCTTCACACTAGATTCTTACATTACCATGCCCAATATTCGACCGAAAGCTCAACGATGTCGCCGGTGCATGCAGAAGTCGTATTTCGGAACAGAATAATTAGCATTGCCAATGAAAAAGTTATTAAGAAATAAAGCGCGGTCGTGATTGGCTAAAGAAAATTGGATACAAACAAATAAAAGCCAGGGCAGGCCCCGTAAGCAGTTAACCAGTGATAAGCAATATGTGTGAGGTGCCTTGCTCACTAACATTACATACGTGGCCTGACCCAGTATCAACTCGGGGACCGTCTGATTCCAAATTAGACGTTATACCACGGACGCCACACAACCCTGGATAGCGATAGACACTATATTGATGGACAACAGATGGAAGGGCAACATTGGTTGGGTCAATGTGTTTACATAGGAGCCATCTAATATACAAGAGCACACATAAACAGAGTTATACACACCTGAAATGGTTATATATAGGTGAACGTTTAACGGATTCAGTACGCCGCATCTGTCTTGCTGTCGGTAAGTAGAATTTCTGAAACATTAGCAAAGATTATTTAAAGTCCTACCTATTGCCCTATATCAGCGACGGGCCAGTACTTGGTGCACCAACCTCCGTGAGATACTTCCAACATTTCATATAAAGCGACACTGTCTTAGTGGGACTCGAACCCGTGACAATCAGCGATGATAGGTTACAGTCGTATACAAGTCAGCTACCTTAACCACTTGATCACGGAGGAGGATCATTTAGAGAAGATCCTATCAATACCAGGTACCTTATTTCACATTAGTTTAGCATCCGTAGCCTAATGGACTGTGTGACAATTTGAATGAAGTCACCGTTTTCAAAGCACTTGTCCCCCACTGCTATATGTTCAAATCCCACTGGGGTGTAAATATTAGTTCATGTTCGGAAGCTATCTAGCTGGCATGCGGAATGTCGATGGTTCCACTTAGAAGCCCATTCGGTTTGAAAAAGTAACCGGAGATGACCCCAGGTATTCATTCACTAATAACAGATGGTGGATTGCTATATGACATAATATACTAGACTCTTGAGCATAGCATCATTAGAATGACATATTAAGAAACGTTTCGTATGTAGATTTTGTCTGGTTAACCTTTGAATTAATATATTCTACTATGCGTTCTATATTATTTATATGTTCTATCACGATGGCTCGGGGTCGAGGATTCCCAGCACTGTTTTGCCTTTTGGGATATCGAAACATTGCTTTGAAGTCTGGTTAACCTTTGTATTAATATAATATTATTCTACTACACGTTCTATATTATTTATATGTTCTATCACGATGGCTCGGGGTCGATGTTTCCCGGCAATGGTTTTGTCTTCGCTGTGAGCTGCGACCCTGATTCTGAGCTATTATGGTACTACGGTGTTTCTTGTCCGCTAACGTCATAGCAGAATTCACGTTATGCTTTTGAAATTGTTCATTTATATATTTGAGAACGCCATCATTGTGAAATATGTATATAATACGGTAATATTAATTTACATTATGTGCGTTGATTTGATTTTTACATTATTCTATCTTGTATATATATAAATCTATAAATAAACGAACATGTTTGGCAGATAATATTAAGTTGTAGCAGATGTAAATAGTTATATAGTCGCTATTGGTCCGTAAATGGTTGTGGAAGTCGTGATAGCGCAGTGGATCCGCGTTCGCTTCAGGTGCGAAAGGTCCGGAGTTCGAGCCCCGCTGGAGCCGTTACGATTGTACCCTTATGCAGCAAGACATTTATTTTCCACGTTGCCCCTTCTCTCTCCTTCGTGGGCAATTGATTCCATAAGGAATGAGGTATCGATAGTGATTAATATAAGTTGTAAGAACTTGTTTCTCAATCGAGCTAAAATAAATTTGTATAACTAAATGGTTGGAGATATGCTATTTCTCAGTCATTCCTCTAATATAATATGAAACATAAAGCATTTTCTACCAATGAAAATGTATCGTGTTCGTATGAAATGCAAAATAATACGTATAGCACGTATACAAGGTACATGTCCATATGAAACGTAATCTAATATTTACTACATACACTCTACATCCGTTATGTCAAAGTCGGTTATGTCGAATTATCCGGTTATTTCGATCTCAAAATCGGATCAAAGTCCCGTTTCAGACACTATCGTTTTACATATAACTGGATCTGTTTATATCGAATATCGTTAAGTCAAACTTAGATTATGTCGAAGTATTTTGTTCGGTCCGCCGGAATTCCACATAACGGATGTAGACTGTATAATACAAACTATTAAGCACAATACCAAGTGGCATGTGACTATATAAAAGAGTATCTCGAAATAGGAAATATAAATTACCACACACAAAAAGTAGATAATAGCGATAGGTATAATGGCTGCTATAAATATTGGTGTAGTGACGCCGACAACTACGACAACGGCTATAGTTGAAAATACCATAATGTTCCATAGTCGAAAGCTCTCGGGCAGTTTATTGTCCATGATATCTACATCACTCGAAAATCTTAAACAGAGTAATAGAACATACCTTTCATTGCATGTGACATTGTCAAGAACATGTCAGTGTATGCTTGAATTACACATGGCTGACTGCAATACTACTTAGAGAATAGGCAATGTGTAAAATATAATTCGATTAATCCATCAATTTAACTCTTCCACCGCCAATGTCGCATAAAAGTGACTGCAAAAACAAAGAAGAGAACCTGCTCAGACTGAACAGAAGGTACCGTCTGATCAGGCTATATGCTGAATGCTCTTCAGGCAGTGGAGCTGAAGCACCTGTCCGAATAGCAAACAACATAGATACTGATCAGATGCGGCGTTACGCTGCGGTTGATCTGTACCTATGTTGATTGCACTTGCTCTGAATTTATTCGGCGCCGAAAGAGTTAAGAACAATTGAAACAATATTTTCTGAGAAAACTCTAATGTGCGAATTGACAAAATGGAAATTATACTTTCTGAGAGAAAAAAACACACTAATGTGCGCGAATTGACAACATGGAAACTACTTTCGGAGAACAGACCAACGTGCAAACAGGCACAGTGGACAATTGTAATACTCCTTCCAGAGAACATACAAATGGGTGACTTGACAAAATGGAAACATACTTTCGGAGAACAGACTAATGAAATCAGTGACCGTAACATACTACTCGACATGAAATGCATACCTATTCATCATACGGCCTATTGGCGTCGTGTCGAAGAATGACATAGGTGACCGAAGAATACTCGTCAACATAGAGTTATGCAAAATACCGGACGCCCTCACCATACGCGTCAAAGCCATGTAGAACGATATATAAACAAATATTCCTGAAATATACACTCAACGAATTTCCTAACCTGATATTTTACAGTATTTGGAGCAAACTAATACTCAATATTAATATCATGTTATTTATTACATTTTTTATCACATATCTTTATGCAATGAATTGTTGTATACTCATCTGGAACAAAATGCATTAAGTGACAATATGAAACTAGTTGTGATTGATAGGTTAAGGACTAATTATATTGCATGTTGATTCCATGCAATTTATTGAGGCATATTATATCGTTGTTCAATGTTTCAGGGAATGTAAACTGTCTGTCGCTCAAATGGGAAACCGGTAGCGACGTTATATAAACTTAAATACAATATAAAAAGATATTCAATCAAACAGATTCTGATATATCGTTGCTTAATGTTTCAGAAAGGGCCTCCTTGTTAGATTATTACTTGCCTCCAAATATTGACCGATTAGCAATGTTGTTGGCTTAAACATATGTATTCCACTATATACATTCACAAAACAATACAATGTACACACAATCAAAGGGGTAAGCGGTATAGAGGACAGGATTAGAGTTTAATATTTCTCTCCTTGCAGTTCAAAATACACAGTAATATATTGGACGATGTGGAACTAGTACATGTATACCAAGTGTGCAATGTTGTTGAGTGTATAGGATACATTTCATTCGAGCCAGGGTACAATTTTGAACACCATCTTGTTTAAGATAACACTTAACTAGATCAGCTAAATTACATGTTAATACATTTTGTGTGTTTTACGTTTATTTATCGTCGCTAAAGGCTGCCCATATGAGCGACGCCTACTGAAGAGATCAGTAATTTTAGATTTTGGAGGATAGTGCAATGATACAGACAGAGACCCATTACAGAGTCTCCTCTGGTTCTTTTACGTGTACGGTGTAAAGCACCGACACGAGACCTCGGTTTAACGTCCCATCTGAAAGACTGTTAATGTTATTAGGGTCATATGGGGGATCGAACCTGCGATCCCTGGATTACCAGTCCAGCGTTTTATCACTGGACTACAGATCCGTCTGTGTTAATACATGGTTATGGCTTTATTTTTATAGTAAATTGTCAAAGTGCATGTGCGTCTATAAGAAAGCTATACCAATTATATCGAAACTATTAATAATCAATTAGCTGATTGTTCAAATTTTTAATGCAATAAGTCCGGCTTAGCTACTGGCTATGTAGATACGGTAGCTTATTGACGAGGAAGAATGGATCAGCGGACGGTTTAATGAACCAGGTCTCGAATTCTAAAGTCTTAGGTTTGCCGGTAATATGTATTAACCCTTTCCCTCATAGAAGCACTTCATGACGCCATTACCAATACGACATATATTGACAATTTAGTAGCCAAACCAATGTTCATAATAAAGGCCAAAAGTCCATGTAGTCGCAGTAATACCTATATAGGTGGGATTGATATGGCGACTATTTATCCACTGCATGATAGCTAAATGGCTGCCGTTTGTATCGAGATAGTATAGTATATTAACATAACTCTCTATTAAGGAAATGGTTAAGTTACATTGTAACTGAGTATTTATACTACAGATACGGAGCATGTGCTATACCTTGCAGAACACCCATTCCGAGATACATTAGTAGATAGCAGTTTATACCTTGCAGAACACCCATTCCTCGATACATTAGGAGATAGTAGTTTATACCTTGCAGAACACCTATTCCTCGCTACATTAGGATTAGATTAGGAGATACCTTGCAGAATACCCATTCCTCGATACATTAGGAGATATTATTTTATACCTTGCAGAACACCCATTCCTCGATACATTAGGAGATAGCAGTTTATACCTTGCAGAACACCCATTCCGAGATACATTAGTAGATAGTAGTTTATACCTTGCAGAACACCCATTCCGAGATACATTAGGAGATAGTATTTGTATTTGTTCTCGTATTCCAGCGTTCCAGATAGGCTGACATTCTTCAGGACCTCATCCTCAGTCCAGTACGTCAACCAGAAGTTAGAAAACACATTCAGACTCTGGAATACGCTCATGCACATAAAGACAACCACAATGGTGGAAACACCCATGGCTTTCATGTATGTCCATAGAACCGTCCCTTTTATCTGCAAAATAAATTTAAATACAATACAATTGAATGCTTTTCTTAAAACGTTTTTTTAAATGCGCATTAGATTAGTGGTTGTCTTGCTCTTCATTGTTGTATTCAACACTCTTTCAGTTATGATTTTCTAAATTATAATATATAAATAAATAATATATAGAGAGTGAACTAAGCTAAAAGTATATACATTGAGTGAACTCTACTTAATAAGTGGAACTGTCATGAGATATAGTATCTCCAACTAGATGTGATTTACATAATTAAATTGAAATCTAACTCTGAATACAAGGAACATTGGCTGTCTGATTAGTGTGGTGGTTAACTCGCTCGCTTCTCACCAATGCATCACGGGTTCGATCCTCGGACCGGGAAGTATGTGAGATGGTGTGTTTTCTCCGGGTACTCCGGTTTCCTCCACACGAATGCTCACATGTACGCTCTCATCCGCGCCAACGAGAGTGCTTAATATAAGTTGTTAAAGCTTGCTTCGCAATCGTTGTAAAATAAAAAGTTTAAACTTAAATACAACGAACACAAATATGTTTTCCAAAACTGGGCGAATACCGGAACATAATATCCAACACTTATATTACAGGTGCATATTTTTCAACACACTGCGATTAGTATATCACAACCATGCACACCAGTTACTACACCGTTCACTTTCGTCCGCGTGACCAGAGGCCTCGCCGGGGCGAACAACATGTTATGACAGAATTAAAACTGTTAACAAACCCCCAGAGTTCTGATAAGAAAACCTTCATCGTTAAATAAACATGAACAGATTACAACATACCGCTCCTTGTTGCGACATATTTAAAAATGTTAGCAAAGCCAGGGTTCTGATAAGAAAACCTTCATCGTTACATAAATATGAACAGATTACAACATACCGCCCCTTGTTGCGAAAGAATTAAAACTGTTAGCAAAGCCAGGGTTCTGATGAGAAAAACTTCATCGTTGCATAAACATGAACACATTATGACATACCGCCCCTTGTTGCGATGTTTCCTCGGCAGTAAGGCGACTCAGGTCATCTGCAGTAAGCATTGTAGAGTCCGTGTGCTTAGAGATAGACCTGGATGCAGTGAAAGCGCTGCTACGATGGGATCTTCGTCGTCTATAAGAATGAGAATAAGGAATATAAAAAAGTTTAAACTTTATTTATTTTACAACGATTGCATAACAAGTTTTAACAACATATATTAATCACTCTCGTTGGCGCGGATGAAAGCGTATATGTGGCCATTCGTGTGTGAGGAAACCGGAGTACCAGGAGTAAACCCACCTGTCCGATCTGGCGACCACCGTACCATCCCACGTACCTCCCTGTCCGAGGATCGAACCTGGGTTGCATTGGTGAAAAGCCAGCGATAAGGACTATACTCATTGATTATGTCTGCACAGTTAAATTTATGTTACAATGTGTAAAGGTCTTATATTATTAATTTAGTGAAAACAGACAGAAATATGTTGATATAATCAACATATTGAAAAGTGAAATAACTATTTGCATGCATATTTTAAACGTAAGAAAAACATAATATTATTTAGTAATCTTATATAATATAATATTATATATATACATATATGCATGTTGTATTATACATATACATTGAATTTGAATGTATGGTTGTTGATTTAATACATGCATGTTCTTGTATATATTTCTAAATAATGAATTGAATAAATTAATAATATATTAAAACAAAAAGATTATGGCGCTACAAAGTTAAGTTTACATTTATATGCTGATGGTCATGGCCTCGAGTCCCACTCAAACCGTGTCTCTTTATATGAACTGTTAATCCGCCTCGAGTATTATGTTTTAATCTTGTTAAATATTAAGACGTTTTTCAACAAATATTAACTAAATAGTTCGCCATTGAACAACACATATATACATTAAAGCATTCGCGTGAAAGGTCATTTCAAATAAACTATGTAACCTTCTCCACTGAATTCAATCAGTTATTAACATGTACTCTATATGACATATTTATATTTATTTGATAATTCACTGTTCGTCTATATCAAGCAGATATTGTCCTCATGGTCTTATTAGCCTAAATGAATCTAAAACTAAAACCTATATGAACTATTTACTAAATGTATATTTATTTGCTAAATTCAGTGTTCGTTTATATCAAGCAGATAGTGTACACATGGGCATTTTAGCTTAAAGGAATTGAAAAATAAAACCTTAAGCTTAACTATTCATTAAAAGAAATCGATAGATTAAATTGCATCGATACTCGATTGATCGACGTGAATGCAACAGCAATCTATACTTTAGCCCATTTCATTCTGGATACATTTAATGGCTTTTGCAAACAACATAGATCCAGATCAGCCACAGCGTGACGCTGCTTATGAAATTAAACTCACAGACGTCCACTGGTAGTGCATGCATCATCCTCGGATGTAATTCCTCCATCTGATTTCGGTTCATCAATCCGACTTCGTATTGCCTCTTTTATTTCTTGTACTATTGTAATAGGAAAGATACAGTATGCGCAATGTAAGTGTTATCATCTTACTGTAGCCTGGGTTCCAGTCTGTCGACTTGTCACTTTTTAACTTCTGGCAAAATGATATGATCAGAAACTCCATACGGCCCAATTAATAGTATCGGTGTTAAGATATATTTATTTGACTGACCAGGCAAAATATATCGACGCCTGTTCCCAGGCTAATCTTACTCAACCACATCCACAAAATGTATTGCATTACATATGACAACATATTAATAGCAAACAATACATGCAAACAGTACAATGGAAAGGCATGGATGTAGTTTCAACTTTCCAACTTTATTCAACAACTTAGGTTCATACACATAATGAACTGCAAATGCATGATATACTATAGCACATATTACATAATATCAGCATAATATCGATGGCGACTCCGAATATTGTTATAAAATCACATCATTTCCAGGAAACGGCAATACCAATTATACATGATTTTACGTTTCTTGAAAGTATAGGTATTGTGTAAGGTACAGAAGAGCATATCATTTATTGTTTGTAATTTCTTAAAGAACGCTATTTAATCATAAATGAAACGTTTAATTAATCACAGTTTATGAATCCCATGCAACGCTACTGTAATTCTAGTATATGTTATGAGTGATCACTCTGTTGACATAGCATAGAGGATATTTATGATTATTAGATTGGATTTTATTTCTAAATGTGTTTACCGAGTGGCGTTAGCCACGAGAATAAATACATATTTCGGTGATCACTTTTTCTTTATGCTTTCCAATGATATTGGCTAATATAATATTTGTTATCAAATTTAATTTATTTAACTGCCCCTGTCGGAGCCTCATTTCACTACAATACACAACCATACAACCCCATATGTTAGTGTGAAAGTTCGTAATAAGAAATAGTTCCTATATAATTTTCATGTTTGTTTCTGTTTACTGTAAAAATTAAAAACTACATACAAACAAATTCACTACAATATATTACTTTATAATTAACTGTTCATGATAGTCAGAAAATAGTTCAAATACAAAATGTACATCCAACCGCGGATGAATACGAAGTTAAACCAGTGACAAAGCAACTGCCGTTTTCCTGAAAGATAGCATCTGTCACTGAAAAAACGGTTCTACTCCTGGCTGGTCAGTACTGAAATGTACACTAACCTCAAACTACCTAAATATGTCCTAATACAAATAATACAATGGTACAGGTAATCCTCTCCCAACTCACTCTCTGGATCAATATCGTCATCGTCATCATCTAGTTGAAGATACTGATGTAGAAACTTGGCAAACGCCCCGTCGTGACATATCAGTTGCTCGTAAGACCCTACTTCGGATATGATGCCATCAATAAGGACTACAATTCTATCTACCATAGGTAACCAATGTACTCCGTGTGTTACCAGAATCCGCGTCTGAAATACCAATGGATGTAGAAATGACAAGAATTATTCTCCAAAGTACCTTAATTCACTTGATGGATGAAAAATGACAAGACTTAATCTCCAATGTTGCACCAATGAAGAAGAAATGACAATAATTAATTTCTAAAGGTATACCAATGAATGCATAAAGAAATCACAATAATTAATATCCAAATTTACACCAATGTATGCATAAAGAAATCACAATAATTAAACTCCAAAGTTACACTAATGAATGTAAGAAGAAATCTCAGGAATTAATCTCCAAAGTTACACCAATGAATGAATGAAGAAATGACATGACTTAATCTCCAAAGTTACACCAATGAATGCAATAAGAAATGACAATAATTAATATCCAAAGTTACACCAACGAATGCATGAAGAAATGACAAGACTTAATATCCAAAGTTACACCAATGAATGCAAGAAGAAATGACAAGAATTAATCTCCAAAGTTACACCAATGAATGCAAGCAAAATGACAAGAATTAATCTCCAAATGTTACACCAATGAATGCACGAAGAAATGACAAGAATTAATCGCCAAATGTTACACCAATGAATGCAAGAAGAAATGACAAGAATTAATCTCCAAAGGTTACACCAATGAATGCAAGAAGAAATGACAAGAATTAATCTCCAAATGTTACACCAATGAATGCAAGAAGGAATGTCAGGAATTAATCTCCAATGTTACACGAATGAATGCAAGAAGAAATGGCAAGAATTAATCTCCAAAGTTACACCAAATGAATGCATGAAGAAATGACAAGAATTAATTTCCAAAGTTACACCAATGAATGCAAGAAGGAATGTCAGGAATTAATCTCCAATGTTACACGAATGAATGCAAGAAGAAATGGCAAGAATTAATCTCCAAAGTTACACCAATGAATGCAAGAAGAAATGACAAGAATTAATCACCAACGTTACACCAATGAATGCATGAAGAAATGACAAGAATTAATCTCAAAAGTTACACGAATGAATGCATGAAGAAATGACAAGAATTAATATCCAAAGTTACACCAATGAATGCATGAAGAAATGACAAGACTTAATATCCAAAGTATGAAGAAATGACAAGACTTAATATCCAAAGTTACACCAATGAATGCAAGAAGAAATGTCAGGAATTAATCTCCAAAGTTACACCAACGAATGCATGAAGAAATGACAAGACTTAATCTCCAAAGTTACACCAATGAATGCACGAATAAATGTCAGGAATTAATCTCCAAAGTTACACCAATAAATGCAAGAAGAAATGACAAGAATTAATCTCCAAAGTTACACCAATGAATGCAAGAAGAAATGACAAGAATTAATATCCAAAGTTACCCCAATGAATGCAAGAAGAAATGACAAGAATTAATATCCAAAGTTACACCAATGAATGCAAGCAAAATGACAAGAATTAATCTCCAAATATCTCAGAAAGAATTTGTATCTGTCTAAGTGAGGATATCTCATTTATCTACAATGATGAATAGTCACTGTACAGTATTTCATGATTGTGGAGTCCGTGGCCCAATGGTAGAGCGTCGTATTTGGAATCGAACGGTCCGTGTACGATACTCAGTCAGGCCACGTATGTAGTGTCATTGAGCAAGGTGCCTCACACACACATTGCTTAGTACTGGTTAACCGGTATGGTCGGCTAAGCATGCCCAGGAAAACATATCTAGGTCCCCGCAAGGGGTTTGTCATTAATGGAACATACATACATGATTTGTGAATATATTTAGGAACAATACCTTGTGTTTTAATAGTCCTTCTTTGCCGATCACCTTCTGAAACAAATGTTTGCCGACGTGGGAATCTACGGCGCTGAGTGGGTCGTCCAGGAAGTATACGTCCGCATTATTGTAGACAGATCTCGCCAGGCTCACCCTTTGTTTCTGTCCACCGCTTATGTTTATTCCCTGTTAAAGACACATTTCAATAGAACTGTTGTTTAGAATGAATGATCTTTAAATAAGTGAAACTAGCTATGAAACATAACCCCTCAATGTATAATAGTAGTGACGGCAACGAGTATCATTTGATATTTGGTATTTATGGGGACAAACCAATATTATTTTATGCCTAAAATAGTTTCATGACAGAAAGCGATGCAACTCTGCGCCAATTGACGCTAGAAATGACACCAAAGACAGACGTAATAAATGATGCCAATAACAGCTTCGCGCTGACAACATTTCAATATGCAGCTGCCAGGTACCACTAGTGCAAACCAGTGAGAAATAAAACGTGTTCTTCCACTGTTTTCAATTAATGGAATAACACATTTTATGTCACTGATACATATATATTTAGTTTATACAAATTTATTTTAGCTCGATTGCGAAACAAGTTCTTACAACTTATATTAATAACTATAATATGTATATATTCGATAATAGTTGGTTTAATCATATTTATTCGACATTATATAACATAATTTACAACAATAATTGTGTACACAATAAATACAAGTTGATTGAAATGAAAGCTAAAAATGTATTGGAATTTTCTCCATAAAATATTTAACTATTCGATAATGACTGTAAAATTTAACTATTCAATAATGTGCAATTATTGTATTTTTTAATACAAGTTTATTTGAGCTCGATTGCGAAACAAGTCCATACAACTTATATTAATCACTCTTGAGACATCATTCCTGATGGAATACATCGCCACGAGGGGGGAGGGGGAAGAGGCAACGTGGAAATTAAATGCCTTGCCTAAGGGCACAATCATATCGGCTCCACGGGGCTCGAAATCCGGACCTTTCGCACCTATATATTTCATTGTAAAGCCAAAGAAAATATGTGTTATTCAACTGTTTTCAATCAGTGGGACAACACATTTAATTGTATCGATACATGTCTGTATGTCATAGCATAGTTGTGAATATTAATCATAATCTTACTGCTCCTTCTGAGGAAAATAATAATACACGAGACTTACATTGTATTTTACCTAATGACCACGTCGGAAGAAAAGGAATGACTGGATGTTGAATGGAATCAATATTTTATCTACCAATTTTAAATACACTATGTTCCGTAATAAAAGTGTCTGGTAATAAAAGTTGCGCTAATCTTAACGATATAATTATATGGTATAACCAACATAGTCGACTCTGTCTTGCGACTACCACACAAGCAGTACAACTTGTTCATATTGTAGTATTGATTGCGCAATGGTAGCGCCCAAGTTCATGCCCATATGTAGCCGTTACAATTGTGCCCATATGCAAGGCATTTAGAATAGATAACCACAATTAACGACATCAATTGGATTTAGCGGTTTCCGGTTACTTTACAGGCAATATTCGGATATGTTTGCCAGTATAGCGCTCACCTTTTCCCCTATTTCAGTCATGTCTCCACCTGCAAGTATCTCCAAGTCAGGTAGCAGAGCGCATGCCTCCAGCACCTTTCTGTATTTTCGTTCCTGGAATTTCTTGCCAAACAGTATATTATCTCGTAACGTCATGTTCTGAATCCATGCCTCTTGTGGAACATATGCTACTTTGCCCTGGATAAAATTAATATCCAAATATCCAATTACAGCCGTTATGCCATATATGACTGGAAACGGGCATTACCTGCACGGCTCCGTCGACTAGAAACGACCATTATCTGCACGCCTCAGTTGACTAGAAACGGACATTACCTGTACAGTTCCGACGACTAGAATTAATATCCAGTTACAATATATTTTTATTTAACCATATTTTATTGCAAATTAATAGTACATATGTCATACACATAAAGATACAATGCATGAAAATGGTTTGGGCCACAGTTTTTTTAACCACATTAGACAACGGCCCGCACCAGAAAGTCAAGCTAGCGTTTGATTAACTTCAATAACTGAGTGTCTTTCTTTAATCCATGTATCGTTTGTACCTCATGCTACATGACCTATTTTAAACTGGGGTATTCGTGACTGGGTGGTTAAGGTCGTTAACGTCAACTAACTTGGTGGAGGGATACCCAGGATGCCCTCCAATCAGAAGTGCTGGCAGGGACGGGCACCCGGCCTACCACAAGCCATATTGATAGCTTTCTCACATGAAACAATTCGACACTCACAATGGGGTTCTTATCTACAGCGGTGAAGGACAAGTGATTTGAAGTCGATGCCCGTAACCTCTCGGCCACTGGTGCCACTTTGTTAAGAATATAAGTTATGCATTGCATACAAAGTGCTATTAATAAATGAAGTTACATTAAGTTAGAATACAGTCCAACGTTGTATTCGTAAACATGTTGTCGTAATGTGCTTAAGATGGCCATATAACTAGTAACGTAGATGCCATACTGACTGTTTCAGGAAGTATTAACGAAATATCCAATGTTCCAAATGTAACCATTTATCCAGTTAAATTTAATATGAAATGTCAACACTAAATACCCGGAAGCTCATCGTGATGTTAGGTGGCATCGGTGGTTCGGTTTGCTGGTTAACTATTTAAGGAATAAATAGAGGGTTAATAGTTTACATCGGGGTATGAACTATATTGGGCGTGGTTAACGTGTGTGGAGGCCGAAAACCCACGATTCATTACATATACTTACATTAATTATTTTGTTCAATGACACAAAGAAAATATAGCACACCGTGCATTTAAAATGTTTTAGTCCATGATTTTCAACTTTCCGTGTGCCAGAACAGCGTAAACTGTAATACACGCCTTTTCTCGCACAGAACGCTGCCTAACACTGCGAATGCGCATGCCCGTAACTTCGAGTGTGCATGTCATTAGTTGATACAAACATAAATACGACATTGTATGCAATCAGAGCACATACGTTCATCGAAGGAAATGCAATAACGATGTAAATAGCAGGTATTAGGTAACCGTTTTTACAGTGTACTACTATATATATTACCTTTAATGTGACAGTTCCACTACGCCGCACCATCTCTCCCAAACAAGCAGATATCAGTGAAGACTTTCCGCTGCCAACTTGCCCCACAACTGCTATAAGTTCCCCTTCTCGCACTCGTAGGTTAATACTGGAGAAATAAACATGTTATAAATGCACCCATATATTACTGTTATAAATCCCCGCACCTGTTACCGTTTAAATGTTTATTTTTTGAGGCCCCAACAGTGGGCAACCCCGTTTATTTTTTTTAATGTAGCATATACATTGTCATAGATATCACATTCAACACATAGTAATTATACACAATGACCTTGATTTAACATAGTAGTCTATTTAATTTGAATATGTAAAGGGTTAATGAGTTGTCTCCCTTTACCAATAAAGAGATAAAAACCAAATCGTTTGTAATATTTTGATTTAAAATTTATAGAATATTGAAGTATTATATCCAAAACAAAGATACGTCTTCGAAAGAAAAGACAAGACTATAGTTTAGGTTTTAGTATTTTGTAGTACAATAGGCTAGCATAATGTTTAAGAGACTTTCATGTAAATTAAATAATATATCGAAAGCTGTAAGTTTTCATTTAAGAGCATGTATCAATAATACATATAAATGATTATTGAAATATACAATAACAGTATGATGCTGAGGTCAAAAGTTTACCTGGGTATAAATTATTCCTGCTCGGAAATAAAAACAGTATATTGATTGTAATGAATGTGAAATCAACAATAAGTCATGAATTGCTATTATACCGAAAGAAGAAAAAAAACAAGGTCATTCTCGAGAGACGAGGTCACTCTCGAAACAGTACAAATGTACTTTAGATAAACTGGAATGTGAAAAAAACTAGAATAGAAAGAAAAAAAAGAGTACATATACAAGGTAGAGAGAGTGGGCTATATATAGAGTCTGGTCCGCCTTTCACACAACACACCAACACTCTAGTTTCCATCTCCGGACAATACTGCAAATGCCTTCCAATTTTGTTCGAATTTATTCATTGCGTCATTTTTTCTAGCATTATATTTCTCTGTCTTTTAAAGAGATTTTATATCTGAATTTTCAAAGTTTGGATATTTGGAACAGAATTGTTCATTTTACTGTGATATATATGGTATTTTGCTGTCAAAATTATATTGTTGGTTGCAATATATAAACTATTATTGCCTAAAATAATATCATTTCTAGACCAGTTTGTAATTGAGTTTGGGCATTTTTCATTAATCCATCTCTTCACATATCCCCAAACATACTCAACAATATGACATTCCAAAAACAAATGCAGTAATGTTTCTGGGTGTAGATTACAGAATGTGCACTTATTGTCATTTCTAAGTCACATTTTCTGTAGAAGATAGTTTGTACCAATAATCCTATGATTGATTCTAAATTGGAACCATTGTAATTTTGGATTTTGTGTTAGTTTAAAGGGTAGTCTGTACACATTTCTCAAGTTAAAGTTATTTCCCAGGTTAAGTTCTGTTACCCATTTTCTATTAGAAATTGATAACGTTCCAGGGTTTGGGATGGAGTCATAGATCACTCTGCATCCCTTCTTGCATTTATTTATAATACTAACTGCTAGTGGCTTTATGGGATTTGGTTCATGATTTGGTTTGTGGGGAAATCTCATTCTGTTCAAAAAGTCTCTTATTGAATGTATTATATTATGATACTGCAAAAAATGTGTATGCACATTATATATTGTATTAAAATCATAATAGGAATAAAAATTACCATTTTTGTCAATCAAGTCATTTATTAATATTACACCTTTCTTTACATAATTTAAGTTGAGAAAACTTGTTCCACCAATTTTGAACTTATTATTGTGCTATATTGGTAATGAGAGAAATTCTTTCCAAGTTTCTGGTGGTTTATTCTCATTTAAAATGATATACCCATGAAAAACATCATACCAGAAATAATTTTGAACTGTATGAATTCTATTTTTTAAATAGTCCCCTCCAAAGGTGCCAACATTTGAGATGAAGGGGTACATTGTATTGACAAATTCAAAATATTGAGTATTGTATGCCATATATCTTCTAAGCCAAGTAACTTTTGAAGATAGCATAAACCCTTTTAAGTCTATCATTCTAAGTCCTCCTGAATCATCGGGGTGTGTCATAACTTTCCTTTTTATCTTGTCTGGTCCATCATTCCATATAAATTTAAAGAACATATTCTGTATATAATTAATTGTATCTGAACTTGGATTTGGTAAACCCATTATCAAATGATTAATCTTTGACATCGCTAGAGTTTTAACAACAACATGTTTTCCAATAGGACTGATAATTCCTTTAGACCACTGTTTAAAAAGTATTTTTATTTATTCGATTTTTGTGGCATAATTTATTTCAACTAGTTCTCTAAGATTTAGGGTAAAAATGATCCACAACAGTTTAAATTTAACCGATTCCCAATGCAAACCTAATTCAGGACAAAGTATAATGTTACTGTTTTTCATTGAACCAATCCATACTGCCTTTGTTTTTTCGATGTTTATAAATAGGCCAGAGATATTAGCATACAATTTTAAAACTTGCATTGTGTTTCTAAGTGATTTTTTTGTTCCATCTAAGAGTAATGTCGTGTCATCTGCATACTAATAATTCCGTACCATTTATCTTAATCCCTCCTATATCTTTATTTTGTTTAATTAAAATGGCTAATATTTCTGCGCAAATAATAAAAATATAAGGGGATAAGGGATCGCCCAGACGGCAACCGCGATTTATAGAAAACCAGTCTGATAGATGGCCATTGATTACAATACACGATTTAATATCGTTGTAAAAAAGCTTTATCCAGTTTATAAAATTGTTACCAAAGTTTAAAAATACTAAAACATTGTACATAAATTTCCATGACAGGGAATCGAAATCGGTTGCAAAATCAATTAGCAACAACATTCCCGGCTTGTGATAGATTTCTGTATGAAACATGATGTCGTAAATAACCCTAATATTGTCCCCTATAAAACGCCCACTCTGATCTGCACTTATTAATTTGGTTAAAACAGTTTTTAAACGGTTTGATATACTGGCAGAGGCAATCTTATATGAAACATTCAATAAAGAAATTGGACGCCAGTTTTTTAAAAATAATTTGTCTTTATCTCCTTTTGGTATACATGTTATAACAACCTTGCTTGAGAGTCACAGATAATTCCCCTGTATCAAATGCATAATTAATAGATCTGACCAAAAAATGACCCAAATCATTCCAGAAAAATTTGAAGAAGGATGCTGTAAATCCACTGCTTCCTGGAGAAGAACAAAATTAGACATTTGTTTGAGACTATTTAACATTTCTTGATTAAATTATATTCAATGCTATTGTTCATAATTTATCTTCCCGGTTACTGTTAATAGCTGCCCCATTAGCGCAGTGGTTAGTGCGCTCTCTTCTCACCAATTAATGCAACCTGGGTTCGATCCTCGGACCGGGACGTATGTTAGATAGTACGGTGGTCGCCAGCTCGGACAAGTGGGTTTTCTCCGGGTACTCCGGTTTTCTCCCACACGAATGATCACATTTACGCTTTCATCCGTGCCAACGAGAGTGATTACTATAAGTTGTTAAAGCTTGCTTCGCAATCGTTGTAAAATGGATAAAGATAAAACTGTTATTAAATATCCAAAAATGCATTCTAAGCGGATTTTTGTAAGTCAGCATTTTTGTAAGTCAGCATATTTGTAAGTCAGTATTTTTGTAAGTCAGAGATAGGACACCAAACGTTATTACGTCATTGGTGAATTTATATTTGTTAGTAGAATTTCCAAAAGAGACAGTTTTGGACTGTTTGTTTTCTACACTTTGCTTCAATTGTTTTGTTTGCTTTCGGGTTTGAATTCGCACACAGCGCTTAGGTCTCTTTTTTATTTTAAGTTTATTTTACGGTTGACCATTTGAATGACGGACAGTTTACCAACCAACACATTTCCTGGACAGGCTGCATTGGGTAACCAGTAATGGGTGCACAACCTCCATACAAAACTGCCAACTTTTTCATATAAAGAGACACGGTCTGAGCGGGGCTCAAACTAGTGACCATCGGTGATGATACATGATGTTACAGCGGTATACAAAGCAGCGACCGTAACCACTCCACCACGAAGGCGGACAGAGCTTAGGTCATAATGCAATTCTCAAACTAGTATTACTGGAGGAAGACCACACCCCTCTGACCTTCCAAGATGTGTAAATTCTTCATATGAAATAATAACGGATTTGAATCCATAGGATTAAGGGGAGGGTTAAGTGATTTCTAGTCAACGACAAATACAATATGAGCACAGAGGCCCATAGCCTGGCTTCCAGTCTGTCGATTTGTCACCAATTTACTTCTGGTAAAATTGTTGATATTATCAGAAACCCAAATACGGCCCAATTTTAATAATCTCGGTATTAAAATATATTTATATGACTGACCAGGCAAAATATAGCAATGCCTATTCCCAGGCTAGGAGAAATCGATTTTTGTACACATGTATATATTAAATGGTAATCTATATCAAACCATGAAATTGCTTTGGGACGTGCTACCATAAATATTATGTTAATATAATGCCTACTTAGTCAGGACTGGTTTTTGAATATCGTCATTCCAAGCAAAGTCTCCATTTTCAATAGCGACGGGATTATCTGTGAAGGAAGGACATGAGTATAGTCTTAGTACATAGTTGATGAAAATAAATATATACATAAATATATACAGTCTACATCCGTTATGTCAAAGTCGTTTATGTCGATTTTCTCCGGTTATCTCGAAGTCGGATCAAAGTCCTGTTTCAGGCACTATCATTTTACATATAACTGGCTCTGTTAATATCGAATTTCGTTAAGTCAAACTTCGGTTATGTCGAAGTATTTTGTTCGGTCCGACGGCATTCAACATAACGGATGTATTCTGTATAACACATGTAAAGAGAATATTGATATGATAACTTTTAGCCTACTATTGTAATATTTTATGTGCATGGTTGAAGTGAGAACACTAGTAATTTAATACTTTATTTTTGTACCTGCTTGCTTCACGATATTCACGTTGTCTGTCCTAATGTCGTCCGTCCAGAGGAATTCTTGTATTCTTCCAATAGAAACGTATCCCTAAATTTGAATTGAAATACGGGGTTAATATAATGTATCATACATTCTCTAGGTATTCAAACATCAATTTCATACTGCCGAACAATCAGCGACGATTATGATTAAAGGATCTACAAAGGAATAGCTAAAAGCAAACAGTCTAAAGGTTAGGAGTTAATGTACGAGTCCAGACTGCCAACAAAAGTCGGCAGACTGGGACCCGACTGTATGTGTTGGTAGACTGTTCCATAGCCTGATTGTCCTTGTGGGAAATGATGTGGCGTGGTATTGGTGGTTTGAATGTGGAATTAGATAGTTAAGATGTATTGTTGGTGTTAGTTGATGGTGATCTACAGCGACTAGTTAATTTCTTATTTGGTAAAACATTATCAATGAGGCTTGATTTCTTCTCTGTTCTAAAGTTTTCCCATTGAGGATGAACACCATTTGTGATACACTAATAGTGTTGTTGTAATTGTTAAGTATATATCGGGCTGTATATCTTTGGACCAAATCTAGTTCGTATGCAAGATTTATATTTGGATCAAACCACGATATAAATGTGCCATATACTCCCCCTCCAAATATACTCCAAATGTGTCTAAACACGCCTACAATATGATGCACATGTTCCCACAATAGATATACTCATACACGTGCATCTCTATTTATTTCAAGTAAGACGTTCAAACTAAAATAAAGTAAAATGTATGTTAGGTTGTTTTTTTCTAGAATGACAACATTGTCAAACCGAAGTTACCTGCATGGTTCCGCCGACTAGAAACGGACATCACCTGCACGGTTCAGTCAACTAGAAACGGACATTACCTGCACGATTCCGTCGAATAGAAACGGACATTACCTGCACGGTTCCGTCGACTAGAAACGGACATTAACTGCACGGTTCCGTAGAATTGAAACGGACATTACCTGCACGGTTGCGTTGACTAGAACCGGACATTACCTGCACGGTTCCGTCGAATAGAAACGGACATTACCTGCACGGTTCCGTCGACTAGAAACGAACATTACCTGCACGGTTCCGTCGACTTGAAACGGACATTACCTGCATGGTTGCGTTGACTAGAAACGGATATTACCTGCACGGTTCCGTCGAATAGAAACGGACATTACCTGCACGGTTCCGTCTACTATAAAAGGACATTACCTGCACGGTTCCGTCGACTAGAAACGGACATTACCTGGACGGCTCCGTTGACTAGAAACGGACATTACCTGCACGACTTCGTGGACTAGAAACGGACATTACCTGCACGACTTCATTGACTGGACACGGGCATTACCTGCACGACTCCGTGGACTAGAAACGGACATTACCTGCACGACTCCGTGGACTAGAAACGGACATTACCTGCACGACTTCATTGACTGGAAACGGACATTACCTGCACGACTTCATTGACTGGAAACGGACATTACCTGCACGACTCCGTGGACTAGAAACGGACATTACCTGCACGACCTCGTTGACTAGAAACGGACATTACCTGCACGACTTCATTGACTGGAAACGGGCATTACCTGCACGGCTCAGTTGACTAGAAACGGACATTACCTATACGGTTCCGTCGACTAGAAACGGACATTACCTGTACGGTTCCGTCGACTAGAAACGGACATTAACTGTACGACTTCGTTGACTAGAAGCGGACATTACCTGCACGACTACATTGACTAGAAACGGACATTACCTGTACGACTTCGTTATTCAGAAACAGACATTACCTGCACGAATTCGTTGACTAGAAACGGACATTACCTGCACGGTTCCGTTGACTAGAAATGGATATCACCTGCACGATTCATTTGAATAGAAACGGACATTACCTGGACGGCTCCGTTGACTAGAAACGGACATTACCTGCACGACTTCGTTGACTAGAAACGGACATTACCTGCACGGTAACTTCGACTAGAAACGGACATTACCTGCACGACTTCGTTGACCAGAAACGGACATTACCTGCTCGGTACCGTCGACTAGAAACGGACATTACCTGCACGACTTCGTTGACTAGAAACGGACATTACCTGCTCGGTACCGTCGACTAGAAACGGACATTACCTGCACAGCTCCGTTGACTAGAAACGGACATAGTGCAATTGGGTATCTGATGATGTTAATAATCGACAGGGCTGTGAAGGTTTCCTCTGCACCCAGAGAATGTGTGGGCGATGTCATTACGTAAATGAGAATCAACACAAAGTTTATCTGAAATGAAAACACAGTGCACAGAAATTGTGTGTGTTGTTTGCGTTTATTTAAGTCTCTACCAGTTTAGTTTAACCTATTTATTTTACAACGATTGCGAAGCAAGTTCTGGAAGTCGTGATAGAGCAGTGGATCCGCGTTCGCTTCAGGTGTGAAAGGTCCGGAGTTCGAGCCCCGCTGGAGCCGTTACGAGTGTGCCCTTAGGCATGGCATTTAAATTCCACGTTGCCTCGTCTCTCTCCCTCGGCGATGAATTCCATCAGGAATGAGGTCTCGAGAGTGATTAAGATAAGTTATAAGAATTGTTTCGCAATCGAGCTAAAATAAATTTGTATAAACTAAGCAAGTTCTAACAACTTATATTGATCACTCTCGTTGGTGCGGATGAAAGCGTATATGTGCTCATTCGAAAACCCACCTGTCCGATCTGGCGACCACCGTACCATCTCACATTCTTCCCGGTCCGAGTATCGAACCCGGTTGGCATTGGTGAGAAGCGAGCGCGCTAACCGCTACGCTAATCAGACAGACATGTGCCCATATCAGCGACGCCTCCTGGAGAGATTAGTCATTTTAGATTTCGGATGTTAGTGTAATGATACAGACAGAGACACATCTTTTATATGCACGGTGCAAAGCACTGACACGAGACCTCAGTTTAGAATCCCAACTGAAAGACTGTTAATATTATTAGGGCCAGACGGGATTTCGAATCTGCGATCCCTGGATTCGCGTTCAAACCTGGACCACGGACACGTCAGCAATTCTTCTAAATGTTATAATTTGAAATTAGGTTATTTTATGAGATGAAACTTATTTCACGTGAATTACCTCTTTATATTAATATCATTGATATGTTATTAGACAATCATATAATCTTTAGTTGTTTTTAAATGGTTTTAAAACAAGCTTAACCAACTTTTATTAATCACTCTCGTTGACGTGGATGAACGCGTATATGTGGTCATTCATGTGGGAGGGAACTGGAGAACCCGACGAAATCGCACATGTCCGATCGTACGACCACCGTACTATCTCAAACTTCCCTATCTGATGATTGAACCCGGGTTACATTAGTGAGAAACGAGTGTTCTAACCACTGCGCTAAACAGATATATATGATAGTTGTAAATGTTTCCGAAATCCGCGGAATTAACCAATTCCCACCTAGACATGGCACTGTTTATGCTCATGCAAGGAGTAAAGAGTAAATTTCCGGAGAAATGAAGCAACTACACATATACAGTCTACATACGTTATCTCAAAGTCGGTTATATCGAATTATACGGTCATGTCGAAGTCGGTTATGTCGAATTATACGGTTATCTCGAAGTCGGTTATGTCGAATTCTCCGGTTATCTCGAAGTCGGATCATGGTCCCGTTTCAGACACTATCATTTTACATATAACTTGATCTGTTTATATCGAATTTCTTTAAGTAAAACTTGGGTTATGTCGAATTATTTTGTTCGGTCCGCCGGAATTCGACAAAACAGATGTAGACTGTAAGTTTACTTACCATAAATGGACTATGTACGGAACACAGGATTGTAGTGGCCGAATACAGAGCATATGTCCATAGACAGTTGATTTCGGACTTGCGGATGGCTTGAATTCGTTTCATAAAGGAAGGTTCCCAAGCATACATTTTCAACACCTGTAAGGGGAATACTATGGAAGTAAATACAAGTTACCATAATGTATACATTCATACTATGATTGTTAAGATTTAGCTTACAATATATTATATTGTTAATTTATGACTGACTACTCAAATAGTTATGATCATCTGCACATTTAATCAGTAAATCACATCAGTATATCCTTCGAATATATAAACCACCGGGAAGTATGTGCGATGGTACGGTGGTCGCAAGATGGGACATGTGGGTGTTCTCCGGGTACTCCGGTTTCCTCCCACACTAATGACTACATTTAAGCTTCCATCCGCGCCAACGAGAGTGGTTAATATAAGCTGTTAAAACTGGCTTCGCAATCGTTGTAAAATAAATAAAGTCTAAACTTTGTTTTTCAACCACTACCATGTTAACCTAAATTTCAAATATACCACTTTAATCTTATAAACAACCACCTGAAAGGCTAAGAACTTCGCATTCAATCTAGACATTCACATTAATTATCATCAGAAAAGAATTATGCCTGCTAAAACATCACATTACATCACTTCCTAGTCGTCACCTTAATTCCACTAAACACTTCCTAGTCATCACCTTAATTCCACCGATCACTTCCTAGTCCTCACCTTAATTCCACTGATCACTTCCTAGTCCTCACCTTAATTCCACCGATCACTTCCTAGTCCTCACCTTAATTCCACTGATCACTTACTAGTCATCACCTTAATTCCTCTGATCACTTCCTAGTCCTCACCTTAATTCCACTGATCACTTCCTAGTCATCAACTTAATTCCACTGATCACTTCCTGGTCCTCACCTTAATTACACTGATCACTTCCTAGTCGTCACCTTAATTCCACTGATCACTTCATTGTCCTCACCTTAATTCCACTAAACACTTCCTAGTCCTCACCTTAATTCCACTGATCACTTCCTAGTCCTCACCTTAATTTCACGGATCACTTCCTAGTCATCACCTTAATTTCACTGATCACTTCCTATTCCTCACCTTAATTCCACTGATCACTTCCTAGTCCTCACCATAATTCCACTGATCACTTCCTAGTCATCACCTTAATTTCACTGATCACTTCCTAGTCATCACCTTAATTCCACCGATCACTTCCTAGTCCTCACCTTAATTCCACTGATCACTTCCTAGTCCTCACCTTAATTCCACCGATCACTTCCTAGTCCTCACCTTAATTCCACTGATCACTTACTAGTCATCACCTTAATTCCTCTGATCACTTCCTAGTCCTCACCTTAATTCCACTGATCACTTCCTAGTCATCAACTTATTTCCACTGATCACTTCCTGGTCCTCACCTTAATTACACTGATCACTTCCTAGTCGTCACCTTAATTCCACTGATCACTTCATTGTCCTCACCTTAATTCCACTAAACACTTCCTAGTCCTCACCTTAATTCCACTGATCACTTCCTAGTCCTCACCTTAATTTCACGGATCACTTCCTAGTCATCACCTTAATTTCACGGATCACTTCATAGTCCTCACCTTTATTCCACGGATCACTTCATTGTCCTCACCTTAATTTCACTGATCACTTACTAGTCCTCACCTTAATTCCACCGATCACTTACTAGTCCTCACCTTAATTCCACCGATCACTTACTAGTCCTCACCTTAATTCCACTGATCACTTCCTAGTCCTCACCTTAATTCCACTGATCACTTCCTATTCCTCACATTAATTCCACCGATCACTTCATAGTCATCACCTTAATTCCAACGATCGCTTACTAGTCCTCACCTTAATTCCACTGATCACTTCGTTTAGGATTTTGATTCTGTTTCCTTTCAATCGAAGTAATTCCTTTTGTATATTGTACAGTTTAGTACCGATGAAGCCAACAGTAGACAGGACGATGAGTATCACAGCCAACGCACCGAGACTTGCCACGCCTGCAATATTGTATGTGCATGCCATGTGTGGTGCAGATAGATCGGAACGCGTATTTCAGGAAAGCATTAGTTTAAACATACTGTATTGCCAATAAAAGTACATACACAATCATATAATACACCACAAACAACAGCATGGCAACACCATGGTAACCACAGGGCAACACCATGGCAACACCAGGGCACCACCGTGGCAATATCATATCAACAGTATGGCAAATGTGCTATAAGTGGTCGATTTAATCCACAAAAAGGGTTGGGTCAATAGTTCTTAAAGCAATAGATTCGACCATTCTTCTCAATTGGTGGGTTATTGTTTACATTTACATAGTGGCAGAGTAGATATATTCCATGGCAATATAATGCATAGTAAGCAGTATTACAATACATTAGAAAATATCATGTATAAGTGTTGTACATGTATTCTAAACAAAAATGACAGTTGTAAATAATCATGTACATGCTAGACAAGAAACATAGGGATCAGTAATGCAATACACGTAGTTACAATGTAGCGTTAATGTAACGAACACCGGGCTTTTGTACACGAAGCGAACGCGCTACTACAGCGCCATCACGACTTTCGCAAATAAGGAATATTAATATAGCTCAAATGGAGCTACGACGATGGTGATATGTATGACCCGTTCTAAAATGATACCACAGCTGACCTATTTTTTTTTTTTTTTTTTTTTTTTTATCATATCCCACAGCTGACCTACTGCGATGATAATATAACTGTACAAACCCATCAGATCCCACAGCTGACCTACTGCGATGATAATAAAACTGTACAAACCCATCAGATCCCACAGCTGACCTACTGCGATGATAATAAAACTGTACAAACCCATCAGATCCCACAGCTGACCTACTGCGATGATAATAAAATTGTACAAACCCATCAGATCCCACAGCTGAGCTACTGCGATGATGAGAATGATGAATATGCAAACGATATAGAAAGAAAACATGAAAGAGTCTTGGATTCTCTGACAGTCCACGCTCATCAGGTTCACTATCTCCCCTACAGTGGTAGATTTCAGTCCGCTTCTGTTCATATTGATAGCCTGCAATTGATGCATATGCCTATTGATAGTTGTAGAGTATACGATATGTCAAGGCAACATTTGACAGGGCACTAACGTAGATTATACGATATGAACAACATTTGACAGGGCACTAAAGTAGATTATACGATATGTCAATACAACATTTGACAGGGCACTAACGTAGATTATACGATATGAACTTACATTGTCAATACAACATTTGACAAACAGGGCATTAAAGTAGATTATACGATATGTCAATACAATATTTGACAAACAGGGCATTAAAGTTCTAAAATACCAACGTCAGTTAATAACAATAGTTGTTGTTTCCTTTATCGACAGTCATTGGTGATATTATTGTGATCCTGTATGTGCTTTACGTTTATTTTTCGTCGCTACCGGTTGCCAGTTATATGTAAAAGTAGTGTCTGTAACGGAACTGTGATCCTATTTCGAGATAACCGGAGAATTCGACATAACTAACTTTGACATAACGGATGTAGACTGTAACTGTATGTGAATCAATCAAATAGCCTTATTGTATAACACGATTGGCTCATTTAGTTTCCAACTTACCTCTGGCTCTACTCTTAAGTTTCACATACCTCGTACCTTAGTTTAGATCGCTTCAGAAAATTATAACATATAAATCTCACTATAAAACATTTGGTATTATGCTATAAAACATTCTATATGTGTTCATACAATACAATGTTTTGTATTTGCATATTTGTATACTATCACCTTCTTGTAGATCAAACAAATCAGCGCGGCTTTAATTTTCAATCCGAGTGTCATCATGTGATGGAAAGACACGTGATACATGAACGAGTTGATACACAATGCTATAAATTGTAACACTGCGTAGAGATATCCCTTCCACTCAGCTTCCGTTGGACCTTCGCTCTCGATCATTTGAATGATATACCTGAAGCATAAGATTATCAATGAAAATCCTATCTTACACTTATACACACACATCTTCTTTTTCTTTTAGGATTTCCAATGATTTTGGCTAATATAATATTTGTTTTCAAATTGTATTCATTTTAACTGCCCTGTCGGGAGCCTCATTGCACTACAATACACAACCGCAAATGTGTGTGTAGACCGAAGGCATCCAAGCTAACTATAAACACGCCCATATTATGTTTTAAATGACACAAAGAAAATATAGCATACTTTGCATTTGAAATGTGTTTAGTCCATATTTGCATCCTACCGTGTGCCGGAACAGGTAGATATATCTTTCTTGGAAAAACATAAGTTATAAGACGCGCCCGTTCTCGCGTTAAACGCTGCCTAACACTGCAAATGCGCATGTCCGTAACTTGGTGTATCATTATTTGGGGAAAACTCATACGAAAATGTATACAATCAGGGCACATACGTTCATCGAAGGTAATGCAATAGCGATGTAAATGTTACCGAATGGCAGATGATTTCATCATTCTCGTTTGATATGGCTGAGTTTTCAAAAAGGATGACCCTTGGTTTAAACATATTTATTCATTCATAATGTACAGCTACATATCTATTGTATACAGAATGAAAATGAATTTAATCGAAAGCGTAAATCTTATTGAGATTATCTCCATTACATTTATAAACAAGTGACTATAGGCGACTAAGTCGTAAACGTATTGGGTACTAAGTCCAAAATCAATAATAAGTGTATGAAATTATAACTAGATAAACGGAGAATGGAAGGGGATAGAAAGCGATGAAATAACACATACAGTGTTTATGGTGTATCACTATGCAAGCGTGTCGGTCCCTGTTTACATACATATTGTTAAAAACGTTTAGACTTTTCTATGAATCTATGGACAGCTAAGACTATTATTTCATTTTGTCCAGGTGCTAAGGTAATATCACCAAATAGGATAACTGTTAGAGATATTGGACTAAGTTACGAAATCGTGTTGGCTAGTTCAATGCGTATAATTATGGTAGTATTTGTACCATTCAAAGAAATAATGATACATTGACTCAGTATGGCCGCATGTGCATAGTGGTGAATCGATTATGTTTTAGAGAAGAGATCATCTTTTAAATAACCCTTGAAAACACACTGCAATGTATGCTGATATCATTTATCAGTGACGTCCTTATGTAGATCTACCCTAGGTTCCTACGCACTGTACGCAGTGTGAGTATTAAAATCGTTTATACGGTATCTACATCTCAATATTGTCCAGGGGGAGCATGCTCCTGGACCACCCTGGTCAATAGCGACTATTTTAGCAGATTTAGTTTAAACATATTTTATTTCCCAATATAATACATATTGAACAATGCATACACCACGCATAATCATAATACAGAAACAGGATTAGAATGGAAGACAGAGTCTTATTTAATTCTTCTCCTCGATAGTTGTCTCTCGGGTCACTTAGTGGCGCACAAAATCAGCGGCCCTAATGTCAGCTGGTTTCCGACGCACCTGTGATAATAATAAGAGAAGTGACGTTTATATTTAACTTGATTTCTAAGAACAACCTTCTTAATTGCAACACCACAGCATTTACGTTTAAATATTTACATCGCTATTGCATTTCCTTCAATCAAAGTCCTGATTGTATGCAATTTCGTGTGAGGGTTTCCAACTAATGATATGCAGCTGACATGCGCACTCGAAGAGACGGGTATTCGCATTATTAGGCAGTATTTTGCGCGATAAAATGCTTGTCTTGCAGATTACGCTGTTCCAAGGATGATCTATTAACCTGTTCCGGGACACGGTAAGTTGCAAATCTGGACTCAAAACATTTTAAATGCAAAGTGTGCTATATTTGCGTTTTGTCATTGACAAGAATGCCTGCACAGACTTTAACCACACCTAATCTAGTTCATACCCCGATGGAAACAATTAACCCGTGATTCATTCCTTAAATTAATGATCGATGTGGGAATTGGTACTTAACCTAGTCAATCAATGTCGAGCCCCGCTAGAGCCGTTACAGTTGTACCATTAGGCAAGGCATTTAAATTCCACGTTGCCTTTTCTCTCTCCCTCGTGGTGATGAATTCCATCAGGAATGAGGTATCAAGAGTGATTAATATAAGTTGTATGGACTTGTTTCGCAATCGAGCTAAGAATAAATTTGTATTAACAAAATACAATAATTGCATATTACAGTCGTTATTGAATAGTTACATTTTACGGTCATTATCGAATAGTTAAATATTACAGTCATTATCGAATAGTTAAATATTTTATGGAGAAAAATCCAATAAGTGTTTAGCTTTCATTTCAATCCACTTGTATCTATTGTGTACACAATTATTGTTGTAAATTATGTTATATAATGTCGAATAAATATGTTTAAACCAAATATTACAGTTATTATCGAATATATACAGTTATTATACAATAAGAGGACTCTAGGATGTGTCCGTTTTGTGATAATGCTACTATTGAAAATGAGATGCATGCAATATTGAATTGTCCAGTTTAAAATGATTTAAGACAAGATTTATTCCCAAAGTCATATGCATGTAATATCAATTTCTACTCAATATCCAATTATGATAATTATTGTTTCCTGTTTTCAAACCAAGAGATGATTCGTAATTGTGCCAAAACCTGTTTTATTATTCTACAGAGGCGTCAGTTTTAGAGCAGTTTTTAATATACGACTTGCAGAGATATTGCAGCTTTATCCCTAACATAATGTGATAAATGAGTGTATATAATTTTGTTCAATCCTTTTAACTCCATGTTGGAATGGAATTGTACTTTTATTATACAATAAACAGTAAAATATACATGTAATAATATTGAATATACTGTAAGTACAATGATGTGATGTAAACAAAATATTTTAATTAAGATTACTACTACTACTACTAGTTAAATATTACACAGTTATTATCTAATATTTAAATATTACACAGTTATTATCGAATATTTAAATATTACAGTTATTATATAATATTGAAATATTACACAGTTATGATCGAATATTTAAATATTGTAGTTATTACCCAATGCTCCAGTTATTATCGAATAGTTAAATGTTCCAGTTATTATCGAATAGTTAAATGTTCCAGTTATTATCGAATAGTTAAATGTTCCAGTTATTATCGAATAGTTCAGCTGTTATTGTATAGCAACATATTGCATATATTATCGAAATTTGACATATTATAGTTAATACCTCAAAATACACATACCTCAAGAAAATGGGTTGCACAAGCCACATCAGTTCTGACCACGCCATGTATGCCGTCGCTTCAAACCAAACCGGCACAAATGTTCGATATAGAGTTTTGTACAGACTTGGCTTCACGTTACTTGACTCTGTCGGATATGTAGATTGTAAATAATAAAAGAAAATTCAATTAATATTAGGATGACCTACCTTAAAATGGTCGGTTGCAATAATCATAAAGCTTGAGCCAGTGCTTGGTACAACGTGGCTTCACACCAAACCCACCGAAATGTTGTTAATAATGTTCTGTGCAAGCTTTGGTTCAGTCTATTGGACGTTTCGGTTTGGATATTGTAATAATTAAAATGTGATATAAAGATTACATTAGATACTTGTTTGTGAATCAAGCTCCACTTCCAAACGTCCAAAACGCCGGAATAATTAATTAGCTTTGCATGTACTCTGCTTAATGCAGCAATTACATATTTTCTTATATGTACACACGTCATGATTAGCGATTTTGAATGTGTAGGTCAGGTTAATAAATTCAGCAGCAAAGGATGAGATTTTGCTAGAGAAATAGTAATAGCGCGTTCGCTTCAGACCAGTTGGAGCCGTTACGATTGTGCCCTTAGGCAAGGCATGTAAATTCCACATTGCCTCTTCTCTTTCCTTTCTGGCGATGAGGAATGAGGTCTCGAGAGTGTTTAATATATCAAAATGGGATATGGAAATTATGAATCTGAGAACGTAAATCGTGCACTTTAGGGCATTTATATTTACGTTTTATTTTCAGAGATCTGAACTTGACTTTTTATGTTGTGCAGCATGTATTTGATCTCCAAGTTGACAACCCAAGCGAAATAGTGGGTAATTAAGTGCAATGGGTGAAGGATTATTGTCTTAACTCATGATAGTACAGTCCATAATTCTAAAATGTGTAGCGAAGAAGTAAAGCTCAATATAAAAGTGCACACTATGTTATGGTGTCAGTAATATGTATGTGGTTAACACGTTGGACTGGTAATCGAGGTATCGCAGGTTCTATACCCCGTCTGACCCTAGTAAAATTAACAGTCTTTCAGATGGCACATTAAACCGAGGTCTCGTGTCGGTGCTTTACACCGTGCACGTAAAATCACAAGAGGAGACTCTGGAATGGGTCTCTGTCTGTATCATTGTACTTTCCTCCAATAATCTAAAATGACTAATCTCTCCAGGAGGCGTCCCTGATAAATAAACGTAAACTACGTATGCTACCTGGACTTGGTGCGTCTGTTTGTCCTGAATAACGATATTTTCCACTTGCTTGTAGCGGCGTGTCCTCTGCTAGCTTTCCATAGTGTGGCTTAATGCGAACATTGGTTGCCTTTCTAGCATTTAGGTAGACGTTTTCATTATTACGCCGTTTCAGCATATTTCTTGCAAACAAAATATACAGCACAATATTATTATAATACTTTGAAAACAATATGTTATTTGTTTTCGCTGTGACAGGATATGTTGCTTTTGTTAACAAGCACTCGATTCAAGGCAAAGCGCAGAGTAGCACCACCTCAAGCCATTATATATACAGTCTACGTACATCCGCTATGTCGAATTCCGTCGGACCGAACAAAAGACTTCGACATAATCGAATTTTGACTTCGATAACGAAATTCGATATAAACGGCGCCAGATATATATAACATCATATTGTCTGAAACGGGACTTTGATCCGACTTCTAGATAACCGGATAATTCGACATAACCGACTTTTACATTTGATAAATTTTAGTTTAATCATATTTTATTGCAAATCAATAGTAAATATGTCATACACATACATATACAATACTAGCACGAACATATAAATGGTTTGGGCCACAGGTTTAAACAATATTAGACAATGGCTCGCAACCAGAATTTGATTAATAATTGTATTTATCGTCGACTCCTCGTTAATCAGTGGGGCGACGCCTCCATTAGTATAACCATGTCGGATAGTGTGAGATACATCAAGCGATCATATTCCAGAAGCAGCCCTTGTTACGTTACATGTCTTTACAGGTTACTGTTAATTTGCAATTATTAGGTTCGTCCGAAAAGGATCGGTACGCGGGAGAGCGAAGAGGCAATGTGGAAATTAAATGCCTTGCCAGTCGTAATATCGACAGCTGGGCTCGAACTCTGGGCCGTTCGCACCTGAGGCGAATGGTTAGGTGACTATTAGCTTATACTAGTAGCTTGAGGTGCAACCTTACCCGGTCAGCTAACAAAACGAGTTGTACACCAAAATGTTTGTACATTTCTGAAGTTTGTCACACATGCGGCATAAATTGGCATACATCGTGGCGTTCGGAGATATCCAAGATGCACTACGACTGCGCTATCACGTTCTTCACAATGCGTTTGCTAAATGTATAAACTAACAGCAGAGCGTACCTTTCTCTCTGTTAATCCAGGGATCGCAAGTTCGATCCCCCACCTGACCATAATAAAATTAACAGTCTTTCAGATGTGATGTTAAACCGAGGTCTCGTGTCAGTGCTGTACACCGTGCACGTAAAAGAACCAGATAAGACTCTGGAATGGGTATCTGTCTGTATCATTGCACTATCCTCAACACATCTAAAATTACTAATCTCTTCAGGAGGCGTCGCTCATATGGGCAACCAGTAGCGATGATAAATAAACGCAAAACACACACCTTTCTCTCTCACATCGGTTAATTTCGTCTTTCCATGCCTCTTCTAGCAGAGGACCGAGGTGATCCGCTTTCAGCCGGCTGGTTTGGTCCCAGAAATCAGCCGCATTGAATTTACCCTTATAACATTTAACTAAGACTCTGAAACGATGAATGGAGTATATCGCATGAATGGTACTAGGGGTTTCTTAGTCAGGATCTGAGAACTAGGTAAGTCGTTCATATCGCGGTAATTTATATATAGATCGTAAGCTAACAATCTAATGTCAAACTGACCCTCCCCCTAGCAGGCAGTACGGACGGACGGGTAACCAGATAGAACCACCAACCTTCCACTGAAGTAAAAACATAGCCCCCTGGGAACAGGCTTCCACTGTTTGAATTCAACAGCATTAAGCTCGCAGATACAGGCACACCAACGTGTTTCTTTAATTTCGCATACGACTCGGCTGGGATTCGAACGCCTTTGTCGTGGTACAGGCAACTGTGTCGTGTGCGTAATGTTTTTCCACATTTTCAGATGTTAGTCCAACCACGAGTGAGTAGGGACCCGCATCGTTTGATGTAGAGTTTGGAGGTTCTCCCCAGGACGTTTTGGAGGCACCAATGCCTGTGTGCGGGTTTTCTTGTGTATATATTGTACTTAATTACAGTCTACATCCGTTTTGTCGAATTCCGTCGGACCGAACAAAAATACTTTGACATAACCAAAGTTTGACATAAAGAGATTCGATATAAACAGATCCAGTTATATGTAAAATGATAGTGTCTGAAACGGCACTTTGATCCGAGTTCGAGATAACCAGATAATTCGACAATAGCCGACTTTGACATAATGGATGTAGACTGTAGATTGAAAACTAGGCGACACTCATATATTGATTTGAATTATAGCAATAATATGACATAATGATATTCGAAGTTTAAATTTTAACAAATTAATCGCCATAAGGCAGACATCGGCAGATTAAGGGGATTCATAAGCACCCATCACACACCACTGTGTATGGGCCTATTTACTTACGGAGTCAACCAATCGTAGAATACCCGTCGTAGAACTGACGCATTCTCATCTGGACAACGGTTCTGAAATTGACAAGAATGTTCGCTAGAAAAACATATAATAGTGTCAGTGGAACACACGTGAACAGACGGGTAAGTAGTCCAGTCGTTAACATAGTGTGGAAGTCGTGTGAATAGACGGGTAAGTAATCCAGTCGTTAATACAGTGTGGAAGTCGTGTGAATAGACGGGTAAGTAATCCAGTCGTTAACACAGTGTGGAAGTCGTGTGAATAGACGGGTAAGTAATCCAGTCGTTAACATAGTGTGGAAGTCGTGTGAATAGACGGGTAAGTAATCCAGTCGTTAATACAGTGTGGAAGTCGTGTGAATAGACGGGTAAGTAATCCAGTCGTTAACACAGTGTGGAAGTCGCGTGAATAGACGGGTAAGTAGTCCAGTCGTTAATACATTGTGGAAGTCGTGTGAATAGACGGGTAGGTAGTCCAGTCGTTAATACAGGGTGGAAGTCGTGTGAATAGACGGGTAAGTAGTCCAGTCGTTAATACAGGGTGGAAGTCGTGTGAATAGACGGGTAAGTAATCCAGTCGTTAATACAGGGTGGAAGTCGTGTGAATAGACGGGTAAGTAATCCAGTCGTTAACACAGTGTGGAAGTCGTGTGAATAGACGGGTAAGTAATCCAGTCGTTAATACAGTGTGGAAGTCGTGTGAATAGACGGGTAAGTAATCCAGTCGTTAACACAGTGTGGAAGTCGTGTGAATAGACGGGTAAGTAGTCCAGTCGTTAATACAGGGTGGAAGTCGTGTGAATAGACGGGTAAGTAGTCCAGTCGTTAACACAGTGTGGAAGTCGTGTGAATAGACGAGTAAGTAGTCCAGTCGTTAACACAGGGTGGAAGTCGTGTGAATAGACGGGTAAGTAATCCAGTCGTTAACACAGTGTGGAAGTCGTGTGAATAGACGGGTAAGTAATCCAGTCGTTAACACAGTGTGGAAGTCGTGTGAATAGACGGGTAAGTAATCCAGTCGTTAACACAGGGTGGAAGTCGTGTGAATAGACGGGTAAGTAGTCCAGTCGTTAACACAGGGTGGAAGTCGTGTGAATAGACGGGTAAGTAGTCCAGTCGTTAACACAGGGTGGAAGTCGTGTGAATAGACGGGTAAGTAATCCAGTCGTTAATACAGGGTGGAAGTCGTGTGAATAGACGGGTAAGTAGTCCAGTCGTTAACACAGTGTGGAAGTCGTGTGAATAGACGGGTAAGTAGTCCAGTCGTTAACACAGGGTGGAAGTCGTGTGAATAGACGGGTAAGTAATCCAGTCGTTAATACAGTGTGGAAGTCGTGTGAATAGACGGGTAAGTAGTCCAGTCGTTAATACATTGTGGAAGTCGTGTGAATAGACGAGTAAGTAGTCCAGTCGTTAATACAGTGTGGAAGTCGTGTGAATAGACGGGTAAGTAGTCCAGTCGTTAATACAGTGTGGAAGTCGTGTGAATAGACGGGTAAGTAATCCAGTCGTTAACACAGTGTGGAAGTCGTGTGAATAGACGAGTAAGTAGTCCAGTCGTTAATACAGTGTGGAAGTCGTGTGAATAGACGGGTAAGTAGTCCAGTCGTTAATACAGTGTGGAAGTCGTGTGAATAGACGGGTAAGTAATCCAGTCGTTAACACAGTGTGGAAGTCGTGTGAATAGACGAGTAAGTAGTCCAGTCGTTAATACAGTGTGGAAGTCGTGTGAATAGACGGGTAAGTAGTCCAGTCGTTAATACAGTGTGGAAGTCGTGTGAATAGACGGGTAAGTAATCCAGTCGTTAACACAGTGTGGAAGTCGTGTGAATAGACGAGTAAGTAGTCCAGTCGTTAATACAGTGTGGAAGTCGTGTGAATAGACGGGTAAGTAGTCCAGTCGTTAATACAGTGTGGAAGTCGTGTGAATAGACGGGTAAGTAATCCAGTCGTTAACACAGTGTGGAAGTCGTGTGAATAGACGGGTAGGTAATCCAGTCGTTAATACAGGGTGGAAGTCGTGTGAACAGACGGGTAAGTAGTCCAGTCGTTAACACAGTGTGGAAGTCGTGTGAATAGACGGGTAGGTAGTCCAGTCGTTAACACAGTGTGGAAGTCGTGTGAATAGACGGGTAGGTAGTCCAGTCGTTAATACAGGGTGGAAGTCGTGTGAATAGACGGGTAAGTAGTCCAGTCGTTAATACAGGGTGGAAGTCGTGTGAATAGACGGGTAAGTAGTCCAGTCGTTAATACAGGGTGGAAGTCGTGTGAATAGACGGGTAAGTAGTCCAGTCGTTAATACAGGGTGGAAGTCGTGTGAATAGACGGGTAAGTAGTCCAGTCGTTAATACAGGGTGGAAGTCGTGTGAATAGACGGGTAAGTAGTCCAGTCGTTAATACAGGGTGGAAGTCGTGTGAATAGACGGGTAAGTAGTCCAGTCGTTAATACAGGGTGGAAGTCGTGTGAATAGACGGGTAAGTAGTCCAGTCGTTAATACAGGGTGGAAGTCGTGTGAATAGACGGGTAAGTAGTCCAGTCGTTAATACAGGGTGGAAGTCGTGTGAATAGACGGGTAAGTAGTCCAGTCGTTAATACAGGGTGGAAGTCGTGTGAATAGACGGGTAAGTAGTCCAGTCGTTAATACAGGGTGGAAGTCGTGTGAATAGACGGGTAAGTAGTCCAGTCGTTAATACAGGGTGGAAGTCGTGTGAATAGACGGGTAAGTAGTCCAGTCGTTAACACAGGGTGGAAGTCGTGTGAATAGACGGGTAAGTAATCCAGTCGTTAATACAGGGTGGAAGTCGTGTGAATAGACGGGTAAGTAATCCAGTCGTTAACACAGTGTGGAAGTCGTGTGAATAGACGGGTAAGTAGTCCAGTCATTAATACAGGGTGGAAGTCGTGTGAATAGACGAGTAAGTAGTCCAGTCGTTAACACAGTGTGGAAGTCGTGTGAATAGACGGGTAAGTAATCCAGTCGTTAACACAGGGTGGAAGTCGTGTGAATAGACGAGTAAGTAGTCCAGTCGTTAACACATTGTGGAAGTCGTGTGAATAGACGGGTAAGTAGTCCAGTCGTTAACAGTGTGGAAGTCGTGTGAATAGACGGGTAAGTAATCCAGTCGTTAACACAGTGTGGAAGTCGTGTGAATAGACGGGTAAGTAATCCAGTCGTTAACACAGTGTGGAAGTCGTGTGAATAGACGGGTAAGTAGTCCAGTCGTTAACACAGTGTGGAAGTCGTGATAGCGCAGTGGTAGAGCGTTCGTTCAGGTGCGATAGGCGCTGAGTTCGTGCCTCACTGTAGCCGTTGCGATTGTGTCCTTAGGCAAGACATTGCAATTCCACGTTGCCTCTTCTCTCTCCCTCATGGTGATGGATGCCATCAGGAATGAGGTCTCGAGAGTAATTAATATAAGTTTCGCAATCGAGCTACAATAATTTTGTATCAAGACATTGTTACTATGTATCATTTTTCCTTGCTACTAGTTCGGCGGCTCGGCTCGGCCTAAGCCCAAAATTCCTGGATACAGTTTTTTTCTCTGTTGATTATTTATCTATCGGACATATATAATGTTATCCAGGTGGGTATGAAGTTCTCACCTTTGAGCAATTTGAAATATTCAAGATTCTCAAACTAGCCGGGTTTAGCAATATATTCGCTAATAAGGCATGTACAGTCTTAATAGTTATGCATAGACCCAAATAGTATACATACATTCTATAATAAATAATTATAGAAGACACATATTTAATAATGTGGGTCAATTGGCAGATGTAGCCATTTTAAAATTCAAAATGGCCGCCACCTGGATATCATTATATATGTCCCATAGATAAATACCATGAGAAAATAAAGCCATTGTTTCACTGCCGGACTATAATACACCTATTCCTGTGTTATATCTTGAAATAAAATATTGTTTAAATTAACACGTTGGAATGGGAATCCAGGGATCGCAGGTTCGTTCCCCCGCCTGACCCTAATAATATTAATAGTTTTTCAAATGGGACTTTAAACCGACGTCTCTTGTCGGTGCTATACACCGTGCACGACAAAGAACCAGATGAGACTCTGGATTGGGTATCTGTCTGTATCATTACACTATCCACCAACAATCTAAAATGACTAATCTCTTCAGGAGGCGTCGCGACCGGTAGCGACGATAAATAAACGTAAAACAAAAAACTATATATGAAGATAAATGTATAAAGAAATAAAAGTGGGGGGTTACCCTCTATAAAATAATATACACATGTATCTGGCGGGACAGTAATCCATGGTTAACACTTAAGACTGACAATCCAGGGATCGCAGGTTCGACCCCCGTCTGACCCATGCAATATTTCCATGCCTAGATGAAACTTTAAATCGAGGTCTCGTGTCGATACTTTACACCGTGTACGCAATCGAACAAGAGGATACTCTGGAATAGGTATTAGTCTGTATCATTGAACTATCCAAAGAATAGAATAACTAATCTCTTCAGGGAGCGTTGCTTATATGAGCAACCTGTAGCCACACATTTATCTATCTTGATTGTGTATTTTTCAACAATGTTCACGTACAATACAATTGTTAGAAATGATGGATTTCTTTATTCTGAACAACCTGACGTGTAATACTGATTTTGTGACTCTACAGCTATTATATATGGAGGACGAATCCAGGGTACCTGACCTGCATGGACTGGCACGCAGGTTGAACAATCAACATTCCTCACTCGAAAGAAAGTGTTACCGATAACGGTGAAGGGTACGTGATTTGAAGTCATCGACTCTCTGTTTAGCGCAGTGGTTAGCGCCTCGCTTCTTGCCAATGCAGCCCGTGTTCGACAGGTGGGTTTTCTCCGGGTATTCCGGTTTCCTACCACACAAATGACCACATATACGCTTTCGTCCGCGCCAATGAGAGTGATTAATATAAGTTGCTAACTAAAACTTTCTTCGCAATCGTTGTAAATTAAATAAAGTTTAAAGTAAACGACCTTCACCCCTAGGCTACGTATGCCACGCATAGAACATGAGTATGACGTTGACATATATGCTTACATCGTCATCCAATTCGTTGTACCCTTGCACGGAATATTGCTCTGCGAAGGAGTGCAATATAAGCTGTAAGCACAACAGAGCGAAATAAACGTAGAATACAACGTCTTCCCCGCAGGTGCCCTGCAATTACAAATAATAATAGGCTAGTACACGAATAGTTAGTTCACATCCAGTCAAACCTGTCTTAAGCAGCCAGCCAATGAAATCACAGAAAGTGGCTGCTTAGCACACGTGGATGTATAATAAACAATGTATACTTATATTCACTTACAACAGAACCTAGCATTAATCCAAAACTTAACTAAACCTCTAGTGTCTTCTCTCTCTTCGGATATTTACAGTCAAACCTGCCTCAAACAGCCACCAAAGGGAGTCAGAGAAAGTGACTGCTTAGCACATGTGGCTGCTTAATAGAGGTCAAATTTATAACAAAACAACCGATTGGGAATCTGAAAACTGGCGGCTTAATACAGGTTGACTACTTAATGGAGGTGACCACCAACACAGGTTTGACTGTACAAACATATAGTACAAACTAGCATACAGTTTACAAATATCATGACAAATATATTATGCAAGATGGTGATATAATGTTTCGAAAAGAATGGTGTTTTGTCCAGGCATTGTATCATGGAACGTAACCTGTCCAGTGGTTGGGCCAATCCATACCTACGAGATTCCTGCCACGTAACTCCCTCCCCAGAACATACAATGTTTATCACGCAAAGTGAACTATTAACATGGATGAAAACATAGTACGTGTATCCATATATTAAATGTGGAAGTCGTAATAGCGCAGTGGATGCGAAAAGTCCGGAGGTCGAGCTCCGCTGGGACCGTTACCATTGTACCATTAGGCAAGGCATTGAAATTCCACATTACCTCTTCTCTCTCTCTCTCTTCTCGTGGCGATGGATTCCTTCAGGAATGAGGTCTCGAGAGTGATTAATATAAGTTGAAAGAACTTGTTTCGCAATCGAGCTAAAATAAAGTTGTATAAACTAAACGGTTATTGCACTGTTGAGAAAATGTTCGATGACACTTGACCGCTCATCGTCCCGAATCAAAGTTGACCCACTACCCATTTTCACCAAGAGTCAAACAAGCTTCTTTAGTGATTTTCATGCGTCGGGCCTTTCCCCCAGAAAAGAACTTGTTTCGCAATCGAGCTAAACTAAATTTGTATAAACTAATACCACTAAAGGAATGTTATGATGAAAATCCTATCACATACAGACGGATCTGTAGTCCAGTGGTTAACACGTTGGACTTGTAATCCAGGGATCTCATGTTAGATCACCCGACTGACCCTAATAAAATTAACAGTCTTTCAGATGGGAATTTAAACCGAGGTATCGTGTCGGTGCTTTACATCGTGTACGTAAAATAACCAGAGGATATTCTGGAATGGGTCTCTTTCTGTATCATTGCACTATCATCCAAACATCTAAAATGACTAATCTCTTCAGTCGCTCATATGGGCAACCGGTAGCTACGATAAATAAACTTAAAACACACAAACCTGTCACTACTCTAGACAAATGTGGTGTAAAACCTTGTTGCCGCACATCAGCAGTAGCCATTACTTAAACATATTTGGCCGATCTGGATTAGGACAAGTCTGGCAGATGAACTGACAGCAATGCATTGCTTTTACAGCTACATTACCTGTAAATACTAGTAACAAATTGAGGCCCAGGCAGAGATATCGATACTCAATTAATTGCTAAGATCAATATTGTATAATATAAACCCCCATAAAGTTATACGTTATAAAATTAACCTGTTGGGGCCTCAAAATATACACTGCAAATATTATAACCAGTTAGAACAGTTACATGTGACACGAGGAACGCCATCATAAGTAGTATAAGTATATACTGTTCCTTTCAACCGCGTTCATCTCTTGATGAAGAGCCCACGTTTCACACCGGGGATGACAAAATAATGCTCTGGTGCGGGCCGTTGTCTAATGTTGTTAAAACTTGTGGCACAAACCATTTGTATGTCCATGTTATGCATTGTATCTTTATGTGTATGACATATAAAAATGTATTTACTATTGATTTGCAATAAAATATGGTTAAATAAATATTGCCTATGAAACGTTTTTGAGGCTTCATATACAAAACATGATTGCGATTTAGCACATTTTAAAATGATTTTCGAAATACTGCTATTAACACTATAATGACATACGTGTACCTCTCTCTGCGCATGCGTATACAGTTGAAATAGCTCACATGCAATTAGAGCAAGCCAGAACACGAACGGCACGCCGGACGTTTTAACTCCCCTAGTGCGTTGTATTTGTTGTAACAGTATTGTCCAAAGCTGAAATTAATGACGTAAAACATTAGTTTAATAATATTGTATTGTATTATATACAATATACACATATACACCAGTACAAAGATTGACAAATGAAAACAAATGGGTTAGTTAGTTTAATCATATTGTATTGCATTATACACACATATACACCAGTACAAAGATTGACAAATGAAAGCAAATGGGTTAGTTAGTTTAATCATATTGTATTGCATTATATACACATATACACCAGTACAAAGATTGACAAATGAAAACAAATGGGTTAGTTAGTTTAATCATATTGTATTGCATTATACACACATATACACCAGTACAAAGATTGACAAATGAAAGCAAATGGGTTAGTTAGTTTAATAATATTGTATTGCATTATATACACATATACACCAGTACAAAGATTGACAAATGAAAACAAATGGGTTTAGTTTTAGTTTAATCAATTGTATTGCATTATTATACACATATACCACCAGTACAAAGATTGACAAATGAAAACAAATGGGTTAGTTAGTTTAATCATATTGTATTGCATTATATACACATATACACCAGTACAAAGATTGACAAATGAAAACAAATGGGTTAGTTAGTTTAATCATATTGTATTGCATTATTACACACATATACCAGTACAAAGATTGACAAATGAAAACAAATGGGTTAGTTAGTTTAATCATATTGCATTATATACACATATACACCAGTACAAAGATTGACAAATGAAAACAAATGGGTTAGTTAGTTTAATCATATTGTATTGCATTATACACACATATACACCAGTACAAAGATTGACAAATGAAAACAAATGGGTTAGTTAGTTTAATCATATTGTATTGCATTATAAACACATATACACCAGTACAAAGATTGACAAATGAAAACAAATGGGTTAGTTAGTTTAATCATATTGTATTGCATTATAAACACATATACACCAGTACAAAGATTGACAAATGAAACAAATGGGTTAGTTAGTTTAATCATATTGTATTGCATTATATACACATACACCAGTACAAAGATTGACAAATGAAAACAAATGGGTTAGTTAGTTTAATCATATTGTATTGCATTATATACACATTATACCCAGTACAAAGATTGACAAATGAAAACAAATGGTTAGTTAGTTTAATCATATTGTATTGCATTATACACACATAACACCAGTACAAAGATTGACAAATGAAAACAAATGGGTTAGTTAGTTTAATCATATTGTATTGCATTATACACACATAACACCAGTACAAAGATTGACAAATGAAAACAAATGGGTTAGTTAGTTTAATCATATTGTATTGCATTATACACACATACACCAGTACAAAGATTGACAATGAAAACAAATGGTTAGTTAGTTTAATCATATTGTATTGCATTATATACACATATACACCAGTACAAAGATTGACAAATGAAAACAAATGGGTTAGTTAGTTTAATCATATTGTATTGCATTTATACACATATACACCAGTACAAAGATTGACAAATGAAAACAAATGGGTTAGTTAGTTTAATCATATGTATTGCATTATATACACATATACACCAGTACAAAGATTGACAAATGAAAACAATGGGTTAGTTAGTTTAATATATTGTATTGCATTATACACATATACACCAGTACAAAGATTGACAAATGAAAACAAATGGGTTTTAGTTTAATCATATTGTATTGCATTATACACATATACACCAGTACAAAGATTGACAAATGAAAACAAATGGGTTAGTTAGTTTAATAATATTGTATTGCATTATATACACATATACACCAGTACAAAGATTGACAAATGAAAACAAATGGGTTAGTTAGTTTAATCATATTGTATTGCATTATACACACATATACACCAGTACAAAGATTGACAAATGAAAGCAAATGGGTTAGTTAGTTTAATCATATTGTATTGCATTATACACACATATACACCAGTACAAAGATTGACAAATGAAAACAAATGGGTTAGTTAGTTTAATCATATTGTATTGCATTATACACACATATACACCAGTACAAAGATTGACAAATGAAAACAAATGGGTTAGTTAGTTTAATCATATTGTATTGCATTATACACACATATACACCAGTACAAAGATTGACAAATGAAAACAAATGGGTTAGTTAGTTTAATAATATTGTATTGCATTATATACACATATACACCAGTACAAAGATTGACAAATGAAAACAAATGGGTTAGTTAGTTTAATCATATTGTATTGAATTATACACACATATACACCAGTACAAAGATTGACAAATGAAAACAAATGGGTTAGTTAGTTTAATCATATTGTATTGCATTATATACACATATACACCAGTACAAAGATTGACAAATGAAAACAAATGGGTTAGTTAGTTTAATCATATTGTATTGTATTATACACACATATACACCAGTACAAAGATTGACAAATGAAAACAAATGGGTTAGTTAGTTTAATCATATTGTATTGCATTATACACACATATACACCAGTACAAAGATTGACAAATGAAAACAAATGGGTTAGTTAGTTTAATCATATTGTATTGCATTATACACACATATACACCAGTACAAAGATTGACAAATGAAAGCAAATGGGTTAGTTAGTTTAACCATATTGTATTGCATTATATACACATATACACCAGTACAAAGATTGACAAATGAAAGCAAATGGGTTAGTTAGTTTAATCATATTGTATTGCACTATACACACATATACACCAGTACAAAGATTGACAAATGAAAGCAAATGGGTTAGTTAGTTTAATCATATTGTATTGCATTATACACACATATACACCAGTACAAAGATTGACAAATGAAAACAAATGGGTTAGTTAGTTTAATCATATTGTATTGCATTATACACACATATACACCAGTACAAAGATTGACAAATGAAAGCAAATGGGTTAGTTAGTTTAACCATATTGTATTGCATTATATACACATATACACCAGTACAAAGATTGACAAATGAAAGCAAATGGGTTAGTTAGTTTAATCATATTGTATTGCACTATACACACATATACACCAGTACAAAGATTGACAAATGAAAGCAAATGGGTTAGTTAGTTTAATCATATTGTATTGCATTATACACACATATACACCAGTACAAAGATTGACAAATGAAAACAAATGGTTAGTTAGTTTAATCATATTGTATTGCATTATACACACATATACACCAGTACAAAGATTGACAAATGAAAACAAATGTTAGTTAGTTTAATCATATTGTATTGCATTATACACACATATACACCAGTACAAAGATTGACAAATGAAAACAAATGGGTTAGTTAGTTTAATCATATTGTATTGCATTATATACACATATACACCAGTACAAAGATTGACAAATGAAAACAAATGGGTTAGTTAGTTTAATCATATTGTATTGCATTATATACACATATACCACCACAAAGATTGACAAATGAAAACAAATGGGTTAGTTAGTTTAATCATATTGTATTGCATTATATACACATATACACCAGTACAAAGATTGACAAATGAAAACAAATGGGTTAGTTAGTTTAATCATATTGTATTGCATTATATACACATATACACCAGTACAAAGATTGACAAATGAAAACAAATGGGTTAGTTAGTTTAATCATATTGTATTGCATTATATACACATATACACCAGTACAAAGATTGACAAATGAAAACAAATGGGGTAGTTAGTTTAATCATATTGTATTGCATTATACACACATATACACCAGTACAAAGATTGACAAATGAAAACAAATGGGTTAGTTAGTTTAATCATATTGTATTGCATTATACACACATATACACCAATACAAAGATTGACAAATGAAAACAA